>JAFJYJ010000124.1:0-600000 GCA_019022615.1 Acacia melanoxylon
GTACCCTAAATATTTTTTTAAAGATCATGAAGTATTTTTTAATATCTTAAAAAGTATCTTTTTTAGTACCAACCAATATCCTAAAATATTTTATTACAAAAAAAAAAAAAAGGAATAGATTCAATTTTTTACCCCAAAATGACGTCGTTTATGTAGTAAAGGTGGGCAGAGGAAAGCCTTGTCCAGGGGGGTTGGAGGGGACAATAAGTAAGAGATGGGAGAGTCTAATGATGGAGAAAGAGGAAAAGGGAGAAGGAGCAAGATATATGGAGGATTTGATATGAAAAAAATGAGAGGCATGATTGGTAGGTAACACATCTTTTAATTCGTCTCTAGATTCTATAGTCTAGAGAGAGCCAATTATGGATTATTAATAATGATTACAAGTCATATATGTGTTAGTCATAATAGTGGCACAAAAAATGAGGGACAGTTTGTTCCACGCTCACTTTAGTTTTGGCGCTTATTGCTCTGACCACCTTCCACATTTTCCCCCTTTCCTCAAAAAGTAATCAATCAGATTACCAATTACAAATTCCTTCACTAACTCATTAAATACTTATGGGTTAATTATAAGAAGTAGTTGACTTTTTTAGAGATTAAGGAAGGCTAATTAAATTAGCTTATAGTATTTTTAATTTTAATTTTTTCTTAGTTAAATAATTTGACAATAAACTAATATATAATCTAAGAAAACCACAGATAATATGAAATGATTAAACTTATTTAGCATCCTTTAATCTCTCCAAAAAAAAAATCAACTAGCTAGCTCTTATAATTAGGACAGGAAGTAGTATTCATTAATCCTCATGCTTATCTTTCAATGTTAGGATTTGATTCTTCTTGCTCTTTTCATTATAAAATGCTCCCTCTAGTTCTTAATATAGGACATATTTTGAGAGTTGATTTTGATTTTTAAATATAAGACCTATTTACAATATTGGTTAATATTTTCCTCATTTACTCATATTGATGCTTTCAACACTAATTAGTGAGGAGTGCGGATGAAGGAATTGAGAAAGATTATTAGAGTATTATATTATAGAAAAATATATATCATGTTAACCAATTTAATTAATTTCTTTAATCTAATAAAATTAGGGTTAAATATCATTTCGCGGAAGTATTGGTAAGAAGGGGCACTCAACACGGGAAGTTTTTTGGTATCATTTTTGCCCGAGGAAGTTTACAAAAAGGAGCAAATATGCCGGAAGTTTTTTAAAGAGCAAATTTGCCCACGAAAGTTTTTTTAAGAGCAAATTTGACTTGGAAGATTACAAAGAGGCAAGCGATCCAATGTCCAAGATCAACCGTCGGTAAGATCATTATCTTTGTAAACTTCCGGGGAGGCAAAAATGATACAAAAAAAACTAGGGTCTTGAGTGCCCGCTTTATAAATACTTACAAGCAAAATTGGTATTTAACCCAATAAAATTAGGTAAATATGTCCTATATTTAGAAGCAGATGGAGTAAAATTTAGGTCAATTGAGTTCATATAGACTAATTACTCCCTCCTGATGTTATTATAAGCACTTTCGAGTTTTGGCATGTATGTTTCATAATATAACATATTTTGTCTAACACATTAAAAAAAAAAACATTTCACCTAATAGTAATATTTCTAACTAACCATAAAAATTCGTATTAAAAAACCATTTACTTGGAGAGTTTGATTAATTGGTTCTGAAGTTTTATGGTTAGTTAAATATTACTATTAGCTGAAAAAAAAATTAATGTAGTGTATAAAATTTATTAAGTGTAAAGTTATTATTAGGTGCTTATAATAAATATTTTGGGAAGTATGAAATATCATATTCACACATTTCATATACAAAGTAGTGTATCAACTTGATAAATTTCATGTTAAAAAATGACAAGTAGTCTTGAAAATAACAGCAACAAGTCTGGTTGTCGATTTCTTCTTATGGATATGATCCTTAATTTATTGTTGTTTAGTACTAACAACTTGATTTTGTGTTATAGCAATTTAGTTTATGTAAATAACAATTGATCACCCAAGGTTTTAATTTGCTGAATCTACATGCAATTTCTCAAACCAAAAGTAGCTGCTCCCTCCTGTTCAAATTATAATTATACGGTATGTTCTAAAAAAATCTTTAATCCATATGTAATATACCTTTTTTATATCGATATATTCAATGTGTGGTTGTGTACCACCACTAAATAGCAGTAAAATTAGAAAATGGTAATCAATAACTCCTTAAGTGTCAAAGTTACATAGAGAAAAAGTTAATATTTTTAAAATTTAAAAAAGATTTAATAAGTTAACTATTTTTCTTTAATTATAGTGAGTTAGTTGAGAAAGATGTAATTTTGAAAGACTACTTGTTAATGAGTTTTGAGCCGATACTTTGTACAATACTACCTCCGGTCCTAATTATAAGAAAATTGGTTTGATTTTTTTGGAGAGATTAAGAAATTTAAAAAGTTAATTAATCATATTATATTTTGTGTCTTTTTTATATTATATATTAGTTTATTGATCAAACTAATTAGTTTGGAGAAAAAATACTATAAAATAATTTAATTAACTTTTTAATCTCTTCAAAAAAGTCAATTTAATAGTATAATTAGGATTTGGAAAGAGTATTATGTTTTGAAAGAGTCATGAATTTCTAAAAACTAATTGTCATTTCTATTTTGAAGCCTACTTAATTATTATCTATATATCATATTATCAAAAACTATTAGTGTCACGACACAATTATTTTTAATTCAAAGGAAATGGAGTTTTTTTTGGGGGGGTAGATGAGTCAATTTGATAATTGTGCTTTTTCTTTGGCCTGAAGATAATTATGCTTCAAACTTATTTACAGTAAAAAAATCTTATGATTGAATGATATTATTAGAATTTTAGGGGACTTAAACATAGAATTGTTTTTTGTGCCCAAAATTCTTTCTGAATAATGTTAGGCAGGAAAATGGGGCCGAATCGGGTAGGCCGCTTTTAAGCTCGACCCTTCAAGGGTCGGGTTTAAAATTAGAGAAGCTTAATGAAATAAGCGCAGAGGGCCTCGGGCTTAAAGGGCCGACCACTGGAGGGCCTTTCAGCCCCTTGTGCCTTTTTTGAATTTATTATTATTATTTTTTGAATGCATTGATTCACATATGATGGTAATCTACTAATTTATATGTATTTGTTATAGAGTTATTTATCTATTTAAGTACAAATACACAAATACATAATAACTATACTCTAATTTTATGGTTTGGTTTATTATTTGTTGCAGATAAAGATTATAAATGTGTTCATGATGCGGGAGAAGAAATTCATGATATTCTTACTTATGAACCAGAGCCTACTCAAAGCGAAGCATAATTAAATGTCGTTGAAATTGATGATAGTAGCGAAGATGACGATAATAATAGTCATTGTACTAATGTTGCTTAGTGGTATGTTTCTTATGTTTTATGTGAGTTATTTGTGAACATAATTTGTTTTTTTTTATTATGAATTAGTGACTGTGTTTATTTGTTGGATGATTCGTGTTATTTTGATATTAATGTTGACAACATTTATTTGATAAATTAGAACTTTAATTGTTGTAATTTACTAATTATATTTCTTTAGAAAAAAACGGAGAAAAAATAGTTAAAATTTAGAATAGTAACTTAGGACCGACCACGGGCCTGGTGCTCTCGAGCCGGACTTTGAAAAACAAATATTTTTCTTACTCTGGCCCTTCACATGCCAACCCTGTAGGCCCGGGTCGGCCCTGATTCCCAGCTCTAGATAATGTACTCCCTAAATTCTTTCCATGTATGCAATAAATTATACATTAAATATGCAAATTTAACAATTAAGTTTTTTTTACTACAACGACCTGGCAAAATTATGTTTTGTTAGGTGTAAAAAATAGACATTATCATTTTAAGATGTGAGATAAAGTCTGTCCATTTTTTGCATTGTGGGTCGCACAATTTATCCTACGACCACATCATTTATATTATGACCAATAAAAGCGTGACACAACCTTTGAATGTGATATGATGTTCGAGGTAAATATGTAGGGTAAGTTTTATTTCGATTTGCGTAAACTTACTTTTATAACATCAACTCAAACAAGAACTTAAACATTAGTTTGTTCTAAAAATTCATACTCATCTCTCTCTCTCTCTCTCTCTCTCTACACATACACACACATATCCCTTACCTAACCTCCCTCTTAGATATGTCCAGCGAAGAAAAAAATAAACTTTAATCAGATCGCATTAAATATTTTTACTACAGTATGTACTAGTTCCCTATCAACACCTGCCCTTGAGTCTTGAGGGTATTTCACTCGCTGAGAACGACCCTGCTTTTGAACCATCTACCGGATCTATTGTACGACCCCTTGTGGATTCATCTAGAAAAAGTACATGGCATGGCTTTGATCTTTTTTTAAAAAAAATCAATTTCGTCAAGTTCTACAATATCATATAATCATGTGTTTTATTTTTTAATTATTATCATTTAACTATAAATTCATATAAAAATAAGATAAGTTGATGTAATGGATATAAACAACCCGGTGTAAGGTCCTATCCACAATTGTATTTGATAATCTCAAAAGATATCATTCGCTATAAACCATCTGGCATCTGCCAGCCATTGTCTTCTACCCTGGCAATTACCCACCAATAATGGGCATACTCCACTGCCATCACTGTTCGTCGAGGGGAATTTTAATATTTTAAATCTTGATTTTTGTGTAATTTAAGAAATAAAAATAATTTAGTTTACATGGTATACAAAATCATTATTGCCTACATTATATGACATTGTATCATATTATAATTCTTTACATCAATCTGTGGCAGATGTAAATCAAGTTTTGTGCAGTTGTTGCCCAAAAGTTATTTACTTTTTTGGGGGGGGATTATAAAGAAAAGAAAATATATGTATTGTATTCATTTTTATTAAATATATCTGATTTATAATTTTTATTTTTATGTTGAATCTATTAACTATGAGCATATCCCACATTATCCAGAGCTTTCAAGTTTCAACTCAAAACATCCCACCTCTTATATGGAAGATTCTGGATATTCTAAAGTTGAAAACTTTTTCAATGAGTCTTTGAAGTTAGAAAACTTTTTCAATTAGAGTCTAAAGACGTGTTTAACTTAGAGAGAAAGTAGTACTTTGTAGTTTGTATATATTATAGAATATTTTGACAATAGCTAGTTTAATTGTAATACTTCATTATGATTAATCTAAATTTAACTATTATGTTAAGCTGAAATGAGAGTCAATTCTTCAAACATGGTTTTTTCTACCGTAAATATCTCATCATTTTCAATCAAATCCCATGCTCTATCCACATTTGACTGCATAGAAAAACAATGCCGCCTTTTAAAATAAAATAATGGAGGAAAGAGCCGAAAGACAAATACCATATAATATTATACACACACCTTTAGTTTTTTATTATAAGATATTAATTAACAATTCTAAAAAATAAAAAACGCTAAAGTTAATAAAATTATCCTACAATTTAAATAACTTTTAATATTACCCCTACTAATTACACTAAATTCTAATATTATATTAATTATTATTATCATTTCATCTACACTTTATTAATTATGTAAATACATGGAAAAAATAATTAATGCTGTTTGGAAAACAAAAAAAGTCTTACGTAAAAAGGACTAAATCTGATTATTAGTTGGTGCTTATAATAAAACTAGAAAGAATATATATCTGTGTGTATGAATATATATATATATATATATATATTTTAACGAGTCTTATATATAATAGGTTCATGTGAAAGAAAAACCTAATAAAGTTTTAGGTTTTCCCATTCTAATAATTAACTTTTAGAGTGTGGTTCTTCTTAAGGATTGTGCTCATTATAAATGGTTTCGTATAGAGTCCACGCTTAAGATTTTAGAGATCACTCCTCAATCTTTACGGATTTACCCAAATTAAAAATATTTATTTAATTAAAGGGAAAGTGTAGTAGTAGTAATTTATTGGATATATCTTATTATTATTAAAGTGAGTTTATATAAAGCTAAGAA
Organism: Acacia melanoxylon; assembly: GCA_019022615.1. Classification (NCBI taxonomy): domain Eukaryota; kingdom Viridiplantae; phylum Streptophyta; class Magnoliopsida; order Fabales; family Fabaceae; genus Acacia; species Acacia melanoxylon. The sequence goes on from JAFJYJ010000124.1 coordinate 6,035, forward strand.
ATCTCAGACACTTCCATTTGGGTCCCTCACTTTGTGTCCCTATCTCCTACCTTTTGTCCTTGTTCCTTTCTGGTTCTTCTCCTTCTCACTTTTTTATAGCCTCTTCTCCTTCTTTTTCTCTCTATGTCTTCCTCTTCATCTTCTTCTTCATCATCTTCCTCACACAATCATAACCATAATAATGCTGGTGACTCTGATATTCCAGGCCCTAGCCGAACAATCCCTCCAGATTCCGACGAGCCCTCTTCGTCTCGTCCCCGTCGTGCCATGAATGAAATCTGGCCTGATCCTTTTCTTGAAGACTTAACCATCCAAGTCGCCATTGATGCTTCTCTCTCCTCTGGTCGTCTCTCTGCTGCTCCTTCACTTGCCAACTTGTTTCAGGTAACTTGCTAATTATTAATTAATGTTTCTTTATAACGTTTCTTTGTTTCTTTGTTTGTTTTTGTTTTTTACTTTGTGTGTGTATTATATTATTATATGATTTGGTTGGCTTTATGGTAGGATTTGAACTTTTTGAATGTTTGAATGAGAAAACATCTGGTGTGAGTTAAGTAGTCGTTGTTATTACAGATCCGAAACTGTACCAAGTATATGTCAAGTCAAACATTGAAAAGTTTTTTTGCAATCTGCAAAAGAAAACTGAACACTTACCTTCTAGTGGATATCGAAATGATGAATCCGTCAATTTTATTCTTACTATTTTTATTTTATAGAAAACTTAAAATTTGTGTCTTTTTTTCTGGGGGTTCTTTGAATGCATTGAGAGAGACGAGTGGGAAAATATAGGTCTAATGCATATGATATTTTGTGTTATTTTATGTGTCCCTATCAGGTGGTCTGTTGTAATACTTGCTTCTTTAAAAATGTCTATTTTTGGATCTCCTTTTTATATCCAATCGTAAAAACGTTCCTGAATGGCTTCGAATTTTTGCTGTTCCCTTTCTTGGCATGAAACCTCTATCTCTTTTTTCTTTGACTTGGCTTTCCTTTTGGTTCTTATATAAAACTTCGATTCTTTGCCTTTCTATACACCTCAGATACTATTATACTGTAGATAGAGAGAGACCCTATAGCCTATAGCCATAGCTATACACCCTTCAAACTTTGTGGTTTCATTATGATGTGTTGTTGTTGTTGTTGTTCATATGAGCATTTATGTTTTGGTCATGAGAAGTCTTCCATTTCCATATTTAGTGAGCTTTTGAAATGTAGAAAATATACGGTTTTATATCCTTCCTTCAGCTTTCATATTTAAGAACAATTTATTACGTTACAGCTTTTTGTTCCTAATAAAAATAATATATCCCTGAGAGAATCGTCTTTTACAGTACACTCTGCCTTGCACCACATGAGAAGACATTTAATATTTTATACATATTTAGGAACCATTCTTCCAGTTCCACACAACAAGTGTGTTTAGCCCTTCATCATAACGTTAAACTGCATTATATTATATTGTGTATATATGTGTGTGTTTGTCATTTTCTTTCAGTACAGCTAGGGACTGTTTGGTTTGAGGGGAGGGGAATGTATTTTACTCCCTCCTTGTTGGCAACATAAAAATTTAAGGAGATAGAAATATTTTAGAAATTTCCCCTCCCTTTTCCTTATAACTCTCCCCTCTAAAATGAGGGGATTTAGAGGAGGTGTAATATTTTAGTATGGTGTGACTATTATGCTCATAAAATTTATAATTATTCAATCTAATAATTATAAAATTATAACTTTATACAATTATTAGACATTCTATAAAATTTAACAAATGACTTAAATAAAATAAAGATGGAGTTGTTCATATGAAAATATTTAACCTTCTTTATAGGTAACATAAAACCCCTCCTTAAGTCAAGTCAGTCCAAACGATATAATATTAAAATCCCTATCTCTACTCCTTCCCCTCCCTTCTCTTCTCTCACTTTCATTCAACCAAACAAACCCTGAGTATTAGCAAACCAAAGCATTCTATCTCTTTTCTTGGTTTCTTGAAACCTCATCTGCATATCTGTTTGTGCTACAAAATGTCAGTACCTTTTTAGGCTAGGTTTGATACAAAAACTAATTTAGACTTGGAGGAAAGAACATGGAACTATATATATATATATAAAAATAATAGAAGTACTACTCTCTCTGGTCCTTATTATAAAGCACCAACTAATTTTTCAAAAAAACCAATAAAAGTAGTTAAAGTCGATAAAGTTGTCTAGAATCTAAGTAATTTCCAATATTATCCCTACTGATTGCATCAAATTCTAATATTATATTAATTATTACTCACACACTACCTTTAATAATTAGGGGAAGAGGCATGAGAAAAAATAATCATTCTTTCATTAAGGAATAAACGAAGTGCGCTATAAAAAGGGCCAAATAAAGCTTCTTAGTTGGTGCGCTTTATAATAAGGGCCAGGAGGAGTATGTGTTAGTTGTAGGGTGAGGAGGAGTATTAGTGTATTAGGGCTAGGGGTCAGAGTTGAAATAGAAGAACCTTTTTTTTGTCAAAAAATAGAAGTACCTCGCGATGTGATTATTAGTCTTTTGTTGTGTGTGACAAAACAAAACCAGTCAAAAATATATAATGTCATAACATGTGCCATATGTAAAGGCCAAAAAGCACATGGAGCCCAATGCCTGTCTGTGTTCGTAAACTCTTTCTTTGCCTGTCATCTTCTCTAACGTTATGTGCAGTCTTCTCATTCCTTTTCTTATCACTATTCCCACATGGTCACATCACCATATATAATTTTCAACTCCATTTTTTTCCCTCGATCTCCCCCATATATTCATATTTTGTTCATAACGTGACATAATTTTAAATCAGTTTAGGGTTAAAACTATTGGAGATCAAGTATAGTATTACGTAAAATCATGTTTGGTTTTTTATAGTAAACACACTGCAACGATGAAAATGCTTATATTATACATGGGATGTCTAACTGCAACATCAAAAATTGATAAATATGTTAAAAATATGCAGTACTATGATTATAGTAGTAAATTTGTAAGGTGTGTATATTGTGTGTGTGTATAGTTTGAAGATTGGGTTTATTAACTAGGTGGTAGGGGACTAGGGGGAGAGATGATTATGAGTCAGGCGTTGTTGGGAGAGAGTGGAAAAAGCAAGAGATTCGCAGCTTTCAACAAAGACAAACCCTAGGCCAGACCTTTCTTGGAAATGAAAGAGAAATGGCTGTTGGGAGAAGCATGCTTTGATCCCATGTTTCATATCCACATCCTCCATCCATCCAAGACAAATCAATATCAGAAATAATAAATTTAGCTGTCAAAAAAAAATTACACTTAAAATAACGTAATTATTCATGGAAATTAGTACAAAAGTATCATCCAATTTTTTTTTTTTTTTAACAAATAAAACATGCCACACAACTCCAAGGGATCATATTATCATTAAAGTTAGAATTTTTAGAGTTAATCTTTCACAATGTTGTTAATTATTCAAAAAATTAGAAGAGTGTTTGTGTGTGCATATGTTGGAGGAAAGGAAGAGAATTGGGACCACAAGAAAGTAAAGAACCACATCTTTCAAGTCATTACTTTAGGTTCTAATAAATCTTGTTTGGAGCAGGGTAACCAGAACAGAGAGAGAGAGAGAGAGAATAGGATATAGCCCTGCTAGGGTAACACTTGAAAACCCTCCTCCTTTTTGGCCTTTTTTCCCCTCTTCTTTGACCTCACAATCTTTGACTTCAACTTTTAAATATTTTCTCTCTGTCACAAACATGACTTTATGATGTGTGCTTGCTTCTGAATGTTCATGGATTGTGCAAAAAAAGATTGTACTTGGCGTACCCTCTCCTCTCTCTGTAAGCAGCAGGGATTGAGTAATAACCAACAGGTTTAAGTAGGGTCCTCATGCCCTGCTCACCGTTCATAAGTTATGAGCTGGGTATACTCATCCTCTAATTTTGGGTGAAGGAGAAGTTTTTTTTTTTAAAAAAATAAAATAAAAAAATTATGTATTCTTATTTATTTGAATTAAATTGTATGTTATATTTTAAAATATTTTTGACATCCGATATTTTAAATTAATTAATTTATAATACTGCATTTAAAAATATTTTTCTTGTAGCACAAGAATCATGGAATATTTTCCCATAGCACCTAATATTTCAAAAAAAAAAATTCAACACCTTTCTAAATATATTTTTTTAAAAAATTTATTTGGGGGATGAGCATTCAAGATGAATATTTTTTGGATGAGCAGAGAATATGGATTTAGTGAAGTTGCTGTCACAGATCTCTCCTCCTCACTGTCTTCTTTCCCATACAAGTGCTTGCCCCACATCACGAGACCAGGCCTCTTTTTCTTCCATGAGTTATAATATCACAGCACTGTATTTATATATATAATTATTATTTTCTGTTATTAATTCATCATGTAGTACCTCCCTGTTACAAATATTCCAGTCTTAGCTATACTTCCCCCCACTATATGACAAAATCTGATCATTCGTCTATTACAATGCAACACCAAAAGGACACTGCCTTTGAGCCCAAAAAAAAAAAAAAGGACACTGCCTTGCCTTGCTGTGTTTTCTCTTTTCTGTTTATACATGAACATTTAATTTGCATTCACCAAAATCATTTTTTTTTTTGCCAACGCATTCCCCAAAATATCATAACCCTCCCTGCGGAATGCATTCTTCTTTTTATTCATTAGTCAAGGTATAAAAAAAATAGTCCAAGATCTTATCATTATGTTCTGTCAGGAGTAGTTTAATGATTAGTATTACAATATATCAGAGGGTCAAAACCTAGATGATTATGGTGATATTATTATAATATATAGGAGTAAATGATTTGGGCATACACACTCCTTCCGGTCCATATTATAAAATCACCTCGCTAGAATTTTAGACGTTGATTCGTGAACTTAGTCTGAAAATAAAACATGTTTCTATACAAAATATGTTTTCTTTTTGAATAAGAGGAGCATACACTAATAACTTAAGGGGACAAGCGAGACCGGCCAAACTGGAAACCGACAAACCGGTAAGTAAACCCAGTTCGGTCCGGGCATCAATCTAGTTTGGATTTTTTAAATTTTGGTTTTTTAGTTTTCTTTAAAATATCATATGAATTATTCTGAAATCTTTAACTTCTCTCTAGTTTGGTCTTAGATTAATTCTGATTTGACTTTGATTTGACCCTTAACTCAATATCTTAATCGGTTTAGTGGCGGTCCGGACCTTGACAACACCTTTCATTTATAAGGAAGGTTCATACTACTAATCTACAAGACTATTGATATTGATACTGTACAAATATGTTATCTCACTTTTTTATCATGTTCTATCGGAGTAGTTTTGTTGTCCTCATAACGATTACAATTAGGATATTAAATGTAGTCAAAACCTTGATGGTTATTGAGAGATTACTATGATATGAAAACGATTCGAATATATGTATATGAGAGCTTGCATAGTAATCGTAATAATGGAGTTGAAGGTGCAGTTGGGTGAAAATTCGAATCTAGTGTGGGTAAGGGTGATTTATTAATTAATTGATTGATATAAGAGAATACAGTGAGAGAATCGATGAGATAGAGACAAGGTGACAGCTATAGCTATAGCTATAACTATAGCATATGAGCTCCTACCACGGTTCTCTCTAGGGCCTACTCTCTCCTGCTTTCTTGTTCTTCCTCCTCCTACTCCTGCTCTCTCTGTAATCTGCATTCCCTAGTACCCCTAGCCCTAACCCTAATCCTAAGCCTGTTCTCTGTCCCTCTCTCATTTATTTCAAAAGTCGCCACGCATGCCCATACCTCCCCCAGAATGATGCCATCATGCTGTCTCAAACTCCACCCCTCATTCTCTCTCTCTAGCCCTCGCCTACGTCATCTTGTTTCTCAGAATTTCACTTACCTTAAGGAACACTAACATATGTATGGCTAGCCAAGGTTTTATAGTCTAGATGTATGTATGCTCCTCTAGTCACTGGGACATGCTGTTAGTGCTCGTCTTTTTCTTTTTTGGTCAAACTGTTAGTGCTTGTCATTACATCCAAATTGCGTTTTAGAAGCTCTTTTTTATTTTTTCACTGGTTTAGATAAAATTTCTCTTATATACTTACCTTGAAATTATAAAAACTATTTTTTAAAAGTTAATTCAAACATCATACCACAGAGAAAAAATGTTCAGTGTTTATGGCTCCTTATACTTACCTTGAAATTATAAAAACTATTTTTTAAAAGTTAATTCAAACATCATACCACAGAGAAAAAATGTTCAGTGTTTATGGCTCCTAAATTTTACATTCTTATTAAAGGAACCAACAATTTTAACAAACCAATGAAAAAAATTAAAATCATTAAATTTATCATAAAATTTAAATATTTTTCAATATTACCCTTGCTATTTGAATTTAACTCTAATATGATAATTATTACTTTCACTCACTATCCTTATTAATTATAGGCAGTACATAAAATATATTGCATATTTATTGTTCTTTGAAAATAAGTGTCTTGTGAAAAAAAATGGATATATTTTGTTAGTTCTGGTCTTATTATAAGATACTGACCAACAAGTTTATTTGGTCGCTTTTATAAGCAACTTGTTTATTCTTGAGGAGCATTAATTATTCTTTTCTATGTATGTCCCTAATAAATAAAGATAATAGGTGAGAGTAATAATTAATAAAATATTAGAGTTTAGTGTAATTAGTAGGGATAATATTAAAAGTTACTTAAATTGTAGGCTAACTTTATTAACTTTAATTGCTTTTATTAGTTTGTAAAAATTGTTAGCTAGTGTCTTATACTAAGTACGAGGAGAGTATATTATTATTGTGTATTGATTGATGATTGATTTATTCATGACGAGATTGGTGCCCTCGGTAGACACAATATCATAAAACGGTAGAACTCTATCGAATAACTGTGCCCTACTGCTAGGTATTCTGTCTCCTCATTGATTTGGAATGTCGGTGATGGACCAGTCGATATAGGTAGTGAATAGGGTTATACAGTATCTTAATCATGTCTATTGTCTAGAGCTTACACTTCTATAGTTTTTTGATTCGTGTTGGAATTATTTTATTATTATTATTTTTTTAAAGTTGTTGGTCGGTTCGTTTTTTAATGCACGCAGGTTTGTTCGAGGTGGCAGGCTGTGTCACGGTCGGATCACCTGTGGCAGCGGCTCACCGGAGCGATATGGCGGCGCGTTAATCGAGCGCGACCCACATGGCACGAAGAGTTCATTCACTGGCATAGAATGGCCAGAAATTTCGCCCTCGGCAGATACGCTTACTACTCCTTGGGGTTTGGCCCGACGGACATGGACGACGACCACTTCAGCACCGTCATCTGCCGCTGCCTCACACTCTCAGACGACTATCTCGCCTGCGGCTTCACCGACGGCACTGTTCGCCTCTTCCACCTCGATACACGGTTCCACTTCAGGACGTACCGGACCCACCAAGCTAACCGTTTCGGTCCCTTCGCGAGATCCGTGTCTGGCATCGTGATCGCGGACAACAGGCTCATCTTTTCCACGCTGGACGGAGACATCTACGTGGCAGACATCGAGGAGCCCACCAATCACACACGTAGGGCCCGCATCTGTGACGTAGTCGCCAGCGGAGTCCTCGTGGAGTTCGCCGGACGTGGCCGCTGGTGGGTCGGACTCTTCGCTGGGGTAGCGGGTCGGTCGTTTCAGATTTGGGACGCGGAAAACGAACAACTCGTTTTCATTGGCGGAACCTTGACCGACCCGGAAACGGTTAACGGTTGGCACATGTTGACGGATTTTGTTGAACCGGTGGGTCGGATTCGGGTTACTAATGGAGGCCTGGCGGTGGCGTGTACGAGCTCACAACTCGTAGTGTTGGATCTGAACAACCAGGTTTTTTTGCATGAGCTCTGGTCGACTGTTGGAGGCTTCATTGTGACATCAATGGACGTCAGCGATGAGGCGTTTTTTATTGTGGAAAGGAACGGCGATGCTAGGGTGCGCCGTGCGAGCACGTTAGAGCAGATATGTGTATTTTGGATACTTCATGTGAGGGGTTTGATGGGGTGTAGGAATATGGGGTACGCGCTAACATGCGACGGTGGTGTGGTGCGGGTGTGGGACGTCGAGCAACCGCAGGGACAGCTGCGTTTGGTGGTGGAAGAGGGGGTGGGGAGGGGATGGCCATGGTGTGCAACGAGAGACACGTGGCAATTTCTTGCATTGACAGGACGATACACCTATGGGACTTCGATGTATAAGTAGGCAAAGACGAGTAGGCCCATTGGAATTATTGGCCAAAAGATTGTAATGGGAAACGAGATTTAATTATTCATGTTCATAATTCATATATTATTTTATGCTAATTATGTATAAAATATTTAGATAAAATGCTAATTAAATAATCAACTTGAAAAAAGAGGAAGTTGGTTGTGGGAAGTGGGAAGGGAAGGGTACAGGTGTTCTGTTGTACTTGGGTCACCTTCTGAATCATCAATTGGCTACTTTTTTGGGATTCAGTTTTGCTTTAATAAATGTTATATATATATATCTATATATATATTTTTTCTTTTAAATATATACTAAATAAATATAGTGAGAGAGAGAGATCTCTTGGAAGGATGTTGGTGGTGGGTTCAAGCCTGAATCATAATAACAGGGAAGGTAGTCAAAGAAGGCAGGCACTGCTTGCTCAGAAAACTGAGATATGGATGCCTAGCTTTTGTACGATTCACATTTCTTCTTTAATGTATCTTATACTCGCTCTGTTTCTTTAATGTATCTTATACTCGCTATCTTACTAAGACACCAACTAATTTTTCTCATAAATCAATAAAAGTATTTAATGTTAATAATGTTGTTCTAGAATCTAAGTAATTTTCAATATTATCTCTACTAATTACATTAAACTCTAATATTATATTAATTATTACTCTCACCCAATCATTGCTCATTGGGAACGGGCAAGTGCCTTATAAAAAAGACAAAATAAACTTGCTAGTTGGTACCTTATAATAAGGATCAGATATATAAAGTGAAAACGAATTTTGGATGTCATATATAAATAACAGCATTTCTTTAAAGACGGAGTGGTAGAGGTTATTTAGAATTTTAAGGTAAGTTATTTATCTTATAAGATTATTTAGATAATTAAATTAATTCTTTTCAACAAGTTTCCTTCACGAAAGTTACTCTAAGTATTTTTTTCTTTCTAATGAGGATTACATGGTACTGATTAGTGAAAATTTTAGGGTTAGAATTTTGGCAAAGTTTTGAGTTTTAATAATAGATGACTATATATATGTAGATGATGATTAATAATGAATTTTAATCTATTTAGATATATTAGTGGGTTGTTGTAGGATTTAAATTAATTTTCTTTTTAAAAAGAATTTAGGATTTACGTCCTATACAATATTTCTACCTATTAAATGAGGTTTAAGACATTTATTTGGATTACTATAGGTATTATTAAAGGTTTAATCAGTTTAGTTTTGCTAAATTTTGAACTATATGAAATTATGAGTTGGGATTTGAAATTTGAGCTAGAGTTTGATATGATTTTGATTATGTGGAGGTTTGAAGAGTTGTTTAATAAATTTGGTTATGCTTATATAAGTTAGTATTTGGTTAGAAAATTGAGATTTGTGACAATAGGTCTTATATCCAAATTTATAATTCATTTTTAATTTATTGGAGGTTATATTGAAGATTAAATGGATTGGATCTGAGGTTCATAAGGGAATGAGGAAATTTGAATTTTTTTGGTGAAACTTTTATGGTAGGAAATTGGAAAGTTTGGTGAAATTGAGGATGAGATGCTATTTTGATGATCCTAATAAGTGAGAAAAAATTTATGAAAAAGGATATGTGATTGTAATGATGATTTGAGGAATAGATAAATTGTCATGTTTCTAAGAAAACTAAAGTAAGACAATTTTAGTTTAATTAATTATTTTTTATTGTATTAATTGATATTTTTGTTAATTCTATTTATTTATTTTTAGAGTGTACTTGAATTCTTTAAAGTTTAGTTCTTGCCTCAAGAACTTGAGGTAATCACTTTTCAATTTATCTTCTAAACTTGTTGAGGTGATTATAAGTGTATGTTCATAAATTGCAAATGATATCTATATGTTATAGTATTTTACATATGAAAAATGTATATATATGAAATGTATGTTTGTAAGTAAACTTTTTAATTAACTGGGCTTAAATTGTGGTTGTGATAGATTATACATGGTATTGAATATTGAATATAAATAAAAATTATTGATATTGAAGTTATGATATTGCACTACATATTGAAGTTTACGGGATTGTGATGATATGTGATTGGTGGAGGTTAATTTTTATACCACGTAGTATAGCCGCCATTATATTGCACATACGGTTGATGGTTTTGACATTTTCACCCTTTCCTTTAGTTGGGTTAAGGGTCAGCTCAAGGGACGTGTCATCTTTCTCTATTCGAAGGAAAGAGAACCTATGGTCCGATATGAGTTCTGTAGCCTTTGGACGGGCTACACCTCATCATTGGAGAGTTTAGTACAGTCTTGTCAAAGAGACTAATCCTATTATATTATAGTCCATGGGTTCTGTCAGCGGTTATAAGGAGGTTATAAGGATGATTGAGAATTTTATGCATATTGAATGATTTTGAACTATTAAATATTTTGGAAAATTATTTAAACTTTATGTTATACGAAAATATATTTTTCCCGCTTAACTATCTTGTAATCATTTCTTACATACTCGAAAAATTGGATATATAATTACGGGGTCCATGTGACTCACTCCGCCATTGTCCTTTTTTTTCAAGCGAGAGTTTAGGCGGTGTAACTAAGGGGAAGACATCCAACACTAAAAAAAAAACTTCAGATCAGAGATGAAACTACCGACAGAAAAAATTCTGTTGGTAATGTCTTTTGCCACGATTTTTTCTACGACAAACATTTTTCGTCAGAAATCCAATTACCGACGGTATTTTGTCGGTAAATTTCGGTTGGTAATCCGGTGTCTTTTTTGTAGTGTGAGACTTGATCTGAGCTATCAATCTTGTATGTCTCAATTAGTTACATGAATATAGTCTAATGTATATTGCTGAACTTTAGGGTTTTTATATACGTTGCATATTTTGAATATCCCGCTGCATACTGGGGTTTGTACTATGAAGGGAGCCCTTTTGATATGTTGTTTATTGTGGGCTAATTTATTTTGACTGAGCCTAAATAAGTTTGGGTTATACCGTAATTATGGAAGGTCGTTTCTTAAAGTAATATCATTTTGACTTTTTATCCCAAAAAAATAAAATAAGAGTCGGTCACTAAATTTGCTTCCATGAAAAATCATTCCTTCAGCTACATACATATATCTATATATTGTCTTTTATATTTTTGTTACATTATTTAATGATGTCCAGCAAGAGTATTGTTGCATTACATATATATCTTATTAGGGAATGGCCGGCGTCTGCTATATATATGTGTGTGTTTATATGTGTTCGTGCACATATAAATGTATATGCGTTTGCACATTCGATGAAAGCTTGCTTTGATTTCCAAGCCATAGGGACGATCGCACAAGTTTTAACTGTATTGTGTTATGAGTTGTTTCGTTCGTTTCTGATAGAAAAGCCTTGTGGACATACCTTTTTATGGTTTTTTTTTTTTTTTTCCCTATTTGTCACTTTTTAAATAATTAATTACCGTTTTTGCCATTTGTTTTCAAACTATTTACTCGATGTCCACTATTTAGTCGACTAAACCAAGGTTTAGTCGACTAAAACGCTGGTTTATTTTTTTTTTTTTAAATGTCCCGTGATTTAGTCGACTAAATCACGGTCTTAATCGACTAAATCGCATGACGAAGGGTTTTTAAAAACCTTAATCGCGGCATTTAGAACCCTGTCGACTAAGAAAGCTCCCCAAACCTCTCCCCTTTGTATTTTTCACCAAATCGTTGCTGAATCCATTGGTGGGTAGCGAAGGAAATTTCATTCTAGCGTTATTTGCGTCGATTTCGGTATGTTCTCATCTCTATTTCGAATTTCCGCCGTTGTTCTTTCGTTTATGAGGTGGCTTTTACCTTTTCTTCGTCCGACATAATAATCTCCTACATTGACTAAGAATCCTAACAGAAAAATCTCTAATATAAAATCTTAATAAAAAAAAATTAATTTTATGGTTTCTTAAACCTGAATATGAAGAAATATTTTTCAAAATTTATAATTTATATTGATTACATTCAAAATATCAAATTGATTAGTTAAGACTGATTTAAAATAGATATGAAAATATTTTGCATCGCTAAACTTTTTAATTAATTTACCAAGATCCTAAAATAACAATTTTTATTGAAGATAATTAATTTTTTAAAAAACTAATTTTAACTAATTTCATTTTCCGTTTTCACCGAACATGGGTTGGTATAGGACATATTTATAATCTCCGACATGTTCACTTCAATCTCCATTGACATGTCTACTACTAAATGGAAATCTCACACACAATATAACACATTCACTATTTGTAAGTTGGAGTCACTTTGGCACCATGCAACATGTTCACTTCAATCTCCATGCACCATACTCAAGATTTTTCTAATGATGTCTTCATTTTCAAACTCATCAACAACAACTTCTTGAGGTACTCAACCTACCTCGCCAAGCATTCATAGAACGGGAGGGAGTAATAACAATGGTTAATAATTTAGGGGGCCACTTGTAAGAAATTTAACCTATCACTTGTAATATTTGAACAAAATTATATTATTTACTTTCTTCGGTTTTTTCATATTATTTACTATTAAATTTCTTACAAGTGGCCCCTAAATTATTAACCTATGGCCCCCTAAATTATTAACCTATCTTATATGAAGAAATTTAATAGTAAATAATATGAAAAAACCGGAGAAAGTAAATAATATAATTTTGTTTAAATATTACCAGTGATAGGTTAAATTTCTTACAAATGGCCCCCTAAATTATTAACCATTGTTATTACTCCCTCCCGTTCTATGAATGCTTGGCGGAGGTAGGTTGAGTACCTCAAGAAGTTGTTGTTGATGAGTTTGAAAATGAAGACATCATTAGAAAAATCTTGAGTATGGTGCATGGAGATTGAAGTGAACATGTTGCATGGTGCCAAAGTGACTCCAACTTACAAATAGTGAATGTGTTATGTTGTGTGTGAGATTTCCATTTAGTAGTAGACATGTCAATGGAGATTGAAGTGAACATGTCGGGGATTATAAATATGTCCTATACCAACCCATGTTCGGTGAAAACGGAAAATGAAATTAGTTAAAATTAGTTTTTAAAAAAATTAATTATCTTCAATAAAAATTGTTATTTTAGGATCTTGGTAAATTAATTAAAAAGTTTAGCGGTGCAAAATATTTTCATATATATTTTAAATCAGTATCTTAACTAATCAATTTGATATTTTGAATGTAATCAATATAAATTATAAATTTTGAAAAATATTTCTTCATATTCAGGTTTAAGAAACCATAAAATTAATTTTTTTATTAAGATTTTATATTGGGGATTTTTCTGTTAGGATTCTTAGTCAATGTCTGGGATTATTCTGTCGGACGAAGAAAAGGTAAAAGCCCCGCATAAACGAAAGAACAACGGCGGAAATTCGAAATGGAGATAAAAACCTATCGAAATCGACTCAAATGACGCTAGAATGAAGTTTCCTTCGCTACCCACCAATGGATTCAGCAACGATTTGGTGAAAAATACAGAGGGGGAGAGGTTTGTGGAGCTTTCTTAGTCGATTAGGGTTCCAAATGCAGCGATTGAGGTTTTTAAAAAACCCTTTTGTCGCAATTTAGTTGACTAAGCACTGTGACTTAGTCGACTAAATCACGGGTACATTTAAAAAAAATTAAACCGCGTTTTAGTCGACTAAACCTTGGTTTAGTCGGTAAATAGTGGTACATTGAGAAATAGTTTGAAAACAAAAGTGATAAAATGGTAATTAATTATTTAAAAAGTGGCAAATAGGAAAAAAAAACCCCTTTTTATGGTTACATATGTTTTATGCACGGATTGGAGAGTGTCTGTGTGATCAATTATCAAACTTTAGACCACTCTTGTAATTTGCTTCTGATTTTGAATGATCTTGTATTCTTCATTTTTTTTTTTTTTTGGATGAGGATTTTGAATCTTGTATTGTAAATAAAAATGCATATATCAGTCTGCAAGAAATAAAAAGTCTACGAGTGATATGAATATTAATGTGTGTTTGGTAGGTTCAAATTGATATGAATATAATAGTAGTAAATTGTAGAATCAAAAAGTCTACGAGTATTTATAAAAGGAGTTGGCCGCTGCCTTGTAAACAGGATGATGTAAGATCAACGACGTCAAGAAAAACATTAATATTGGAGCAAAATAAACACGCTACTATTAGAACATGAAATACGCGTCAACGTTATTAGAAAAAAAAAAAAATAGGTGATGACAATTGGAATGGCTGTCACTAGTTAGAAAACCTCAAGAGTCGTACTCTCACCATTCCTGGTTATGAGATAGAATTAATTGAGTAGTGTTGCTCGAAAAGAATGATATTATCTTGGTGAAATAAACATGTTAAAAATGAACTTTGTTTTTTAAAGGGTTAAGTATCAATTTTACCCCTAAAGTACGTATCCAGGAGCAATTTTGCCCCTGAAGTTTTTGGCGTAGCAATGTTACCCCCGAAGTATAAAAAAAGTAGCAATATTGCCCCTCCGTTAACAACCCTAGCCGTTAGGGCAATTAACGGAGGCAACGCAGCTTGCGTTTTATACTTTTTTAACTATCTTACGTAAAAAACTTCACGGGTAAAATTGCTTCTGAGCGCATACTTCAGGGGTAAAATTGATATTTAACCCTTTTAAAAAAATGCTATCATTTACGTGGAAAAGAGAGAATATGTTATATTGAGTGCTTTAATTAAATATGTGAATTAAAAACAACAGTAATATAAATAATTTTTGTAATTGAGTGGTAAAATATAGTGTTTACAGAAAACTTTTGATACATCACCTAAATCTTTTTTATAAAAACTAACAAGGCATACCCCACAATTCTATCATATATATTTATATATATATATATATATATATATATATATATATATATATATATATATATATAAAAGGAACAGAGGAGTAGTTTTTATCGTTCCCAATAACTTTCTATGAAGGTTGTAATGATAGTTGAGTAAGAAAACCTAACCTCAGCTGAACTTAAACTGACTAATATGGTTCACTTTTGATATTTTAATTAGATAGCTAGTAATCAATATACAAATAATAGTTAAATAAAATACTGTTGACAATGGATTATGCTAGCTAGTAATCACATGCTCTTGCTTGTTTTAATCTTCAAGGTCAGCGATCCGAACAATGTGTACACATTGACATTATTACAGATCACATCGCACCCACAGACAAACACATTCAACAATTAATGCCAAACTCCATGTAATTCAAACAGAATAACATTGTATCATCACAATATTCCACATACATTTATTAAATTAATTGGTGTAGTAAAACCAGAGAAATCGAAGAAATTAAAATATGGAACAGACAAAACACAGAAGAAAACCATCGCCATGAGCAAGGAGAGTTAGTTAACTCATTAATTATGGGTTAAATTTTTAATTTCCCCTTATCTATATGAATAAATCATTTTTGTTCTGATTTAAAAGTTTACTAATTTTTAAAAGGTGCTAGTTGAAGACCCAACAAGTTCTTATGAAAAATTTAAAATACCTTAATTTTTTTTTTGGTTACCAGGAAAATCCCTTAATATATTCTATATAATCAGGACCAGCACATCATTAGCGAGCATTTGTGTATTTAATAAAATTTAAATGGCTGATTATGGTATTATCAACGTCATCTACTTTATTATAATTAAATAAATGAAGCCGACCTTTTTTTTTAAAAAAAAAATAATTGGAGAGAGATTGACATCAATTAGATTAATTTAGACATATTTTGCCGTTGGAAGAAACTGTGATGAAATGCCTGGAAGTAGGGAAGAACCCTCCTCACAGTTGCTCACCTAATATTTCGAAACAACAAATGTGAAATAATATATTTATATGAATATTCTTCGAACATCAGAAATTTTGATATTATCTGCTATTTTATTTCTATGTGATATTCTATATTAAAAATATCAAAAAATAAAAATTTAAGAAATAGTGTCTATACATATGGCAACAAAAGCTATATCATACGTATAAGCTACGACCAACTAATCATTATTCAAGCCAAGACAAGGCCCAATTATAAAAATGTTCTCTCGACAAATGTTGTTTTTGGTCCATAAGAGTTAAACTTGAGACATTGACGAAGAGATGTTCAACTTATTCTAACTATCCTTTGTTATATGTATTAATAGAGACATCTTTGCTTACATCCAAGTAATTTCTTGGGTAAAAAGGCACAATCTAATAAGTGGGATTAGGGGTGGAAAATTGATATATGGGAAATAGTTTTGTTGGGTATAAGTGTGTTTTTTGAAATATGATTTTTCCATATATGTATAGAAATCCTATTAAAAATCAGGTATAAGTAAAATAAATAAAAAGTCTTCTCACTTTTTATTATTTTTATATATTTTTTGAAATATGTGTCTTTTTCATCGGCAAAATATCACTTAGACCCTATAAAAGCAATTTTATTCAAGTCAACCTCAAAAAGATGTTAAAATTTCATTGCACCCCTTTCGTCAAAATGAAATTAAGTTTTGTAACTGAAAAAATAATAATGTCCTCACTTTATTATTTTTATAAGAGTATTCACAAGACAAATGCATGACAAATAAATTGATTTAAAAGAATCTAGGGAGTTAAGAAAATTACAAGACAAATATGAGCATTCATAAGACAAGTATGTGAATGATGAAATTTTTTTAACTCCCTAGATTCTTTAAATCTCTTTACAAGGCAAATATGGTCATTTGACAAATAAGGAACTTTATAAGACAATGGGCATTTATAAGACAAAATATGCTTATATTTATTTTTGGACCCAACAAAAGATAATTATGTTGGGTGCTTATAAGCGAAATAGTTTATTGCTAAATTTGCATATTTATCCTTCTAAAAACATATTAAAATAATAGAGAGTGAGAAGACTAGTGGGACCCATAAGCAAAAACTAACGAAAGTTAACCAGAGTTAATAACGTTGCTATACATGCTACAAAAAAAAATTGATTATGTCTATTTTTACACTTAAAAAAAGTGTGGCATGCACCTATGATCTTTCAAGCAAAAAATGATTATGTCTATTTTTACACCCAAAAAATTGATTTAGCCTTAGAGCAAGAAAGAAGTAAAAGCTTGAAAGATCATAGGTGCATGCCACACTTAGGTCTACTTTGCCTCTCCGTGCATTCTACCATATATCCACCTTCACGAGCTGGCGGAAGATGCAACGGCTGATGATTGTTTCGAAACTGCTTTACTCTGCCATCTTTCCATTTGAATCTAAGTTTTGTGGACATTTTGAAATCTTGTAATTATACCCTATGGAGTTGCGTCATTGGTGAGGTGTTACAATTTGTTGGATCATTGCGTCCTAGATAAGAGTGGCGGAATTAGGAATTTTAATGACATGGGACGAAAATAAAAAAAATATTATATTATAAATAAAAGTACTCGAAATACAATACATGCTTAATATATTAAAAATTGAAAGAATGTTTGTTACATAAATTAAAATCACTTCACTTAACTCTTACTCTACGTGTTTTCATATTGTTAAACTCATTTATAATTGAATCCGTTCTAAAACTCAAAATAGGTTTTTTTTTTTTTTTTTTTTTTTTTTTTTCAAATGTATGTAATAAAAAAATCATCAATAAATTGGTCTTTCATTCTATTTGAAGTCTGTTATTGATTATCTTCATAGCGAGAGAAAGATTTTTCGATCTTGTTGTAGAAGCTGGAAGAGTGAAAGTCCAATAAGCTATCAATCTATCAATAAAAAGATAAGTAATGGACTTTCAAGGAACCAAAGTTTCAATCTTTCTCTTTGCTTACACCCTTTAAAGCTCAAGTCAGTAACCATGTGAGCTTATTAGAAAGATTAATTAGTGCATTGCATATTTTCCCTTCCTTATAATAAATCCCTCTTTTCTCTCTCTCTTCTCTTTTCTTTAATGTATGTGTTTTAACTTTTAAGGGTTTACACTTCTATTGTAAGAATTGATCGTGGCCATGCCCCATACTGTTTTTTTTTTTTTTTTTTTTTGGGGTCAAATGCCCCATACTGTTTCACCTTTCAACTTCCAAGCCTTTTGGCTTTTCTTGGAAATTTGAGGCCAAGTTCCCAAGTATGTGTTTGTTTTCTTATTGTGTGTAAGCTTTTCTCAATTATTTACGTGACTGAAGGGGTAAAAGGTGTGAGTACAGAAGAGAAGCAGAGAGAGACAAGGTCAAGTCACATTGCTTAATACTTATGCGTACTTTATGCTTCCTCCTCTCACATTACTTCTTTTCAGTAAAAAATTTTCTTTAAATTTTGGGGGGCGGGGGCCCACCCTCCCCCCCCAAAAAAAAAAAAAAAAAAATCCACCTAACTGTCAAGGTAAATATGAACTTCCCATTTAGAAAGTCTTACCTTCTTCGTCTAAGCTTTTGAATGATTGTAGTTTGCTATGGGCCGGGTATATATTATGTTGATTATTAAGTTCCTGCAGCCATGTAAGTGGAGTAAAAATGATATTAATTATTATCTGGGGAGTAGAAATGATATTGTTATATATAATGCTGTATTCTTTCTCTTAATTAAGGTTTTGTTCTACAAAATTTTCTAGATAAGATTTTTAACGAGGCAATTTCAATAAGTATTGTATACTCTTTTTCCTTCATTAAGCTTTTGTCTCAATGAGTTTTTTCTAGTAAGGTTTTAATGAGGTATGATATTTGTTTATGGACATCCAAAAGGAAGTGTTATACATATAGGTTAAATACCAATTTTACTACGGAAGTATTGGCTAGGGAGCATTCAGCACTCGGAAGTTTTTTTGGTATTATTTTTGCCCCAGAAATTTACAAAAAGGAGTAAATATGCACTGAAAGTTTTTTTTAGGAGCAAATTTGCTCAAGAAGTTTTTTTTTTTTTTTTTTTATATAAGCAAATTTGCCCTGAAAGTTTAAAACGAAGAGCAACAATTCAACGGTCAAGATCAACCGATGGGCAAGATTGTTATGTTTTTAAACTTAGGGCAAAAATGAAACAAAAAAAACTTGGGTCTTGAATGCTTCTAGCCAATACTTTTGCGGCAAAATTGATATTTAACCCTATAAATATTATAATTTGATCTTCCACCTCATATTGAATGGCACAATGCAATATAACCCCCAAATTAAAGTGATATATAGATATACTATTTATTACTATAACCTCCAATGATTCATGATGTACAATAATGTAGATTGATTCTCTTACTTATGATATTGTTACTCTTGGAAGTGTTGAAGACTTATAAATGGAGGCTTGATGTAAAGATTTGATGTACATGGAAAAGCTTAAGATGAATGAGAATTATCTTCTATTTCTCCTCCTATTTTCTCTTATCTTCTCCATCTTTCTCACCTTCAATCTCTTCTACTTTTCTTATTTTCATAACAACCATAAAGATTTGGAGATGGGATCCGTTCGACTTTGGGCTGAATATGTTTTGTAGTCCCTCCAATCTATGAGGTTGTTGAACCTCCGTTTTTTTTTTTTTTTTTTTTTAAAAAAAAAATAAATAAATAATAAAACTAGATAAATTACTTAATTATATCATATGTTACGTATTATTATATTATATATCGGTATATAAGTCACGTAAACTATTTTGTAGAAATAAATACTTTATTGTTATTTATTAGTTTTCTTAATCTATCCAAAAAAAAAAGTTAATTAACTCTTATATTAAGAACTAAAGTTGTGGGTGTGTGTGTCTAGTTTTTGTTTGATATTATCATCTAGTATCTGGTTGGAGTTCGTGACTGCTCCTCCCAACACAAGCGACCTCTATGAGACTCGAACTTGAGATCCAAATGTATTTAATGTGGCCTTACACCGTTATACTAACTCTATATTGGTACAAAAGATACTTCCTCTGGTCCATATTATATGACACCAACTAACAGTGTAATTGGTACTTTTTATAGGGCACTTGCTTGTTTCTAAAGAGCATTAAATACTTTTTTACATGTATGCCCATAATTAATAAGGGTAGTGGGTGAGAGTAATAATTAATATTAGAGTTTAGTGCAATTAGGAGGGGTACTATTGGAAATTATTTAAATTTTAGGATAAATTTAATGACTTCAGCTATTTTTATTGGTTTGTAAAAATTGTTAGTTGGTGTCTTATATAATAATGACTAGATGAAGTATATATTTTAGGGTCAATGTTCAAATTTAGCAACAAACTATTTTCCCATAGGCACTCAACACAATTAACTTCTTTTTAAGTGTAAAAGTAGACATAATCAATTTTTTGGGTAGCATATATAGCAACGCCGTTAACTTTGGTTAACTTCTAGTACTTTTTGCTTTGTGGGTTCTACCAGTATTATCACTTTCTATTATTTTAATATATTTTTAAAAATATGTGTCTTTTTTAACAGGAAAATATCACTTAGACCATATGGAAGCAATTTTACTTTAGTTAACTCCCAAAAGATGCTGAAATTTAACTGCACCCATTTCGGCCAAAATGAAATTAAGTTTTCTAAGTGAAAAGAAAATAATACCCCTACTTTATTATTTTCATAGGAGTATTCACAAGATAAATAAATTGATTTAAAAGAATCCAAGGAGTTTAAAAAAAAAAAAATACAAGACAAATATGCGAATGACGAAATTTTTAACTCCCTATATTCTTTTAAATATGTTTACAAGGCAAATATTTTCATTCACGGGATAAATAAGGAAATTTACAAGACAATGAACATTTATAAGATAAAAAATGCTTATGTTTACTTTTGGGATCAACAAAAGATAATTGTGTTGGGTGCTCATAGTAAAATAGTCTATTGCTAAATTTGCATATTTACCCTTCTAAAAATATACTAAAATAATTGTCTATTTTTGTACCCAAAAATAGTTAATTATGTTTGGTGCCTAGAAAAAATAGTTTGTTGCTAAATTTACACCTTAACCCTATATTTTACTATAAGAGTCTTTGGGAAGTTAGAAAAATTTAAAATTTCATTCTTTTGACGCTGATATTAATTAAAGGGAAATTCCAGATTGTTCCCACTATAACAAAATAATTCCCAATTATCCCCATTAAAATCTGAAATATCACCGAACTCTTTTGGGGGCAAATGGAATTAATTTGTGGAGGAAAATGACTGATTTAGCCTTGGATAATGAAAGAAGTAAAAGCTTGAAAGATCATAGGTGAATGCCACACTTAGACCTACTTTGCCTCTCTGTGCATTCTGGCATATATCTATCTACCTTCACGAGCTGGCAGATGGCACAATGGCTGATGATTGTTCCGAAACTGCTTCACTCTACCATCTGTCCATTTGAATCTAGCTAAGTTTTGCGGACATTTTGAAATCTTGCCACCCTATGTTGCATCATTGTTGAGGTGTTGCAATCAGTTGGATTATTGCGTCCTAGTAAAGATAAATCTGAACTTCCCTTTTAGAAAGCCTTACCTTCTTCATCTAAGCTTTTGGATGCTTGTAGTTTGCCATGGGTATATATTATGTTGAAAAGGGTACAGAGTATATTGAAAGTGACACCAACCTCTTTTCTTCTTTTTTTCCCGTGTTTCAACGTCATTGAACTTCAGACACGCGAGTTCCTCATGCTGAGCTTTGCAGCAACGCTATGGCTAGCAGTTCTAGAAAGAAGTTATTTTGCATCTTTCATGGAAGAGCTTGGAAGGGAAAATGGTATATGAGGGTGGAACCGTAAGTGGAAGATTGATAACACATGTGTCTTGTAAATAAGCTTATTCTCTCCACAAATTAATTTCATTTGCCCCACAAAAGAGTGCAGTGATGTTTTAGATTTTTATGGGGGCAATTAGAAATTATTTTCCTACAGCGGGGCTATATAAAATGTTTCCTTATAATTAAAACGTCACTACTAGAAAATGCCCTATTTTGCGACGGAATTTACGAGGAAAAAAAATTCCTCGCAAAATTGACCGAAAGTGGGGAGAAAATTCCCACCACTTTT
The DNA here is from genome assembly GCA_019022615.1 of Acacia melanoxylon. Taxonomy (NCBI): domain Eukaryota; kingdom Viridiplantae; phylum Streptophyta; class Magnoliopsida; order Fabales; family Fabaceae; genus Acacia; species Acacia melanoxylon. Next base: position 28,229 of record JAFJYJ010000124.1, read on the forward strand.
TCCCATTTTGCGAGGGAACTATTATTCCTCGCAAAAATTGGGATTTTGCGAGAGAACCGCGACTCCCTTGTAAAATGGCAGCAAGAAGGCCACCAAATACCTTCTTTTTTGCGAGGGAACATTAGTTCCTTCACAAAATTCCCCTTTGTTTACAAGGGAATAAAATTTCCCTCGCAAAAAAGGAGTTTTTGGGAGGGAACATTTGTTCCCTCGCAAAAAACCCTAATTCCCCCACCTTCAGACTCGCGTCGGGTCCGCCCACGCCATTTCGTTCATGTTCGCGTCTCTCTCCCGGACCGCGCGTCTTCTCCCTCAGGCTCGTGAACAACCGCCGGCGACCTCCTCTAGTCCTCCCCCTTGGTCCGCCGTCTTCCTTCGGATCTGTCCCCTACTCCGGCGTGTGAACCACCGGCCGTTTCCTCCTCCTTTCGGCGCACTACCTAAGGAGCCGATCCATTTAATTTGAGAACCCTACGTACAAATAGATTCCCTCCCTATGTTCTCATCTCCACGCTTTCCTTTCTGAATTGCAGTGCGTGTTACTCCTTGTGTAAATTCTTTGGATTCCATGGCCGCCAGTAACAATGCGCCCTCGGGCTTGGATAAAGAACAGGTAGGTATTCCAATGATTTCTTGCATATTGGCTGTTGCGAACGGAATTATTTTGTGTTTAGAATCCAATTCCTCCGCTTATTACTATTCTTAGTGTTCTTTTTGCGTCCTCTACCCATCAATTCTTGTTTTACGGTTAGACTGCGTTACTTGGAATGCAACTTGGAGATTGATGTTGTGTTGTCTTTACCTTTCGCTTTGTTGTTACGAATCTTCAAGTTTCTGTGTATTTATCAGTGTGATATATTTCAATGCAGTTTTGTTACTCATTTATTTGAATTAACAAGCCAAGTTTCTAGTATGAATTTGTATGATTTAGTTTGTTTGTTTTGGATGCTTTTGAATAATGCTTGTGTTGATGGTGCAGATATTCGGAATGGTGAAAAGGAGATGGAATACTGGGGTTGAGTTATTTAACAAGTATGTTTACGGTACTTCAAAATTTAGTTTCCCAAATATATTTAGACTATATTAATTGTTTCTTGATGTGGGTTTTATAGTTTGAAACTTCTTTTAAGACGATGATGACCATATGGTAGTGAATATGAAGTATAATAGATATAAGATGTTATCTGCGATTGTGGAACCGAATTGGAAATTAGCATTTGTAGTTCTAAAAGGCTGCACAAAGAATTTGAACGGCTTATACATGTGTGTGTACATATGAGTGTTATATGTTTAAATAGAAAATTATATGGGGTGTCACGGGTATTTATGAGTTAATGAAGATATAAATATTTCCAGATGAAAGGCACCCATAAACAAAATGTTGGAGGCTCATGTGTATATATAGTGTGTTAGGAGCAATGGGATTGAATTTTTATATTGTTCCCTTCATGCTTTATTCTGCCAGCTCAACTCCAGCCAGAAGGAATTGAATTTAAATAAATTTAAGTGCTTCAATAAGTTTACAAGGGACAATGGAGTAGGTACAAGCTATAAGTTGTGCTTGAAATCTAAGAAAAGAATCAAGTTAACAGTTAAATCAAAAGCAAGAGTGTGGGGGCTTTAGGAAAGACTAATTATGCAAAATGAATATATATCATAATGCGTATGAATTAATCAATCTTTGATCAGTTAAAATGATGGAGATTGAAGTGCGTACCCCCCTGAGATCACACGTTAATAACAAATCTTTGTCAATGATTTAAAAATTTGACCTTGTGCAAATACTTGCTCAGCAATTTTCAGCAAGGGCAAGTTCTTGTTCTTTCCCTCATACGCTAATCAACTTTTGGTAAATCATTATCTTGACCTTCGCATTTTGGATGTAAAATGCCTTTGTTTGGTAATCAAATCGGATGGTTATAAAATTCTACATGCATGAATTTTATGATAATTTTCTTACGTGACACGCTAATCATACACAATTCAAAGCCATAGTCATAGAAAAAGGTTGGTGGAGCTTGTAAATCGAAGGAGAGCGTAGGGGATCTATTTAACCAACTTCGGCTAGCTCGCAAAGGCGAGTTCATTCACGTCCCGCTCAAGTAAGTTGGGTCCTATATGTCTTGTAATTTTTCTGTTTCCTCATTCGGTTTACTTGAACACTACGTAGCTAGATCTATTAACTGAAATTGAACTAGCCATTAGTCTTATCTCGATGTATCAGTTAATAATCCTGCTGTATTGTTACAGTGTTAGCAAACTTGTTTGTTTGTTGGAATTTTTATTCTCTCTCATTTTTAAAATGACTCAAAATATTGTGCACCACTAAAACAAAGTGTTTGCAAAGGCGGTTGCATTAAAACCTTTTGGCCCAAGTTGAAAATTAGACTATTGTTCAAGGATGGCAATATGATTTTTTCATTCTTTCTACTGTACTTGAAGACACTTGCTGCAACTAATTTGGATAAAATTGCTCCAATGCTGGAGGCAGATGGTGAGCTCTTCAATAAAAGGTAAGCTCATAGTACCTAGTGATTGGTATCAAAATCTATGAAGCTGTTTGGATTAGCTTTAAAAAGGCTTTTTGCATTTGATGAGACAAAACTCCCTCATATATTTTCCTAATACAACACAAAATTCTCCATAGCTAATCCAAACGGACATATTGGCTTCAACTTGTATGTGAATTACTTATTCCAGCAAACCAAATTGTTTTTAAAATTTTTGAGTGATTACTGAGAATCAATGTACCTAGTGTTTGGATAGCCTCTCATTCTCATGAAGCAATGATGAAGGATCTTAATTCATGACCCTGTCAAACACTTGTCCCCATTTTTTGGTTGCTCCGGGTTTTTACATTTGAAGTGGATAATCAATCCTTGAACTAATTCTACGCTTTAACTTTACGTATCCGTGTGTATTATTTAGGTGGGGTTTCCTATCACGCACTTAGGTATGTGGGATAAAAGCCATTTGATGAGACAAATTGAGAAGTATGTTCTTTCTTAAGATGCCTCTTAATTCCTTTTTCTATATTACCATGGAAATGGGCTTTGTGTTTGACAAAACTCCTGGAACACTTTTTGCTTTTCTTGAGAACCGAGAGATATTTAACTTCATTTACTCGAATTTTAGGTATCTTTGATATATACACATCTAGGGTGTCAAACTTTCTAAATTACACACTATTCATGTATTTCCGCGCTCAAGAACAGGTATTTTGGATCATCAACCTTAGAGCCATCCAAAAGTATTATTAACACATAAGGTTATTATAATCAGGGATTGATCGGTTTATTGTTCATGTTTCTTTCTCTGTGCGAGAACCTTGCTCATGATTACCTATTCAAACTATTGCTCTTATTTTAATGGGCCGTCTTCATGAGGGAGAAAGAGAGAGTGAGTGCAAGCAATGAGAAAGGTAAATAAAAATAAATGTACGCCATTGACAAGAGGAGCGGATGTTTATTGTAACCGCTTGATGATGATGATGATAATTTGTAATATTTTAGTCGTAACATTATAATTTGTAATATTTTGTTTTTGCTATGTAAACTCTTATGATTGTTACAATTTATTTTTATGATATATAAGTCTTTTTATTTTCTAATTTTTAATATTTTTTATGTAATTATTTTATTTTTTCTGATTTTTTATATTTTTTTTTTAAAATTAATTAGAATTTGCGAGGGAAAAGTATTTCCCTCGCAAAATCCTCTATTTTGCGGGGGTGGTTTTTGCGACGGAACTTTTTTCGCCGCAAATCGGTTTTACAAGGAAAATGCATTTTGCGAGGAAATTTTTTCCGCCGCAAAAAACTGTTTTTTTTGTTTTGTAGTAACCCCCTCAGTGTGAACACTGAACAGAGTCACATTATATATGTGTGTGTGTGTGTGTGTGTGTGTGTGTGTGTGTGTGTGTGTGTGTGTGTGTGTGTGTGTGTGTGTGTGTGTGTTGTGTGTGTGTGTGTGTGTGTGTGTGTGAACACTGAACAGAGTCACATTATATGTATAAATCTGCGTGTGTGTGTTGGGTCAAAGGAGCCACACTATATATATTAAGATGGTTGGAGAGCGAACAAGCGAATCCAATTATATGCTCATAAATTATTTAAGATCATACTAGTTTTGGAGTTAAAATACTCACGATCTGTTTACTAAATGAATGGATTTGATTCACATGGCAAGTTAACTTTGGCCAAAATATTTTGTTTAATTTAATAAATTAATTTTGTAAATTTGATCCTTTTTCAACTTGTCAGTTCATTTAATTTAATAAATCAATATATATTCTCAGCTAAACAGGATATCCATCTATGATTCTATATTACTTTTTATACATTATACTCCATCCGGTCCTAATTATAAGCTAACTAGTTGACTTTTTTTGGAGAGATTAAGGAAGCTAATTAAATTAGCTTAGATTATTTTTATTTTTTTCTTCAAACTAAATAGTTTGACCAATAAACTAATATATAATCTAAGAAAACACAACATATGAAATGATTAAGAACTTATTTATCATCCTTAATCTCTCCCAAAAAAGTTAGCCAACTCTTATAATTAGGACCGGAGGTAGTATTATATTAATGTTGAATATGCAAGCGAGCGAGCGTGACGATAGTATAGTAAAGGAATAAAAAATCATATATTCAATCTTGGCTTTAATTAAGTTCCAAGTTCTTACCTTACACGGTTTGTGTCCAAATTAAGCGAGCGTGTTCAATAATGTAAATAGTTAGTTGACTTCAACTAAGTGTTTAGTGTACCTTTATTCTTATTAAATGCATGCACTCTTTATTTGTCGTTTAGATTAGCTTTTGAAGAATAGCTCTTAAAAAAAAGAGTGATAAAATTATTTTTACATCATGTAAGAACATTACTATTAGAATTTTACACATGTAATATTCATTATATATGATAATAACATATTGTATAAGATAATATTATTTTTATATTTAGAGATAAAATAAAATGAAATTGATTAAATTAATTGATTTTCTTTGGAAAGAAATAAAAGTGAAAAGATAAAATTTCATGAATCAACTATTTATTAATAAGTAACTAGGTAATTTACTATTAAGGAGCTTAGGTTTTAGGTTTTTTTTTTTTTTTTAATAGTCATAAGTTCAGTTAAGTTGGGCCCAGGGATTACCGGACATGTTTCAAAGCTCAAAGAATGTGGAATCGGTTTTTCTCGAAGTGCTTTACCTAATAGGGAAGGTTAAGCATATCTAGATCATGCTTAGCCGGGAGGGCTAAACATATCTGAACTATCATGATTTGATTTTTTATAATAATGATTTTTGTAAATAAAAAATATTATTTTAAAAAATAATAGTTAAGAAATATTTTTATTTTAGATTTTTTACCTATTAAAATATTTTTTTTAAAAAAATATAGAATCTTAAAAAATTCAAATATGGAGCTTAACTCTTCTCGTTAAACAAAGCGCTTAGAATGAAAACCGTTGCGATGGAATGATAGAGGAGCAAGAGTGTATTGTGTTATGAGTTGTTTCGTTGGTTTTTGATACATACCTACTTTTTCTAGTCTTAAATATAAAATTAAGTTGACTTTTTTTGGAGAGGTTAAGGAAGCTAATTAAATTACTTTAGAATATTTATATTTATATTTTTTCCCCAAACTAATTAGTTTGACTAATAAAATGATATATAATCTAAAGATACACAATATATGATATGATAAAGTAACTTATTTAACTTTCTTAATCTTTCCTAAAAAAGTCAACTTTATTTTATATTTAAGACCGTAAGAAGTAGATGATATTGTATTCTTCTTGTTTTTATTTTTTATTTTTTTGGACGAGCATTTTAAATCTTGTATTCTAAATAAAAATGCATATATCAGTCTGCAAGAGATGAAAAGGTCTTGTTTGGTAGATTCAAATTGATATGAATATAGTAGTAGTAAATTGTAGAATAAAAAAGTCTACGAGTATTTATTAAAGGAGTTGGCCGTTGCCTTGTAAATATATAGGATGATGTAAGATAAATGACGTCAAGAAAAACACTAATATTGGAGCACAAGAAACATACTACTATTGGAACATGAAATACGCGTCAACGTTATTAGAAAAAAGAAATAGGTGGTGACAATTGGAATGGCTGTCATCACTAGTTAGAAAGCCTCAAGAGTACTCCCTCCATTATTTGTTTATGAGATAGAATTAATTGAATAGCGCGTTGGCCGAGAAGTCAGGTGGTAATAGCTAAGTGTACACATTGACATTATTACAGATCACATCGCACACACAGACAAACGCATACAACAATTAATGTTAACCTCCACGTTTCAAACAGAGAATTACATTCTACCATCATAAGAAGTATTATTTTTATCCGGAAGTTATCATTGAGGAGTAGTGGATATCTAGAATTTTTTAGGAGCAATTTTACCCCGAAGCTTGCAAAACGTAGAATTTTGGCCCTCTGTTAATTTTGACCGTTAAGTTTAACTGATATGTATACGCGGCATACCACCTTATCAAGAGCAATCTCTAAAGGAAGAACTTGCTTAATATAATGGGAATATCAACATTCAAGTTCTTGTGATACTGGAAGTCTCTTTGATCAAGTGAAAGTTGGAATAGTTTAATCCGGAGTTATATTAAGCTATTTGAAGTCGCGTGAATAGTATTGTATACGTGAATAGTACACCGTATACATGAATAGTGCCATACAGTATGAACAGTGCCATACGAATTAGTATCTGTTTGCTACAATGATTTTGCTCTTGGAATGAGTTGCCTCGGAGTGTACTAATTAATTGCCTCAAGTCATTCCGTTTATTTCTCCAAATTCACTCGAATGGCAAAATCGTAATTATCTTTGAAGTTCAGTTTTAATGGCAAAATCGTAATTTTGATGAACTTCTTATTCTGCCTCCAATCTCCACGCATGACTCGACATTACTTGCATATGGAAATAGCATTACTCGAGTAAGCCATGCGAGTAAGCTACCTGTTCATCATCTTTCTTTCTACGTTCTACATTTTCAATGGGCGATGTTCAATGTTTTGATGATATCTTCTAAACCAAAGATCGGATTGAGGTGAAACCAGTGGCATATGAAACTAGACTCCCAATGCGTCATTTTTACATAAAATTCAAGTTCAAAGGAGTTCATATGAAGGAGCTATGAATTTTTGAAGATGACAGTGAAATCAACTTCACACACAATGAGACCAAGCTTTGGTAATTTGAGTGTATCTCACAAATGACAAATCCGAATGAGCTGAAACCAGTGCCATTTGAAACTAGACTCAAATACATTTGCAAAAACATCAAGATCATGAAAAACAAAGATCAATTGAAGGAGATATGATGTTTTGAAGTTGACGATCTGTTCTGGATGCTTTGAAACAATTTGGATAAGAACAACCTCCATTCATTTGATGATAACGGACGAAATACAACTAGTTTGTAGCTGATTCTTTTTGCATTGGAAAGAAGAATTAAAGAGCTTTCTGAGGATGAGTAATTTGGAATCAATCATTCTCTTTCAAGAAACCATCCGAAAATTACTTTCCGGGGTTACTCAAGTAATACACTTTCGCTTCGCAAGTAATGCCATTTTACTTGCTTTCAAAGAACCGTTTCAATATTACTTTGAAGCTTACTCAAGTAACAAATATATGCTTCGCAAGTAATTTTGTTTTACACCACGAGACTTCTACTTCTTGGTTATTTTCGATATTACTCAAGTAACAAATGTTGTTACTCAAGTAATATCTTTCAGTGAGATTTTATTTGAAGCTATTCGATATTACTTTCGGACCTTACTCAAGTAATATTTTTCGGCTCTCGCAAGTAATTTTGGGAAAAGCCTCGAAGATTCTATTTCTTAAAGAAATAAGATATTACTCAACCGAAAAGCAAGATTTGTGTCAGAAGCTTTTAATGCAGTTGCAGAAAACAAACAGAAGTCTCAACGACTACTTCCAACAGAGCGAAGCACTTGATGGAATGAGGTGAACGTATTTAATGAAGGCACGGATGTTTCAATGATTTCAACGGATATATACGAAGATTCAATGAAGTTGAGTAGGAAGCGAAACTGATGCGAAGCACTTGACGAAACAAGCAAAACGACAAAACATTTAAATTCGCCAACGACCATCTCTCTTTATACAGATGAACACCACAGTGAGCATTTAATGAAGTTAAATGGCGGACAAAAGAGAGAGGAAGCACGGACGCTCCAAAGACCATTCTCAACGGACCGAAATTCAAAATTGTTACTATTCACAACTAGAAACGCAACGGACGAATACTTCCAACAATTGTCTATAAATAGAGAAAGAGCGAAGGAAGAAGTGCAATATACGAGACACGAGCCTACATCTTCAATATGCCAATACTCGATATTCACTTACTCTGCGTTTCTTAATGCTTACATAGTTTATCGTAGAGAGTGAAATGATTTGAATTGTACTTCAATGTTTATTCATTCACTTACGAGAGAGAAGAATTTTTACGTAAACATTCTATTCGAGAGTTACTCAAGATTTGGTGATCTTGAGCGGGAAACACACTTGTGTTGATTACGGCTTGTAAGGGGAGTGAATCTTGGTGAGAAGATTACTTGAAAGAGTGCGAGTGTGTAATCAGCGGGTGTATTGATTACGGTTTGTAAGGGAGTGAATCCTAGTGAGAGGATTACTTGAGTACGTAACGTGTAATCAAGTTGAAAGCGGATAGTGGATTGAAAATCTCAAGTGGAGCTTGGGGACCTGGACGTAGGTCAAGGATTGGGCCGAACCAAAGTATAAATCAAAGTTTGCATACTCTCTTCTCTAAACTCTTATATTTCCAGTATATATGTTTGAATGACTGACTATTGCCTTATAAATTATTATTGTCATTTAAACTACCTTCAGTAAGTTGCGAAAAGATTTTTAAAGTTCCTAAAGTTTTATCAGACACCCAATTCACCCCCCTCTTGGGTGATAGCCAGGTCTAACACTTATCAATCAAAATAGGGTTTAAAATATCATTTTTGCCTCAGAAGATTTTGCTGAGGAGTAGTAGGTATCTGGAAGTTTTTTTATAGGAGCAATTTTGCCCCAGAAGTTAACAAAACATACAATTTTGCCATGCCATCCCCCCAATATTAAATTTGACTATTAAATCAGTCAAACAACACATAAGTCATGTCACCTCTTCATCCTCATCACTTAGCCCAATATGACATGGCATCACACCTCATCATCTCTTCCTTGTTGAAGAAATTATCAGTATTGAGGGCATTACTTAGCCCAATACGGCAAGCATAAAGAAATGAATACGGAAAGAGATCAATCTCGTCTTGTTGAATGAATCATTGGTATTAAGGGAATTAAAGGAATAAACAAACTCAACAAGATCGGACTGAAAACCGCATAAACTCTCGTCTTCTTTGAGTTCTTTGAAGGATGCGAGCCGGGGAATCGAGGGTGCGAGAGGAAGAAGCCAACCTTAGAAAGGTTAAACTTGGAGTTGGAGAGAGATCCTTGAGACGTTGAGCTCAAGGCGCGAAATTTGTAAAGCCGAACTAGTCAAAGAGACCGAAAGGATTTGTTGCAAAACTTAGAGGAAGCATCACTTATGATCTAAGCAAATGAAACGCAAAATGAGATATGAATTGTCCTGAAAATTCGTTCAATAAGACAAAGTAATAGTGATAGTATTTACCTTTGTATAGATTAATCTAGGCCATCCTTCCTTAAATCACTGGAATTGTTACGTTTTGTAAACTTCGAGGCAAAATTGCTTTTACAAAAAAACTTCTGGATACCCACTACTTCTCAGCGAAATTTTTTGAAGCAAAAATGATACTTATCCCTATTTTAATTGATGAGGTGGCATGCATTGGTGCCACTTGTGTATATCAGTTAAAGTTAACAATCAAAATTTACAGAGGGGCAAGATTACTACGTTTTGTTAACTTCCGAGTACCCAGTGCTTCCCAACCAAAACTTTCGAGGCACAAATAATACTTATCCCTCATAATATTCCACGTACATTTATTAAATTAATTGGTGTAGTAAAAGCGCAAAAATAAAAGAAATATATGGAACGGACAAAACACAGAAGCAAAACCATCACCATGTTACCACTCTTGGTCTTATTTATAAGTTCAAATTAACTAACTCACATAACAAGAGAGTTAGTTAACTCATAATTTATGGTTTTAATTTTTAATTTTGCTTTTATCTATATGACCAATTCCAAAAGTCAACATGAATAAAGTCTTTTTGTTCATTATAATTAATATGCGCAAAAAAGTAAAAAACGCATTTATTACTCGGAAACCTGGACTTATAATAAATACCATTTTTTTGTTAGAATGCACTTATAAATAGGATCAGTGGTACCCATTATAATTATACTCATTCAATCCTAAATATAGTAGAAAATAGTTTGAAGGATTGTCCTTAATCCCAAATGTAAAAAATCAAATCAAATTTATTTTTTATATTTATCATTTTCTCTTAAAACTTTTTTAATTGATATTCCATTAATAATAGTAGCGATTGAGTTTAAATATCTACAAGGCATATATGTATGAGTAATTTTAGGAATATCATGTCAAATGTATTACACTAAACTAATTCATCTAACTTCATTCATCTATACAAATTAATGAAGTGGCTTTTATGTTAATGACTGAAAGAGTATAATATGTGAATATATGATTACATGTTTCTAGCCTTCCATTAAATAAGCAGACCATAAACCCTACGGTCAACGTCTTTGTAATTAGGTTGACCATTGATTTGTGCTTAAAAGTTTAGGCTGGTATTAAAAGAGCACTTATAGATTGTGCCCATTGAAAAAATTTCATATGGACAAACTTTTTACGAGTCAAACAACTTTGGCCAGTAATTAGGTTAATATTTTATCAATATCATGATTATAGATGCACCCAAATTAAAATATAAAGCTTTAAAATTAAATTACACAGTTCTTTATTATATATATTTGTAATAAAAAATGAAAACCTTAAAATGATCAAAACAAATTACTCCTTCTATTTCTAAGTTAGCCACTTGTAAAAGAATATGTCTTCATCCATCTAAAATACCCTTTTTTTCAGCTTGCTAATATACCCCTTTTAATTATTTGCACTGAAATTATCCTTATTATAAAAAATTATTTAATATGTGTAATAAATAGAGATATTTTAAATTAAAAAATTAATAATTTTGAAAAGAAGGTAACTTGAGGTTTTACATTGACGATTGGAGCAAAACTCTTAAATTTAGGATTATAGGAAGTAATATGTTATAAGTTTTATTATTTATAAACAACGAATAATAGAGCAGTTAACCTGAACTGCACTATTATATTAAAAATAATATTTATAATATTAATTATTATATAATTTTAACTAAAAATAAAAAATTATTAGTAATTAGTTTTATATTATTATTTATAGATATTATATTCATAAATCTATATAAAAAATAATATTTATAACGTTAAAATGTTAGTTATTAATTAATTCAATTTAAATTTAATTATTAAAACTATAATATTAGTTATTGATATTATATTTAAAATTTTCCACTAAAATAATATTTATTATTTAATTTTAATTAAAAAAATTATAATATTAATTATTATTTATTAAGTAATTTTAATAAAAAATAAAATTAAGTTTTAAAAGAATTGCTAAAAATATACTTATAAGAATTTTTATTTAAAATATGTTGAATTTGAAATTAATTAATCATAAATATATAAATATTATATCATATTTTTATTTAATTTATTTTTTTGTCAGAATTATTTAATTTAACGCATATATTATTATTTAATTTATTATTAGTTTTAATAATATTATGTATGTATGTATGTATGTATGTATGTATGTATGTATGTATGTATGTATGTATGTAATATTCAGAAATATTTAATTATATATATAATAATATTATGTAAATATATAAGGTGGGGTTTTAAACCGTCATTTTTAGACCGAATATAGAGGATCAGGTTTAAAAGTATGACTGATGATGATTTTTCATAAATATAAAGAACTTTTTAGACCGATTCCTTTAATATTATGTCTAAAAAATATTATTTAGACTGAATCATAAACAATTGGTCTAAAAAGTTAAGAATAAAAATAAAATATCGACTACTTTTAAGATCGGTTGTTAACAATAACCGATCTAAAAGATAAGGAATAAAAAATAATATATTTATTACTTTTAAGATCGATTTTTAAGAATAACATGTATAAAATGTGAACTTTTGAAACTTTATTTTGAGCATAACAGCTGTAAAAAATTCACCCCAAATTACAACTCGCTCACCTTATCATCTCTTCATCGTGTCGAAAATTGAAATTTCTCTCTCTGAACATCTCTTCCTGTCACGAAAACTCTCATTCCACAGTAGACAGTTGGCGCTTCATCCACCATTACCATCCTTTATGACTCTCGCTCTCCTACTCCAGTCCAGACAGTTGTAATCCCTCAAACAGACGACTTAATACGAAAATGAAAGGTCAAAGCCAATCTAGTCCTTTTCAAAGCATGCTAGCTACTAGTGTGAATCAAATCAGACCTTACACATCTCAAAGTGAGCCTAGTAACCTATCTTTTTGGAGTGGTAGAAGAGATACACAATTGAGAGAGGTTGCCCTATGTCGGAGTGCCGTGCAAAAGATCCCGATTTAGTTTGATAGATATTGGAAACCAATCAAGCCTAATGCAAGCCGATATAAGAGTTTTGTCGGCCTTCTAGCTCGCAACAAGCCTAGCATCTTGACAAATGAGTGGAGAAATGTCAATGATCATGTAAAACAACATATTTGAGACACTATCCAGCTCACTTACGATGTTCTTGAAAGTGACAAATTGAAAAGGAAGAAAATGTCGTATTATGCTGAATGCTGGAGGAAGTTTAAGATAGACCTAGCTAACAAATATGTGCGTATCAAGGTGAAAGATGGTGAACCTTGTCCTAATCCTTGCAGCAAGTATTTATATCTTGATAAAGAGACTTGGCAACAATTTTGTTGAATTTGGACTATTATAGAAGCTTTGGTGAGACCAGGTATTGTACACAACTAGTCTTAAAAGTCTTACTTTTTTTTGTATAAAAAAATTAATTGTTTGATCAATCTAGTCTTTTGTTTTTGACGCAACATTATGTTAATTGTTTAGCCCTGGCAATCCAACCTTATGCTAAAGCTTAGCTCATAAACTTTTTGGTTCTTTTAGGCTCAAGTTAGCAAAGCCTGAAGTTGACCAAACCAATGTCGTATTGTGCCGAAAGAAAGGAGGAAGAAAATATAGAATCCGGTTTCTCTTGCTAATCATCTCTCTGTCCATCCCTCCCATCATCAGATCGACCGTCGAAATCTTGATCCAAGGGTCTTGAAATGTTTTTCAAAAAAACACATGCGTTTTTTTGAAAGACATTTCAGGACCCTTGGATCAAGATTTTGACGGCCAGATCTGATGATGGGGAGGGATGGGGAGAGAGATGATTAGCAAAGTATCTGCTTTAGAAAATATAGGCAGCGACCAAACCAGTGTATCCTAATATGTATGTAAGTAAGTAAGTTTAGGGTAGATGTTCCAAATTTATATTTCATCATTTCTAATTTTCATACTGAAATTTAAGATACAAAATGCATGAAATATGTATTGTGTCATTACACTACTGCAACAGAGACTTTTCAAGTTTGTTTTGGAGGGCTTTTTACATCACTTTTGGCCGCACAAATATAAATGGTTATAAGTATGCTTAGTTACGTCTATTCTAAACTAATAGGTATAACAACTTGAATTTTATTTTAGAAACATAATTAAATATACAACCTCTCATTTATAGGAAAGTTTGGCACAAAAGCCATTGACTACAATTAATACACATATGCCACACTGATGAGAGCAAGTCTATGCTTCTTGCAATAATTATATCCATATAATCATTATAGTTTATCGATGAAAAAGATATAATAAATGGAAAAGTGTGCCTATCTATCACACCATATGATTTTATATTAAGAATAAGTGGTAGTATTAGTTATATATTTACTCTTTTTTGTTTGACATTGCATAGAATAAAGAAGGGTAAGGCAAGGGAATAGTTTGGGGATGGCACCATTGGGTGGGTAATGTAGTGGAGTCATGTCCTAGACATTGGGGACGTTAATCTCCGAATGAAATCTCACTTGGGATCTGAGAAGAGGACAATCCAATGCATATGTATAGCAATTATATACTATAATAGCAATTATTATGGTAGACTAAGTAAAATAAGTGTTCTATATCACCTATCAGGCATATAAAATGTGATCTGTAGCTCTCCAAAGAAAAAGAATCATTGATATTAATGAGGAAAGTCATTCAAATTATGATCTTTTTGATATTCCTTCTTTTTCAAGGGTCTACCGGAATTGAACGAAGAAGATAAAGATGATGACGAACACGACATGAGAAATGATCATCATGAAGGGATATGGGAGGATTGGTAATATTTATCTGCAGAATTATTTAAAAACTTTAAGGTTTTAACATTCTATCTTTATTCTCAAACAATATAATGTCGTTAATTACGTTCTTTTGTTGTAGAGTCCTTATGGTGATATCATACTTTGTGTTTTGTCTCACCAACAACCAGTTTTTGATCATCCCTTGTTAAGAGGACATAAACCACTGGTAATTCCATGAATTACCTCAAAATCTGATCAAGACATTAATTATGGCTCTGTGAATTGTAACTGAGAGAGTGAAGCTTTGGTTTTTTTTTTTTTTTTTCCGGATCAGGATCCTCTGGAGAGATCAAAGGGGCATAATAAAAGAGGAATGTTGTTGGGTGAGAATCTAATCAAGACATGGTGATACATATGAGAGATATCTTGAACTGTGGTTTGTGATGAATAAGAGTTGTGATTAGATATTGATTTTGCTCCCAGTTGAATTGGAATATTGTTGGCATTATATTAATTTAATTTGTATATTCATTTCCAATAATTCAATTTGTAACTCATATTGAGTTGTTCACATCTTGTGGCTTAAAGTATTGTCTTTTAGGTGATGGATTGGATGGTGGGTAAGAGGAAGAAATAGAGTGGATATGGGAAAAAACACAACAAAATTTAGACCGGATGTTACAAATATCATGTCTAAAAAAATTAAGACGAGACTTTTAAGACTGGTTATTTTACACAATGGTCTTAAAAGTCATACTTTTAATACCAGATATTGTATAAAACCGATCTAAATAACCAGACTTTTAAGATCGGGTATTTCTTGCAACCAATCTAAAAAATATGACTTTTTAGACTTAGTATGAGCCATGTCAGGTCTAAAAAGTTTGACTTGTTAGACTTAATATTTGAATAACCTGTCTAAAATGTTTTTTTAAAAGATTAGACTGGATTTAGAACCAGTCTAAAAGATGATTTTTATCCGAGCTAAAAATCGATTTTTGTGCTAATGTATATGAGGACCAGCACATCATTAGTGAACATTAGTATTTAATAAAATTTAAATGGCTGATTATGGTATTATCAACGTCATCACACTTTATTATCATTAAATAAATGAAGCCGACCCTTTTCTTAAAAAAATTAATTGGAGAGAGATTGACATCAATTAGGTTAATTTAGATATAATTTGATGTTAGAAGAAACTGTGATGAAATGCCTGGAAGCAGGGAAGAACCCTCCTCACAGTTGCTCACCTCATATTTCGAAACAACAAATGTGAAATAATATATTGATCTGAACATTCTTCGGAACATCATAAAGTTTGATATTATCGGCCATTTTATTTCTATGTGATATTCTATCTTTAAAATATCAAAAAAAATTAATTATGTTTTAGTTTTAATACAAGTAGCAAGCGTAAGCTTAAAATTCAAAATACATACCCTCCAAGACAAAACTAAATTCATCCCCAACAAACATTTTGTCAAGTATGAACCGAGTTCTACATCTTGGGTGTACCACCGGGGTAATCCGTAACTGCAAATCTTTTGCATGCCCTCTTTGGCCAAAATATCTGCGCATTCAATAATCTCCCTATTTGTGTGGGGCAAAGCAACCTGCTAATCTGCATACAATAGCTGACATATGGCTTCTATTTCAGCTTTGAAAGGATATTCCAACATACTATCTCTCAAAAAAATATTTAAGATGCCTAGAAGAGAACTTTTTTAGCGCCTAGGTAAGTTTTTTAAAAAATTTAGCACTAGGGTAATATTTTTGGCGTCCTGAATTAGGTTCAGGACGCCAAAATCAATATTTTATTAATTTTGGCGTCCTGAATATGGATTCAGGACGCCAAAAATATTATTTTTGTATTTATCATCGAACTAGTTATTTCATCTCTCACGGTGGGCTACACAATCGATCTCCACACACAGCGCTAAAACTCCTCTCCTCTCCCATTTAGAGGAAAACATATCTGAGTTCCCCCTCGCCGCTGAGATCTGAAACCTAGCGACACCAGATGCAGCCGCAGATGAAAGCCGCAGTCGATTTCATTGCAGATCTGTTCAGGTGGGTTTGCTCTAGGTTTTTTTGTTAAGATAACCTTATCGCTTATCGCAATACCTGGCTTCTTTTTTATTTTTGATTTTTCTGGATTTGCTTCGCATGTTTAATTTTCTGGGTTCAGTTGTTTTCTAGATTTGCTCCATGACATTTTTTATATTCTAGATTTGCTCCTTGACATGTTTCTCGGATTTTAAATCGCTTCTTCCCTCCGCTCAAATCGTGGCTTCTTGTCTTCGATCCGCTTGGCTCACTAGCTAGCTCCCCGAACCTGAGGTTTGGGGTTTTTTTTTTTTTTTTTTTTAAAGTAATAAGGCGTCCTTGATTAAACACAGGACGCCTTTTTTAAGGCGTCCTGAATTAAACACGGGACGCCTTTGTTAGGCGTCCCGTATAAAACATAGGACGCTTAGAAAAACTTAAAATACAACTTCCCTTGGTTAGACGTCCTTCCGAAAAGTGGCGTTAATTGCCTCTAATTCGGGACGTTATTTCACGTTTTTGTAGTAGTGAACCTTACGTGTAATATGCTCAAATGTCTCCTTGATTACTCTAGAGTGTATCAAAGAAACTCCTAAGTACTTTCCCATATTCGCCATTACCCTAATGCCTAGCTTATTACTAAAAGCAATCTCTCTATTAAAATGTACATATGGCAATAAAAGCTATATCATACGTATAAGCTACGACCAACTAATCATTATTTAAGCCAAGACAAGGCTCAATTATAAAAATGTTCTCTCGGAAAATTTTGTTTTTGGTCCATAAGAGTTAAACTTGAGACATTGACAAAGAGATGTTCAACTTATTCTAACTATGCTTTGTTATATAATTTATTTGTTATATGTATTATTAGAGACATCTTTGCTTAGAATCCAAGTAATTTCTTGGGTAAAAAGGCATAATGTAATAAGTGCTTTGGTTTGGATTAGGGGTGGAAAATTGATATACGGCAAATAGTTTGGCTTGCAAAACGTAAAATTAATCTAACATTAAAATTTAAAACACATAAGAACAACTTAAAATAGTTAAAATAAAATTAGTAAATTAAAATTAATACCCCCTTTCTTAATGTAAAATATATTTACTAAAATTAATTAGATTATAGGAGCTAATTAAATTAGTTAACATGATATGTTTTTTTTTAAAAAAAGTGCTTCGATTATCTTTTTTAATTTTCTCTATCTATCTCTCTCTCTCTCTCTCTCTCTCTCTTGATTATTAGTTGATGGAGGATCAATTAGGGTAAATTTAGAAAATAAATTATATTAATACCCCCATTCTCTCTATCTTTTTTTTTTAAAATATTATCACATGGTATCTGGTTGCGGTTCATGGCTGCTTCTCCCAATATAAGCGACTCCTATGAGACTCAAAATCGAGAGCCAAAGGTATTTAACGTGGGTTTACACCGCTAGACCAACTCTAAGTTGGTACTCCCTCTGGTCCTTATTATAAGGAATCAACTAACAATTCTCACAAAACAATAAAAAAGTTAAAGTCATTAAATTTGTCCTAAAATTTAAATAATTTCCAATATTACCCATATTAATTACACTAAACTCTAATATCATATTAATTATTACTCTAACCCACTATCTTTATTAATTATAGGCATATATGGAAAAAGATAATTAATACTTTTTGGGAACAATCAAGTGCCTTATAAAAAAGACCAAATACACTTGCTAGTTGGTGCTTTATAATAAGGAATTTAAAGTACAAAAGATACTCCTTCTAATCCTTACTATAAGACAACAACTGACAAGTGCATTTGGTTATTTTTATAAGGCACTTGCTTGTTTCCAAAGAACATTAAATATTTTTTTTTACATGTATGCGCATAATTAAAAAAGGTAATGGGTGAAAGTAATAATTAATATGATATTAGAGTTTAGTGTAATTAGTATGGGTAATATTGGAAATTATTTAAATTTTAGAACAAATTTAATGACTTTCTTGTTTTTATTGCTTTTTGAGAATTGTTAGTTGGTTCCTTATAATAAGGATCGGAGGAGTATATATTTTAAGATTAATGTGCAAATTTAGCAACAAACTATTTTTTCATGGGCACCCACCCAATTAACTATTTTTTAGTGCAAAAGTAGACTTAATCAAGTTTTTTAGTAGCATATATAGCAACGCCGTTGTTAACTCTGGTTAACTTCTACTAGTATTACTTTTTGCTATGTGGGTCTTACCAATATTCCCACTCTCTATTATTTTAATATATATTTTTTAAAATATGTGTCTTTTTTAACGGGAAAATATAACTTAGACTTTATGAAAGCAATTTTATTTTAGTTAACCTTCAAAAGATGTTAAAATTTCACTGCACCCATGTGGTCCAAAATAAAAGTAAGTTTTGTAAGTGAAAAGACAATAATGTCCCTACTTTATTATTTTCATAAGACAAATAGATTGATTTAAAATAGTTAATTGCATTGGACGCCTATGAAAATAGCTTGTTGCTAAATTTACACCTTAGTCCTATATTTTACTATGAGAGACTTTGGGAAGTTAGCAAAATTTAAAATTTCATTCTTTGACCGTAACGCTGGTATTAATTAAAGGGAAAATTTGAGATAGCTTCCACTGTAGCAAAATAATTCTCAATTATCCCCATAAAAATCTGAAATATCACTGCACTCTTTTGGGAGGCAAATGGAATTAATTTGGGGAGTAAAATGACTGATTTAACCTTAGAGAAAAAAAGAAGTAAAAGCTTGAAAGATCAGGGTACATGCCACACTTAAACCTATTTTGCCTCTCCGTGCATTCTGCCATATATCCACCTTCACGAGCTGGCGGACGCCGCAATGGCTGATGTTTGCTCCGAAATTGCTACACTCTGCCATCTTTCCATTCGAATGTAAGTCTTGCGGACATTTTGAAATCTTGTCATTCTACTTCAGCCTCGCAAGTTCCTCATGCTGAGCTTTGCAGCAACGCTATGGTTAGTAATGCTAGAAAGAAGTTATTCTGTATCATTCATGGAAGAGCTTGGAGGGGAAAATGGTAAATGAGGGTACGTGGCATTGTAAGTGGAAGACTGATAACACATGTGTCTTGTAAATAAGGATATTCCCTTAACAAATTAATTTCATTTGCCCCTAAAAGAGTGCAATGATGTTTTAGATCGATTTTTATGGGACAATTAGAAATTATTTTTCTACAGTGGGGCTATATAAACTTTTCCCTTAATTAAAACACCCTCCGTGCAGTGTGAACACTGAACAAAGTCACATTATATATATATATAAATCTGTGTGTGTGTGTGTGTTGGGTCAAAGGAGCCCCACTATATATATTAAGATGGTTGGAGAGCCAACAAGCGATTCCAATTACATGCTCATTAATTATTTAAGATAATATTAATTTTGGAGAAAAAAATTAATTAAGCTCTGTTTACTAAATGAATGGATTTGATTCGCATGTCAAGTTAACATTGGCCAAAATATTTCGTTTAATTTAATAAATTATTTTTGTAAATTTGATCCTTTTTCAACTTGTCAGTTCATTTAATTTAATAAATCAATATATATTTTCAGCTAAACTAGATATCCATCTATAATTCTACATTACTTTTTATACATTATATTATGTTAATGTGGATCATATCGGTGATTTATGAAATTAGTTTTGAAATTTTAGATCTTGTCATGTAATGACAATAGTATAGTAAAGGAATAAAAAGGGAAAATTGCTTTTAGGTTCTAAGGGATCAAAAAAATGTCAACCAATTTCTAAGAAAAATTCAGATGTAAAAAAAGTCTCAAAGAGTTGTTAATTTCATAGATAAAGTTGTTAATCCCACATAAGAAGTTGTTAACTAGACTTTTTTGACATATAAATTTCTCTTAGAACTTTTTTGACATTTTCTTGATTCTTTAGAATCTGAAATGAATTTTCCCAATTAAAAATATATATTCTCTCTGGGCTTTAATTAATTAAGTTCTAAATACTTCCCATACACGGTTTGTGTGCTAGTTGACTTGGACTAAGTCTTTCTCTATAGTGTACCTATATTCTTATTAATGCATGTACTCTTTGTTTTCGTCTATATATTCTTAGCAGCTAAAAAAATTACTATCAGAATTTTACAGCATGAACTATTCATTATATATGATAATAACATATTGTATAAGATAATATTATTTGTATATTTATAGATAAAATAAAATGAAATAGATAAAAAATAATAATTATTTTTTGGTAAGAAATAAAAGTGAAAAGATAAAATTTCATGAATGAACTATTTACTAATAAGTAACTAAGTAATTTACTATTAAGGAGCTTAGGTTTTGGATTTTTTTTTTTTTTTTTTTTTTTTAGTCATAAGTTTATTTAGGGCCGGGGGCTCATAGAGTTTGGGCATGTCTCAAAACTCAAAGAATGTGGAATCAGTTTTTCTTTTAAGTGCTTTGCTTAGTAGGAAGGTTTAAACATATCTAAACTGTGCTTAGTAGAAAGGGCTAAACATATATGAACTATCTAAATTTGATTTTTTAATAATGATTTTTGTAAATAAGAAATATCTTTTGAAAAAATAATTGTTATTGGATCATTTTTTATGTTAGATTCTATACCCTTTAAAATAATAATTATTATTATTTAAAAAATATAAACTCTTAAAAAATCTAGTATGGAGATAGTCCTGATACGCCTAACTCTTAAAAGCGGACCGTTGTGATGAAATGACAGAGGAGCAAGGGTAGTTTTGTAAATTGGCTTGGTGGCCTGTGTTTCTGGAATCCAAAGGCAGTGGGAACACGCCCTTTGTCTATATAAAGGGGACTCGCAAAGCTTTTTCTTCCACACACACACCTTTTGAGCTCTGCAACTCCTCACTTGTTCTTCTTCTTCGTCTTCATTATAGAATCAGCTAACACACACACACACACACACACACATATGGAGCTTTTGAAGCTGTCTGGCACTAGTGGCAGAGTCATCAAAATTGTGCTGTCAGTTTCTGTCTTGTCTCTCCTTTTCTCATTCCTTCCCTTTCTGTTCCGATCTCTCAACCAATTCTCAATCAACAAGTCCTACATCTTCCTCTTCTGCAATGGCCTCATGGCTTTCATAGCCAAGAACTCTTCTCTCCCTTCTGATCATTCCTCTTCTCATCAGTTCAACGATTTGGATGTTGCAGCTCCAGTTCATAATTCCCAGGAACATGACATGGCAGCTGCAGATGCCGCAGAGCAACAAGAAGAAGAAGAGAAGAGAATGATAGTGGCATTCACAGATTCCCAGGAAGAAGACGAAGTAATTGCTTACGCAGAGAGGGAGGAAGAGGAGGGGAAGAAGAAGAAGAAGAAGAAGAAGAAGAAAAGAGAATTATACTGGCAGATAATTCTCAGGAAGAAGAAGATCAAGGAAGTAACAATGGGGTTTGGATGACAGAGGAAGAAGAGGTAGAGGAATTAAACAAGAAATGTGAGGATTTTATCAGAAAGATGAAAGCAGCATTCTGTTCTGAGCGATTTTATCATCACACAACAGCTATGGTGACTACTGTAAGATGAGAATAAGGATTCATCGAGTCTCTCAAGTCTAAACGCTCGCTAGCTATATGTTATAGCATGGATATATATATATATATATATATATATATATATATATATATATATATATATATATATAAAACCTCTGCACAAACACTTGAAATTATATCAAAACATTAATAATTTGTTGTATTGTAATGTTTATGTTGTGTTGTAGTTGTAGTATTAGGCCACCCAGATTTTTGCCTGTAGGGATTTTTAATTTTGGCCTACCTGTTTATTTCTGAGTGTGTTTGAGTAAATCAAGGTTGATGTACAATAATGTTATGTTGCATTAATTAATGAGAAGATGAATCTTAGACTTTACTACCTCTACTAATAAGATCGGTTGATTTTTTTTTTGGAGAGATTAAAGAAGGTAATTAAGTTACATAATTATATTATATGTTGTGTATCCTTATATTATATATTAGTTTATTAGTTAAACTAATTAGTTTGAAGAAGAAAATAAAAATAATATAAAATAATTTAATTAGCTTCTTTAATTATTATTTTTTAAAATCAATTTGATTTTATAATTACCCAGATTTTGTTGTACTCCTACTATCTTTCTCTTGCAATCAATATTAAATTTGCTTCCGTGGAAAATCATTCCTTCAGCTACGTACATATATCTATATATTGTCTTTTATATTTTTGATACATTATTTAATGCTGTCTAGCAAGAGTATTGTTGGATTACATATCTTATTAGGGAATGGCGTCTGAAATATATATATATATATATATATGTATGTATGTTTATGTGTGTGCATATATATGTATATGTGTGTTTGCACATTCGATGAAAGCTTGCTTTGATTTCCAAGCCACACGGATGATCACACAAGTTTTAACTGTATTGTGTTATTAGTTGTTTCGTTCGTTTCTGATAGATATGTCTTGTGGACACACCTTTTTTTTTTGGTTACATATGTTTTATGCACAGATTGGAGAGATAAAGTGTGTGTGATCAATTATCAAACTTTAGACCCCTCTTTGTAATTTGCTTATGATGTTGAATGATCTTGTATTCTTCTTTCTTTTTTTGGGACGAGGATTTTGAATCTTGTATTCAAAATAAAAATGCATATATTAGTGTTCAAGAAAATGAAAAGGCTTGAATTAGGGCTAATTTGGATAAGTGCAAATGAGGTGACAAAATAGGAAAATGAGTATTTTCAAATTAACGGTGGGCGTTTGGCCCAAGTATTCTGTCGGAAATGATCCTCCCCCCCAAAAAAAAACCCCATTTTCAATTGAATAAGTGAAAATAGGTTCCCACAAAAAATGGTAGGAAAGCTGGAAAATGGATGAATGACCCAAATGCCTCTGATGTGACGGTGATGTTATATAAAGGTAAGGCATTTTGGAGGTGAGTTAGCAGTAGCAGAGCTGCTGAGGAAAGGGAGGGAGCTAAAAATTAGAGGTAGCGAGCGGACTATTCCGGCGATGATGGGCCTTTTTCCAGTGACCACGCAGCTTTCCATCAAATCCTGACAAACAATAGGTGGGTTCCTTTTTCTCTGTCAACGTCTCTTGTGTGTTGGTTTTTTTTTTTCCCCATTCAAATTTGATACACCCATGGTCCTTAGTTTTTGGTGTTGAGCTAAGCGCAGAGGCCATTGCTCGGGGGAGCTGTTTCAGAGCAGGTGGAGATGGTGTGAACTCCATGCCTACGACAAATGTTGGTCAACCATAGCCTAACCATGAAGAATCCATGTCGTAGACGTCGTTAAATCTGTGATATTCCACACAATGGAAGCGGTCTTGACCTGATGCAATTGGTGGGTGCACAAAGGTAGAGAGTGATGTTAGATAACTGTCCCGTAACCATGACATAACCATGAGTTAAATTATACCACGAAAAATGTCTTTCCCCATTATTTTGAGAATCTGATTATGTCATGCATAGTTATGTGTGCAAGTTAACTCCCTTTGGGGGTGCACATGTTTGTGGTGAAGACACTTGTTTAAAAATATGCTATGTTTTGGTGATACAAAATAGGGGCAAACATAGCACTATTTCAATTGCTAAAACTACTTGCAACCCATGGGTACATCGTGGTTAACACTACATGAATTAAAACATGATGAGTACATGACACTTATGGGCATATTGACATAATGACATTACACTTTTGGAGATATGGTTACGTTTTCCACGACTATGTGTAATTCAAGGTTACTTTGCGGTTACTCAGACAATTTTCGAAGGGGGATTGGGCCACTTGCATGTGTTGGGCACCAAGATAGAGGTTCGGCAGGATAAAGGTTTGGTAATTTAGTCATATCTCTCAAACCATAAATCCGATTGAGATGAAACTTATTTCATATGAAACGAGACTTCAAATTTGACACATAGACACTAAGATCAAGCTCAACTAATTTCAAACAAAAGAGATATGAATCTAGGAAATTGACACTAGAATTTCTTGCGTTATTCCAAAACAAGTTCAATAATTTAAACATATATCCTATACCAAAACTCCAATTGAAGTGAACCTTATTTCTTATGAAACTATACTCTAAATTCAATTTATGAAAAAAAAAATTATGCTCAAAGAGTTTCATATGAAAGAGATATGAATTTTGAAATTTTGTGTACGAAATCAACATTGTGTTTTGAGTAGCTATTGAATTGATGATAAAATTTGGAAGACAACAAATTTGGAATTGGTTTGTGCTACATTAGAATGAAGACTTAAATATCGTTATGGGAATAAGTCATGTTTGAAATTTGAAGTTATATTCGAAGAGTTATGCCCAATGAAAGTTGACCTCTATGCCAAATTATTTATGTTTCGAAAAGGAAAAGGGCACTCCGGTGATTTGGGAAATCACTCAAGTGATGCATAATCATTTGCAATAATTTGGGAAATCACTCGAGTGATCCATTATCACTTGCAAGTAATATGAAAGTGATGTGGGCATCACCAAAGTGATTTGGGAAATCACTCGAGTGATCTATCATCACTTGCAAGTGATATGAAAGTGATGTGAGAATCACTTGAGTGATGCATGATCACTCATAGTGATTTGAGAAATCACTCGAATGATCCATTATTACGTGCAAGTGATCTGAAAGTGGTCTGAGAATCACTCGAGTGATTTGGAAAATCACTCGAGTGGTGTATGATCACTCGTAGTGATTTGAGAAATCACTTGAGTGATCCATAATCACTCATTTGTGATTTGGGAAATCACTCGAGTTATGTAATTTGAGATGAAGTTGATTTAACCCCATCCATCCGATAGGCACATAATGGTTATTTAATGGTTATAACGCAAGTATGAAACACAAACATGAACATGTATTTCGTGGCTTCCCCACAAACTTGTACAAAACGAAGGAACTATTACACAACAATCCACCCCATCAACCTACTTAATGATAAAGTCTGCAAGTCTCTAACTTCCCTCATCCTAGGGTGCCAGAAGACTCTTGTTGCACGACCGTAGTTACCCAAGAAAAAATGGCCTCCTTCCCTCTTCACCAACACATATTGAACAACCACAACCAGATTCATAGTCTCCGAATGAGGCTGAAATCCATCCCACGAATCTACTGCCGCGTCCCCATACAACACCACTTTGATAAAGTTCATCCTACAAATTACAACAGATAAATAAATTGTACGCGACGCGAGATCGACGCCCATTCCCTTTGCCGAAACCACAGCTGGCAACTCCTTCCTTTGCCATCTCCCCGCCGGATTTCACTTTTGATAGCCCTCGTCCGCCTTCCCTCTCACAAGGAGCACCTCTCTCAGCCATTATATATAAGGGTGAGCAACAGTGATTTGGTCGCGTGACTCTCACGAATGATTAAATTAATATTTTCCATTTAAGGGCAAAATAGTCTCTTTTTTTTTTCTCATTTTCCTACTTTATTTTCTTCTAACCAAACAAAATTTTTCCTATTAACTCATTTTCTTTTCCAATGCGAACCAAAGGCGTTGGAAACAATATTTTCCATTCCTTTTGATTCTTTTCCTTTCCTTTCTATTCCATTCCTACCTCTCTCTTTTTTATCCAAACAGGCCTTACGTATGTGTTTGGTATATTCAAATTGATATGAATATAGTAGTACTAAATTGTAGAATCAAAAAGTCTACTAGTATTTATTAAAGGAGTTGGCCGTTGCCTTGTAAATATAGGATGATGTAAGATCATTGACGTCAACAAGAACATTGGAGCACAATGAACATGCTACTATTATTAGAACATGAAATACGCGTCAACATTATTAGGAAAAAAAAAAAAAAGGTGATGACAACTGACCACACTGATGACAATTTGAATGGCTGTCACAAGTCCATTCCTTGTTATGAGATACTTAATTGAATAGCGTTGCTCGATCGAGAAGTCAGATATTAGCTAAGTGTACACATTGTATGATTACAGATAACATCGAA
Source organism: Acacia melanoxylon (assembly GCA_019022615.1). NCBI lineage: Eukaryota > Viridiplantae > Streptophyta > Magnoliopsida > Fabales > Fabaceae > Acacia > Acacia melanoxylon. Next base: position 54,719 of record JAFJYJ010000124.1, read on the forward strand.
CACACAGTCAAACACATACAACAATTAATGTTAACCTCCACGTTACAGAATAACATTTCATCATCATAATATTCCACATACATTTATTAAATTAATTGGTGTAGTAAAACCAGAGAAATCGAAGAAATATATGGAACAGACAAAACCCAAAAGCAAAACCATCGCCATGTTACCACTCTTTTTCATATTTATAAATTCAAATTAACTAACTCTCATATAACAAGAAGAGTTATAAATAAATTAGTTTCAAAAGACAATATGAATAATTTTTTTTTTCATTGCAATTAATATAGGCAAAAAGTAGAAAACACATTTATTACTCTAAAACTGAACATACACTAAGTACCAATTTTTTTTGTTAGAATGCAATTATAAATAATATTAGAGTGATCCTAAATATAGTAGAAACTAGTTTAAAGGATTGTCTTTAATCCCAAATGTAAAACACAAATTTATTTTATTTTTTATATTTATCATTTTCTCTTAAAACTTTTTTGATTGATACTCCATTAATAATAGTAGCAATCCAGTTTGAATATCTACAAGGCATAGTTATGTATGAGTAATTTTAGGAATATCATGTCACATGTATCACAGAAAACTAATTTATCTAACTTGATTCATTAATACAAATTAATGAAGTGTCTTTTATGTTAATGATTGAAAGAGTATATTACATGACTTTTCCCTATGTTAAATATAATATGTGAATATATGATTACATGCTCTAGCCTTCCATTAAATAAGAAGACCATAAACCCTACGGTCAACGTCTTTGTAATTACATGACTTTTACCTATGTTAATATAATATGTTAATATATGATTACGTGTTCTAGTCTTCCATTAAATAAGCAGACCATAAACCCTACGGTCAACGTATTTGTAATTAGGTTAACCATTGATTTGTGCTTAAAAGTTTAGGCCGGTTCAATTTTGAATTTAGGGCATGCCTCGTAACTTAAAAGAGCACTTACATATTGTACCCATTGAAAAAATTTCATATGGACAAACTTTTTACCAGCCAAACAACTTTGGCCAGTAATTAGGTTAATATTTTATCAATAGCATGATTATAGATGCACCCAAAATATAAAGCTTTAAAATTAAATTACATAGTTCTTTATTTTATATATATATATATATATATATATATATATATATATATATATATTTATATATTTGTAATAAAAAGTGAAAACTTTAAAATGATCAATACAAATTACTCCTTCTATTTCTAAATGTAGGAATTAGATAACTAGTTTATAAAGATTGAGAAAATTCATTAAGTTAGCCACTTGTAGAAGAATATGTCTTCATCCATCTAAATTACCCCGTTTTTGGCCTTTCAAAAGACCCCTTTTAATTGTTCGCCTTGAAATTATCCCTATTAATAAAAATTTATTTAATATATGTAATTAATAGAGATATTTTGAATTAAAAAATTACTAATTTTGAAGATGAAGTAAGTTGAGGGTTTACATTGATGATTTGACCAAACCTCTTAACTTTAGGATTATAGGAAGTAATATGTCATTTCGCCTTTCTAAACCAGTTTTGTTCCCCACGGGTAGATTCACGGTAACATTGTCATTGATCAAGAATCGATTCACACAATGCACAAAATGCGAAAGCGACAATTTATGGCAATTAAGGTCGTTTTAGAAAAGGTGTATGATCATGTGAACTGGAATTTTTTATATAATGTCCTGGGGGGGTTGGATTACCGTGTCCTATAGTTGACTTGATTATGCAAGCTGTTACCACCTCGTCTTTTAATATCTTGTGGAATGGTGGTAAAATTTCATCTTTTAAGCCTTCTAGGGGTACGACAGGGGTGATCCTTTATCACCGTATCTATTTACATTAGCTATGGAAAAACTATTTCATATCATCTCCACAACGGTTAACGGTGATCTTTGGATTCCTATTAAGGTGGGGGGGGAGGCCCCTGATTTCCCACTTGATATTTGCTTGATGATTTTTTGTTATACGTAGAGGTATGGTTTGATTAGTTGGATACTTTGTTATAAAGTGTCTCTTCTTATTTGAACAAATTTCATGTTTAAAGTTAATCATTGAGAAAACCGTAATTTATTTCTCTAAGCACACGCTTTGAAGATTTGGTTGTTTCCTTGGCGACTAAGAGTGGATTCAAGAGAGTTAAAAATGTTAGAAGATACTTGGGAGCTATGATGGTTTTGGGAGAGCAACTAAACAATGTTATCATCATATTGTTGACAAGCTACGGAGGAAGCTAGGTGGTTGGCAACAACATTGTCTGCATCTCGGCGGGGTAGAATAACTCTTGTCAAGTCGTATTATCTACTATCCCTTATTTTCATATGCAGTATGCTAGGCTCCCACTTAATATATGCAATGAGATTGATAGAATTCAAAAGGAATTTCATTTGGGGTGATTCCCATCTCCGGCGTGCTCATCATGCTATAGGTTGGAATATGCTGACCAGTCCTAAGCCTATGGGAGGGCTTGGTTTGAAATCAGATGCGATTATGAATGATGCCTTTCTTATGAAGTGTAATTGGAGGTTCCAAAATGAGTAAGATGCCCTTTGGGTTCAGTTTTTATGGGGTAAATACAAGGTTCGGCTGGTCATTTACCTATTCTTAAAGCTGGTTGTTCGACTTTCTGGAGCGCTTTATGTAATATTTTTGATAATATGAAGGATGGGGTGGTATGGGAGATGGGAGATGGGGCTTCCATCTCCTTTTGGAAAAATAAATGGGTGTCCCCTTCTATTTGTCTTCAAGATTATGTATTGAGTCCTATTCCTGATGATTTGTGAGATTGCATGGTTACTAAATTCGTTGGTGAAGATGGTCGGTCCTATCCTTATTACACAGTTTTCTCCCCCATAATGTGGTTGGATTAATTAGAGGTGTGCTTCCTCCCTCCTTTGATGATGGCCCAAATCGATCCTTTTGGTTGGTTGGTGATTCAACTGGTGTTAGTGTTAAAAGTTGTTATCTTGTTTTTAGTCGAATCGGTTTCCAACGATCGATATAGATTGTGACATGTGGACTAAGTTATGGAAGTGGGTGGGACCGCATAAAGTATAGATTTTTGGTTGGAAATTATTTCACCAGAGGCTTCCTTAAGGTCATGGATTCATTCTTGGACTGACAGTGATGGCCTTTGTCCAGTGTGTCATCAGGAAGAAGAGACTAGCTTACATGCATTTAGGGATTGCCATGTGGTTTGTGCCCTTTGGTATGAGGTGTTACTCGTTGCTCGCTTTCCCTTTTTTTGTCACTGTGACTGGACTTATTAGGTAAGGGAAAACTGGATCTGTGATGAACTGGATTTGGCGGCTACCTTTGGCATGATTTTTTCCTTGTCTCTTGTTGGTTCATTTGGAAATGAAGGAATGCTTCCATTCATAACTTGCAAGATGGAAGTGACATATATAGTTCTAGGCCCACCCTTGAGTTTTTAGGAGGCATTAAAACGGCAACTGTCAACGTAGGGACTAGAAGCTTAGGACAATATCCTACTATTGTTCGTTGGTCCTTCCCCAAAGCTCCATTTGTGAAACTTAATTATGATGGGGCATCAAAAGGTCCATTACAGGTGGCGCCATGTAGGGGCTTGTTGCGGGATTGTTTTGGTGCATGGCTGGTTGGTTTGGTGTAAGGCTTGGAATGTGTTTTGCATTGATAACTAAGTTGTGGGGAGTTTTGAGGGGTCTGGAGATGACATGAGAGGCAGGTTGGAGGCATGTAGTGGTTGAAAGTGACTGTCAAATAGTCATTGCATTACTTTCCAAAGAAGGTAGTGCAGCTCGTGAGTCTCATTTAGTGTCTCGGATACGAGCAGTTAGGCAACGCCAATGGGATATACGGTTCTATCTTGTTCCAAGGGAAGGGAATCAGTGTTCGGACTGGTTGGCAAATTGTCTTCTCACAAGTGGAGTTTCCTGATGAAACTCATTTCTCTGATCCTCCTTCTGGACTTTACTGTTTTCTCCTTGCTGATTTGATGGGAGTAGAGCATATTAGGTTGGGATTGGGACCTTAATCCCTTTGTTTTTCCTTAGTTTTTTTCCCCGTTTATGGTATAAAAAAAAACAATGAACAATAGTGCAGTTAATCTGAACTGCACTATTATATTAAAAATAATATTTATAATATTATAACATTAGTTATTAAATAATTTTAATTAAAAATAAAAAAATAGTAGTAATTAGTATTATATTAGTATTTATTAATATTATATTCATACATTTATATAAAAAAATTATTTATAACATTAAAATATTAGTTATTAATTAATTCTATTTAAATTTAATTATTAAAATTATACTATTAGTTATTGATGTTATATTGAAAATTTTATACTAAATTAATATTTATTATTAGAATAAATTAAAAGTTATTAATATTATATTTATCATTTTATATTAAAAATAATATTTATAATATTAAATTATTAGTTATGAAGTAATTTTATTTAAAAATATAATTCAGGTTTTTTAAAAAAATTGGCTAAAAATATGCTTATAAAAATATTTATCAAATATTTAAAATATGTTGAATTTGAAATTAATTAATCATAAATATATAAATATTATATCAAATTTTTATTTAATTTATTTTTTTGTCAGAATTATTCAATTTATTATCAGTTTTAATAATATTACATACATACATACATATATATCATAGATGTGTGTGTTATATAATAATATTATATATATAACATTATGTAAATATATAACGTAGGTTCATTTCGGCGCACGTTGTATTGGTAATATGCGACAGCTTGAGGAGTGGACACTTGGCAAATTCACTATTTTTTTGTAGTGATGTACTAAACACACATCTAGAGTTAACTTGTGTAGTTATTATATACATGGGGAAATATGTGTAAAAAAATTTAACATTCACGATCTTTAGAAGTTTCTATTCAAGTAAACTACGATTATATTCAATCATTAGCTGGGAGACGTAAAAGTTTACTAATTTTTAAATGGTGCTAGTTGAAGACCCAACAAGTTCTTATGAAAAAAATGAAAATACCTTATTATATTCAATACACTAGTGCAAAAAAAAAAAGCTTTAAGACCGTCTCATTTAGACCGGAGTATTGACGCACCGGTCTTAAAAGTATGACCGGTGGCAGTTTTGTAAATATCAAGAACTTTTTAGATCGGATTATAGAAGATCCGGTCTTAAAAGTATGATCGATCAGTGATTTTGTAAATATAAAGAACACTTTTAAGATAGGATTAAAAAGGATCGGTCTTAAAAGTATGACCGATGACAATTTTGTAAATATAAAGAACACTTTTAAGACCGGATTAAAAAGGATCTAGTCTTAAAAGTATTCGATAAAGAATTTTGTAAATATAAAGAACACTTTTAAGAACGGATTAAAAAGGATCCGGTCTTAAAAGTATGACCGATGACAATTTTGTAAATATAAAGAGAACTATTTAGACCGAATGTTAAAAAGAACTAGTCTAAATTTTTTTAAAAAAAATATATATTACTTTTAAGACCGGATGTTTTAAATATCCGGTCTAAAAAGTTAAAAATAAAAAAAAATAAATAAAATGTCTATTTTTTAAAGACCGGATGTTACAAAGAATCCAGTCTAAGAGTTTAACTTTTAAGACTTCAATTTGATAACAACCGGTCTTAAAGATTTTCATTAGGTGCGTGCAAACGAAAATTGAATTTTCATTATTCCTTTTCTAGTTCCCTCCACTTCCCGTTGATTTCTCCGCTCTCTTCTCATTTTCACTTCCCCACCCCGCGCATTCACAGTGGCTACCGTAGCCTCAGATTTCGGAGATCTGTGGCTCAACAACAATCCAAGAATGATTTGTGCGGTTGAGTTCGTGTTCGTTGCGTTTCTGTTTCCGTAGCTCAACAACAAGAAATATATATATTGTTGTTGATATATATATATATATCTATATCTCAACAAATTGTTGTTGAGATATATAATATATATATATATCAACAACAATCCGAGAATCATTCTTGTTGAGATATATATATTATATATATCTCAACAAAGATATATATATATATATATTTATATTTATATTGTTGTTGAGCCACGGAAACAGAAACACAACGGTAGTAAATCATTGACGTAGATTTTGGTTTAAGTTTGAAATTAAATATCAATTTCTTATTTTTTTTTTGTTTTATTGCTCATCTCCTCATTCTCGCCGACGACAAAGCTTCAAACTTGATTTCCATGGGAACGAGTCTCGGTCTCGCTCTTTCGCCTCTCTTAAGGTAAACCTATTATGTATGTTTTGCTTATTTCTACGTTCTCGATCGATTGTTTTTTTTGTTGTTATTTTTTTTGAATATATTGAGATGTGCACACACAAAAATGATGATTGATAAGCGAACGGAGGAGTAGAAGAAGATAGATGAATGACTTCCCATAACTTCTTCGATGAACGCAAAATGGTATTACTCTTTCCCGACCACCCCTCTCGTCCTTGTATCGTTTTTTTTTTTGCTTCCACCCAAAATTTTCTTTGTTCCTTCTTCTTCGTCTACCTCTTCTCGAGTTCTCTCTAAGCGCGCTTAGGTAATTTCCTCTCTGAATCTATTTGTTTTAGTTCCTCTAGTGAAAGATCTGGAAACAGGGTTCTCTCTTAGGCGGCGGCTCAGGCGTCTACAATCTCACATTTTTTTTTCGTAGAAAGGAATTTTTAAGACCGGACTTGAAAATATATACGGTCTTCAAAGTTCATTTTTTTTAAAAAAAATGGACTTTTAAGACCGGATGTTTAAAAAGTCCGGGTCTTAAAAGTGTTTTTTTTGACCGACGACGATCCGGTCTTAAAAATGTGACTTTTAAGATCCGCTTGGAACAAGACCAGGTCACAGATCCGATCTTACGATACCTCTTTCGTCCGGTCTTAAAAGTTTTTTTTCCACCCGTGATATGAGGATGGACCAGCACATAATTAGCGAGCATTTGTATTTAATAAAATTAAAATGGCTGATTATGGTATTATCAACGTCGTCATGCTTTATTATCATTAAATAAATAAAGCCGACCCTTTTTTAAAAAAAAATAATAATAATTGGAGAGAGATTGACATCAATTAGATTAATTTAGACATATTTTGCCGTTGGAAGAAACTGTGATGAAATGCCTGGAAGCTCCTCACAGTTGCTCACCTAATATTTCGAAACAACAAATGTGAAATATTATATTTATATGAATATTCTTCGAACATCAGAAATTTTGATAATATCGGCTATTTTATTTCTATGTGATATTCTATCTTAAAAATATCAAACAATTTATTTAAGAAATAGTGTCTATACATATATATGGCAACAAAAGCCATATCATATTCAAGCCGAGACAATGCCCAATTATAAAAATGTTCTCTCGACAAATTTTTGTTTTTGGTCCATAAGAGTTAAACTTGAGACATTGACTAAGAGCGATGTTCAACTAATTCTAAGTATCCTATGTTATATAATTTGTTTCTTATATGTGTATTATTAGAGACATCTGTGCTTGGGATCCAAGTAATTTCTTGGGTAAAAAGGCACAATCTAATAAGTACTGGTTTGGATTAGGGGTGGAAAATTGATATACGGGAAATAGTTTTGTCTTGTAAAGCGTAAAATTAATCTAACATTAAAATTAAAAACACATAAGAAGTTAAGAACAACTTAAAAGAGTTAAAATAAAATTTGTAAATTAAAATTAATACCCTCATTTTTAAGATAAGATATATTTATCAAAGTTGATTAGATTAAGGAAGTTAATTAAATTAATTAACATGACATGTTTTTTTTTAAAAAAAATACTCTAATTATCTTTTTTAATTCTCTCAAACTCTCTCTTGCTTGATTATTAGTTGATAAATGATCAATAAGGGTAAATTAAAAAAATATTGTAAATATGAAAAATAGATCTTACATTTAAGACCAAAATAAACTTCCAATTTGATCTATATACTCATAACTTGTTAGTTTGCAAGAGAAACCAAATTAGTAGCTAATGGCATGGTTCTCACTAAATATCAATATACTAGATTAATTTTGCTAGATGAATGTAAATAAAATCAAAATCAACCAGATTAGAGAATATTCATATGTAAGGAGACATTTATAAATATAATAATTTTTTTAGGTTGTCTCGAAAAAGATTGCCTCCAATAAGAGGATACCTATATCTAGCAAAAAAAAAAAGTAGATTGATTATAAATTTTATTGTTTTAAAAACCTTTTTTATTTTTTATTTTATTTTTTGACAACTAGGCAGCATTCACATCAACTATAATTAACATATTATACAAAGATTAATGCAATAATTGCGAAAACGGTAAAAACTCAACAAAAAGAAAAATGATAGAAATCCTACTAAAAGTCAGGTATAAGTAAAATTATAAAGATTGAAGAATTGATTATTTTTCATATATGTATATAAGGCTTATACTATTCATAAATTTAAAAAGGTTGTTACTAATATAAATTGTAGCTATGAGCATAGATTGGATTAGACCGGGTTTAACACCAATCCGATGTCTAGTCTGGAGAGGACATCAGGCTAGATAAGGTAGCCAGTGTTCTAGTATGGTCCAACACCAACCTGAGGTTGGGCTAGACCAGACCAGGTCTAGTGGACTACCAAACTAGTCTAGGTAATCTATGTCCTAATTTTATTTTATTTTATTTTATTTACTTTGGAAGGCAAAATTTGAACCTTTCAAACACAATTAGGACAATAAAAATACTTATAATGATATAAAACAAATCACATAAAATTAAAACATCATAAATCTATAAGAATATCCAACAAAAATAAGAAAAAATATGTTGGAAAAAAAGATTTAAACATGATAAATACAATTAAGATAATAAAAATACATATAATCATATAAAAATCATCGTAGAAATAAAATTTAATTATAAATATTTAAAAAAAACTTCAACAACATTAAATAAAAAGTAATATCTAAATTACAAAAATATTTTTGTAAAATTGACCTGGACTAGACTAGACTAGTCCAAGTGGTCTGGTCCCCTGGTCTGGAACCCGGTCCAACCCGATTAGTTAGTTTGATCTGATTTCATTTTGTCGCTTATTTAGACTGGACTAGATCGAATCAGATTAGCTCAGATTGAACCAGGCACCACCGAAGTTTTTGCCCACCCCTAATAAATTGCATATAAATGCACAAAGTTTGTTTCTAATTAATATTGTTTGGAATATTTATACTTGATTTTAAAAATCATAATTAAATAAATTTGAAAAAAAAAACAAGCATAAAGATTTGGAGATGGGAAAAGGATTCGTTCGTCTTTGGGCAAAATATCTTTTGTACTCCCTCCTATCTTTAATATATGAAATAGTTGACGGGGTTATTTTATAGATTAATATAGATAAATTACTTCATCGTAGTATATATTGTGTATTATTATATTATATATTAATTTATAAGTTAAGTAAATTAGTTTATAGAAAAAAAATAAATATAAATACTTTATTCTTATTTATTTAGCTTTTTAAACTATCCAAAAAAAATTCAATTAACTCTTATATTAAGAACTAAAGGAGTGCGTGTGTGTGTCTGTGTTAATACCATCATCCGATATCTGGTTGGGATTCGTGGTTGCTCTTCCCAACACAAGCTAAGTAATGGGGTTTTACACCGGTAAACAAACTCTATGTTGGTACTAAAGGTATATATTTTAGGGTTAATGTATGAATTTAGCAACAAACTATTTCTCTATGAACACCCAACACAATTAACTATTTTGTAGTGTAAAAGTAGATATAATGAAATTTTTGGTAGCATATATAACAACGTTGTTAACTCGGGGTTAACTTCCATTACTTTTTACACCGTGGGTCCTATAGTCTTATCAATCTCTATTATTTTATTATATTTTTTGAAATATGTGCCTTTTTAATTGGAAAATATCACTTAGACTCTAGAAACAATTTTTATTCAGTCAACCCCAAAAAACGCAGAAATTTCACTACACCTCTTTGAGCCAAAATGAAATTAAGTTTTGTAGGTGAAAAGACAATAATTGTTTTACTTTAATATTTTCATAAGAGCATTCGCTAGACAGATAAATTGGTTTAAAAGAATTCAGGAGATAGAAAAAAAAATAACAAGACAAATATGTGAATGAAGAAAAAAAGACGCAGAAATTACACTACACATCTTTGAGCCAAAATGAAATTAAGTTTTATAGGTGAAAAGACAATAATTCACTTACTTTAATATTTTCTTAAGAGCATTCACTAGACAGATAAATTGATTTAAAAGAATTCAAGGAGTTAGAAAAAAATAACAAGACAAATATGTGAATGAAGAATTTTTTTAACTCCTTAAGATTCTTTTAAATATATTTACAAGGCAAATATAGTCATTTACAGGACAAATAAAAGAATTTATAAGACAATGGGCATTTATAAGACAAAAAATGCTTATGTTTACTTTGGGACCCAACTAAAGATAATTGCTTTTGGTACTTATAAGAAAATAGTTTATTACTAAATTTATACATTTGCCTTTCTAAAAACATATAAAATAATATAGAGTAAAAAGATTGATGGAAACCACAACACAAAAGGTAACAGAAGTTACTCGAGTTAACGCGTTGCTATATATGCTACCAAGAAAATTGATTATATCTATGTTTATTTACACTCAAAAATTACTAATCATATTGGGTCTCCATAAAAAAATAGTTTGTTAAATAAAGTTCTAAGTTCTTACCGAACACGGTTTTAGTCCCTCAAGCATGTTCAAGAATTTGAATAGCTAGTTGACTTCGACTAAGTCTTTCTCTATAGGGTACCTTTATCCTTATTAAATGCATGTACTCTTTGCTTTCGTCTATATATTCTTAGCGGCTAAGAAAATTCCTATCAGAATTTTACAGCATGTACTATTCATTATATATGATAATAAGTAATAACATATTGTATAAGATAATATATTTTTACATTTATAGATAAAATAAAATGAAATATATAAAAAATAATTGTGAAAAGATAAAATTTCATAAATGAACTATTGTATAAGCATATCTGGACCGTGCTTAGCAGAGAGGGCTAAACATATCTTAACTGTCCAAATTTGATTTCTTATAATAATGATTTTTGTAAATACAAAATATTTTTAAAAAATAATAGTTAAGAAATTATTTTTATTTTAGATTCTATAATTATTAAAATAATTTTGTTTAAAAAGATAGACCCTTAAAGATTAAATATGGAGACAGTACAAATATACTTTTAACTCTCCTTGTTAAACAAAGCGCTTTATGATCGAAACCGTGGCGATGAAATGATAGAGGAACAAGGGTAGTTTTATAAATTGAGTTGGTGGCCTGTGTTTCTAGAATCCAAAGGGAATGCGCCGTGTATCTATATAAAGGGCACTCGCAAAGCTTTTTCTTCCACACACACCTTTTGAGCTCTGCAACTCCTCACTTGTTATTCTTCTTCATCTTCATTATAGAATCAGCTGACACACACACACACATATATGGAGTTTTTTAGGGTGTCTGGCACTAGTGGCAGAGTCATCAAAATTGTGCTGTCAGTTTCTGTCTTGTTTCTCGTTTTCTCGTTCCTTCCCTTTCTGTTCCAATCTCTCAACCAATTCTCAATCAACAAGTCCTACGTCTTCCTCTTCTGCAATGGCCTCCTGGCTTTCATAGCCAAGAACTCTTCTCTCCCTTCTGATCATTCCTCTTCTCATCATCAGTTCAACGATTTGGATGTTGCAGCTCCAGTTCATAATTCCCTGGAACATGACATGGCAGCTGCAGATTCCGCAGAGCAACAAGAAGAAGAAGAGAAGAGAATGATAGTGGCATTCACAGATTCCCAGGAAGAAGGCGAAGTAATTGCTGCCACAGATAGGGAGGAAGAGGAGGTGGAAGAAGAAGAAGAAGAAAAGATAATTATAGTGGCGGATAATTCTCAGGAGGAAGAAGAAGAAGGAAGTAACAAAGGGGTTTGGATGACAGAGGAAGAGGAAGAGGTAGAGGAATTAAACAAGAAATGTGAGGATTTTATCAGAAAGATGAAAGCAGCATTCTGTTCTGATGAGCCATTTTATCATCACACATCAGCTATGGTGACTACTGTAACATGAGAATAAGGTTTCATAATTTGATGCATTGTAATGTCTATTTTATGTTGTGTTGTAGTTGTAGTATCAGGGCCACCCAGATTTTTGCTTGTAGGAATTTTTAATTTTGGCCTACATGTTTCTTTCTGAGTGCGTTTGAGTAAATTAAGGTTGATGTTCAATAATGTTTTGTTGTAATGAGAAGATGAATCTTAGAATGTAGTAACTTAGTATGTTCTAGATTTTCTTGCACTCGTACTATCTCTCTTTTCAAGTGGAAATTGCAATCATCAATATTAATCTTTCAAAACTAGGAGATTAATTCTTGAGGTGAAACGAGAAAGCCAAGACAAAAAGAGGATATTCTAAGGATTTATCAATGACTTGAAGAGTGAAGAGCCAATTATACATATTATGGACATTAATTATTTTTGAAAGCTTAACATGGTCACTATTTCTAGCAACTATTTTATTTTTTAACAAAATGAAGGAAAATAATTTGTACATATTTTAGAAATATTTAAACAAGATTTTATTAATTTTAACAAAATTTAAGAACGTCAATTTCAATTTCTTTCCAAGACAATTAAATAAAAAATATAAAAATAAGCAAAAGAGGATCTTTGGTCTATTAACTTCACATATACAATATTTCATTTTGCTGTCTTGATTGTATAAAACATATTTTTTCACTCCTCTAACCCTAATAAGGTTTATTAACAAAAAAAATGCCAAAATTTAAATTTTACATGTTGACTAAAGCATCCTCCAATGCTAACATTTTAAGCTTAAATGCTGGAAAAAAAATCACCCAATACTAACAATATTGATATTGAAAGACTAAAAAAATGCGTTATAAAAATAAAAGATAGATAATATATAATGTCGACTTTTATCAAAATTTAAGCAAATAACTTTGGCCTTTTTGAAAAAGTTTACATTTTCAAATATCAGCTTTGGGTGTCCAAAATTGACCGTACCTTTTCAAAAAGCTAAACGCGCTCTTTGGGAAAGCTTTCATCTGCTTTGGAAAGTTTTCTAAACTCAAAAATGAAACTTGCTTTTGAATGAAAAAGCTAGTAAAAATTGGTGCATTTGATAAGAAGCTACTCTTATTATTCATAAGGTCCTGAGTTCAAATCTTGTTACAAATGTAATGCTATGTTTGGTTATAAAGAAAAATGAGAGAACATTAAAAAGGAAAACTTTTTAAAATGGTAAAAGATTCACTATTTTTGGGATTTTGCCCGCCTCCTAATTATATGTATTATTAGAGACATCTTTGCTTAGGATCCAGGTAAAAAGGCACAATCTAATAAGTGCTGGTTTGGATTAGGGGTGGAAAATTGATATACGGGAAATAGTTTTGTCTTGCAAAACATAAAATTAATCTAACATTAAAATTAAAAACACATAAGAACAACTTAAAAGAGTTAAAATAAAATTGTGTGATCCTTGATCACTCGTGATTTGGGAAATCACTCGAGTTATGTAACTTGAGATGAAGTTGATTCCGATTGGCATGTAATGGTTATTTAATAGTTATAGCGCAAGTATGAAGCACAAACATGAACATGTATTTCGTCGGTTCCCCACAAACTTGTACAAACGAAGGAACTATTACACGGCAATCTACCCCATCAACCTACTTACTGACAAAGTCTGCAAGTCTTTAACTTCCCCCATCCTAGGGTGCCAGAAGACTTTTGTTACATGACCGTAGTTACCCAAGAAAAAATGATCTCATTCCCTCTTCACCAACACATACTGAACAACCACGACCAAATTCATAGTCTCTGAATGAGGCTGAAATCCATCGCACGCATCTACTGCCGCGTCCCTATACAACACCACTTCGATAAAGTTCATTCTACAAATTACAAAAGACAAATGAATTGCATGCGAGATCGACGCCAATTCCCTTTGCTGAAACCACAATCCGCAATCCTTCCTCTGTCATCTCCTCGTTGGATTTCACTTTTCGATAGCCCTCGTCCGCCTTCCCTTGCACCAGGGGCACCTCTTTCGACTTTTATATATAGGGGTGAGCAACAGTGATTTGGGCACGTGGCTCTCGTGAATGATTTAATTAATTTTTCCATTTAGGGGGGAAATGGTCTTTCGTCTCATTTTCCTACCTCATTTGCCTTGTAAATATAGGATGATGTAAGATCATTGACGTCAAGAAGACCATTAATATTGGAGCATAATGAACACGCTACCAGTGTTGTTAAAATCGTGAGTCAACTCACCGATTTTAACGAGTTTACGTTTTTACCTGAACAAGACGTGTTAACTCGAAGTTAGAATCGTTTTAGGCTCAAACTCAGTCAGAATCGTTTTTTACACGGTCAAACTCGTTAAACTCAACGATTTCAAACCGAGTTAAGCGAGTTTTGTAGATTTGATAGAGAAAGGCTAAAAATCGTCCCGACGAAAGAATAAAAAGCATATGAGGTTACAAAGAAGCTAAATATTACTTATTTAGGTGTCCTATTCTCATGTTGGGAACTTTTGTGCCGCTGCCGCCATGCTCGATTTGTTTCCAAGCTCATACCTATGGTTTTTCTTCTTCTTCGAGCCTCTGCCTGTGACTGTGCTTGATGTATTCTTCATCTCTCCTTGAACTGGAGATTTGAGACGAATGGACGTAGAAGAAGAGAGAGAGAGAGAGAGTAAAAAAGACGACGGAACGAAGAAGAAGACTGAAAGAGAGAGAGAGAATAAAGCACGTTTATGGAGACTTGGAGTACTGTGAAGTGTGGTGTGAAGCAATTTGTCAAAATAAAACCGTGAGTTTTTTGTTTTTTTAGAATACACAAAACAAAAAACTGGTTGTACAGTAGGTAAGGTATGTGTCAGGGAAATTAATACACTTCTTATCACATCACCAAGGAGTGGCTATGTATCACAGGTCTATCATGTGGCTTTGTGGTTTTGTTCTTATTACCACATCACGTCTCGGGTTTGAAACCCGTACACAGACACATGATTGCATATATATAAATTTCTTCTTTTGACTGACTAATCTTAAATAAATGGATTTCCTTGTCCCTTGGCGAGAATATCAAGGACAATCAAATAAAAAAGAAGAAGATGGGTATTAGGCATTATATTTAGAATAAAGTAGAGTCAGTGTTTTGGGGTAAAGAACATGGTTGTTAGGCATTAGATATGTTAATGAATTTAATTTCAGTTATTTAGATTTAAAATATATTTAAACTAAATTGTTGTCATTTTTAGTATTTTAATTATTTTATTATATAATTTTAATTGTTATTTATTAATATAGGTAAACTCTTACAAGTTTACGTTTCCAAGTTTATGTCTCTCTCACGAGTTTCTTAAACTCACGAGTTTGACAACATTGCACGCTACTATTAGAACATGAAATACGCGTAAACTGATTTTTAATTGAATAGTTGTCACTAGTTAGAAAGCCTCAGAGTACTCCATCCATTCCTTGTTATGAGATAGAATTAATTGAATAGCGTTGCTGGAGAAGTCAGATTATATTAGCTCAATGTACACTGATCGAACCATATTTTTATATGATTTTTAATAATAAAATTGGGATTTTTAATGTATTTTCTTGGATATTATGGTATGATTAAGCACAAATTTGAGTTAGGGACATTGGACTGAATTAAGTGAGATTAGGGGCAAAATGGTCATAATTTATTAATTATTCATGCAAATAATTTCTTGGACTTTTGATGCTATATTGTGTTTAATCTTACATTGTAGGTATTTTGAAAGAAAATTGAAGAGTTTGAAAAAAATGTCAATTGGGTCGAAAATTAATATTTGTGAGGAAGGAGAAAATTACATCAAAGTGCCCACCAATTTCTGAAAATTGGAAAAGAGTGAAGAAAAGGTCCAGAAAAAAATTACAGAAAAATCCCCAGATTTATTAAAAATTACATTGGGACCCAGAAACATTTCAAAATATTTCAGTTTAGTCCCTTCCTAAAGAACTTTTAAAGTTCTCACTTAGGTCCCTGGTCAAAACGTGCGTTTTGACCAGGGCTAGGTCAGATGTGCTGGAGTTGGGGGAAAGAAGGACCCGTGAATGAGGATCCGACAAAATTAATAAAACCAGAGGGAGCTAGCGCCGCGAAAGGGAGAGGAAGAAACACCTTGACATTACGACACCATTCACCTTCATCTCCATCCTCCACCTTCCACCTTCACCCTCACCGGCGGCTTCCTCATCCACCGTGGTCGCCGGCGAGCAATCTTCATCAACCACCGTGGAAGACGCGTACAGGAGCTGAGGCGAGAAAAACAGGGACCTGGATCCATCCTTCCTTCGATCTCCATCCTGGGACTCCACCTTCGACTTTCCACAGAGCTCCGACCACACCTCCACCGTCGGCATCAATCATTTTTTACACTCCACCGTGGTTCTGCCTCCACACACAGCAACCTTCTTCTTCTTTCCTCTCTCCCTCACTACGCCTTCATCCATCATCGTCACCTTCACGACTTCAACGCAGAATCATCATCACCATCATCCGACCACTATTCCATTCACCCTTCTTCATCGTCTTCCTCTCTGGACTTTCATCCTCTCATTTTCTTCCATCAAGGCCGAAGCCCTTTCTTCAATTTCATTGGTTGAACTGATTGGTGTTATGATTTTGGCAGTGTTTGGCTGATTCCTTTGGCTTCTTAGGTGGTGGAATAGCACTTTGAGTTCCAAAGCTTAAACATGGAGTATTTTGTTCAATTTATTTTCTCTTATTACATTTTAATTTCCTAGTTTTAGGAATTTTATTTTGTAATTTTGAGACTTAGTTTATCCGTTTGGAAAACTTTGTGTATTGAACCTATGTGATTGGATTGAATTTTGTGGTTTGTTGGATTTATAAATTTGTACTTCCTTATTGATTCGGTGAAATTATGTTTTATACGTGGTATTGTTAGATAACATGATTTAATTGGATTAATTTAGTGGCGTGGTATCGCATTCATATCAAGAGGAACCAAGTTGCATTAATTTAATCCTAATCACACACTAAGTGGTTTTAAACAATATCTCAAGAGGTAGTAGTTAGCTACGGTAGTAGGAGCTACTATTAATTGGGAATATTGGACTCAAGTGGTATCTTGGGGTTTTTCATTTAGACTTAGTTAAAATTTACTCCTATATTTAATTGAACTAGGATAGTCACTATTCCATTTCCAAGAGCATCCATACTCATTTTCATACTCCATTCCATTTGATTAAAAATACCAAAAATAATAGTTTAGCATTTAATTTAATTGCACTCTTATTTTAGTTAATCAATTTAAAAATCCAAAACCAATTTTCCCCTTGTTTTAATTGCATTTGCATGACATTTAGATTACTTAGGATTCAATAAAAGGCTCCTAGAGAGAGAGAACGATTCTAGGGTTGACTATACGTAATCCTTAGTTTATTTTTGATTGTGGACCCCAAGGCTAAAGAGAAAAATCCACTCAATCATACACATTGACATTATTACAGATCACACCAAACACACAGACAAACACATACGTTAATTAATGTTAACCTCCACGTTTCAAACAGAATAACATTTTATCATCATAATATTCCACATACATTTATTAAATTAATTGGTGTAGTAAAACTAGAGAAATCAAAGAAATATAAAGCTGTCAAAATGGGCTGGACCCCACGGATCAGCCCATTAAACCCCATTTTTAACCCTTTTATTTTTAGCCCCCACATAATGGGGTTATTTTTGGCCCCCCACTCCTCTTGGGTTATGATGGGGTTAACCGGCGGGCCACCCTATTTTTTGCATTCTTCCTCGTCCTCGACCAACCCTTCCCCAATCCACCAAGAAATAAGGAACGTTTTCCTCAGAGCAACTTTTTCAGGGAAAATTGCCAGAAACAAGCAAATGCTCAAGTCAAGCTTAAGTTGTCAGCGGAAAAATTCATAACTCACCCGAAGACATTTCACAAGTGGCTGCTCATTACATTTTCCTTTGTCTATAATATCCCGTTCCTTTTTAGATAAAGCTTTGAAATCGTCCTGATCGGCCTCAGCTGCAAGTTTTCAACTGCAAGTTTCTTGGTCTTAGAGTGTTCTTCAGGTTGGTCGGAAGTTCTATTGTGTTCTTCATTGACGGTGACGGCCCCACTGGACGCCGACGAAATCGATGAAGAGTTGGGGGGTCGCAGGTTGTTGATTGGAGACCTCGGAACACTCCTGGGCCGTATCAGACAGATCTTTCAGAGCAGAGGGGTTTTTAAGAGTTTATACTTGCCGACAATGAAGACGACCCATACGCATCTTCCGTCTTAACACACATCTCCTTCTTCTCCATCTACTCGTATAGATACGTCACTATCAACCTGATAAATCACAGACTCGACTCCTTCATTTCTCACAGCCAAATAGCTATAGATGAAGCAGGGTAGGGTTGATCTGGTTTATAATTGTAGGTAATTAAAGCGTACAGAGAAGGTTGTGCCGATGGCATTCAATGCATGAGCCGATGAGTGTCGTGCCATCTAGAGCTATCAGGTAAAGAAGTAACACCCAAATATTTTTATGGATGATGAAGTTCAATCTTAAACTCCACTTGAAGTGTCTGGAAGTTTTAAGATAAATAAAAAAGAAATCTCTCATGTCTGGAAGTATTTTACAAAAATTGGTACGGACAATGACAGTTTTGAAAAGGCTGTGTGTAATTATTGTGCTGCTAAATATGTAGTTGGTAGACATCCTAAGACCCGAAGTAGCTATGGAACTTCACATTTGGGTCGTCATATTCCAGTTTGTAAGGTTCTTGCAAACTCTGAATTAAATGAGTAACATGGAAAGTCTAGTACAGATTAATCAAGAGGTCCATCGAGAAAAGCTTGAACGAGCCATAGTTTATCATGATCTACCTTATAATTTTGTTGAGTATGAGATGATTAGGGATTGGATAAATTATATTAGTTTTGATGTTGTGATGCATTCTAGGAATACCGTTGTGTCAGATGTTCGGAAAATGTATGTCAAAGAGAAAGAAAAACTTAAGAAAATCATGTCGAGGATTCCTAATAGAGTGTGTCTAACTTCAGATGTTTGGACAGCAACTAACAGTGAGGGTTACATTCGTTTAATAGCTCACTTTGTTGATGATAATTGGATATTAATTAGTAAGATTATGAACTTCTATCGAATGAAGCCTCCACATACTGGGGTTGAATTGGGAACTACTTTGTTTGATTGCTTGAAGCAATGGGGGTATTGAGAAGAAGATATTTTCTATTACACCAGATAATGCTGCTACGAATGATAACAAAGATGTGTTAAGTATCCCCATTACTACGGTGGCATCGAATGCTTTTAGTATTGGTGGACGTGTTCTTACCAAATATAGAAGTTCTACTCTTCCGAAAATCTTCGAGATGTTGATTTGCACTAGGAATTGGCTGCGTGGTTTTACTCTCAATCGATGGTAATGTTGTGTTAATTTTCATAATGTTTTATATGTACATGTAATATTGATTGGTTATGTTGGAACTGATTGCCTAATTGAGTGATTGTATTTTAAATGATTGTGAGTTTTAGATGAAGATGATTGCAAAATTATACATCATGAAGCACTAACAGCAGAATCCCAAGGGGCATCAAGAATTTCAAATTGAAGACTAGAGAGGTATGTTTTGGCTGAGAACTTTTAGCTTTGTAATTGGCAACGTTTTGGCTGAGAAAAAGTTGCCTGAAGTATCTCTTTCTGACTGCAAATTTACTTTATACTTGGGTTCCCCTAAGAATGCCTCTTCAGGTAACGAGGGTGAAAAACATGGAATTTCTAGTCCTGGTGGTAATATATCTTTGGGACTGGATGCTGATCAAGAAATATGCTATGAAAGATCCAATAGTCAACCTCTCCACTTTGTTAAGGAAAGGGGGTCTGCTACAAACATTCGTACTCCAGCTTCAGGAAGTTACTGGTTACTTAAAAGTGTTGTTGTAGATAATGTTTTCATAGTGAAGCAAGCTATAATCATCCTCCAGAGGATACTCAAGGGACTCTTTTCACGTCTCGTCAAAATGAAATTGGATTACCAAATACTTTTGCCTTATCTTTGTCTCACTTTGCTCTTGTTTTAGTGCATGAAAATGAATCTGGTAAATTAATTTCTTCTTTAAGTGTGACACTGCATTGCATTGTAGCGTAGAAAAAGTTAATCAAATGATATTTCCATATACTTTCGTGTCAGTGGTTCTTTATTTTGTTAGTAAGTTTTTTTCCGAGTGTCATGTAGATAGGGGTCTGTGTTTTACTGATGGCTAATGTTACTGTGTGTAAATGCAGACAAGGTGTTTGATGCTGTTGATGGCTAATGTTATGTTTCTGTTTTTATTATACAAAGTATTGAATATGAATGAATGGATGTGTTGTAAATATAAAATGATTTTTGGCCCGCAGGTTAGCCTTAACTCTTAGGGTTATATAATTTTTTAACCCGTGCGGGCTTTTTAACATGTAGGCTTTTTGGCCCTAGCCCGCACGGGCTAAGGCTTAACGGGTCGAGGTGACCCGTTTTGACAGCTCTAAAGAAATATATGGAACAAACAAAACACAAAAGCAAAACCATCGGCCAGGTTACTACTCTTGTTCTTATTTATAAGTTCAAATTAACTAACTCTCACATAGCAAGGAGAGTTAGTTAACTCATTAATTATGGATTAAATTTTTAATTTTTCCCTTATCTATATGATTAGTTCTAAAAGTCAACATGAATAAAATTTTTTTTGTTCATTACAATTAATATGGGCACAAAGTAAAAAAATCATTTATTACTCTGAAAATGAACTAACAATAAGTACCAAATTTTTTTGTTAGAATGCACTTATAAATAATATAAGAGTGATACCTGATACCCATTATGAACACATTATAATTATACTCATTCAATCCTAAATATAGTAGAAACTAGTTTGAAGGATTGTCTTAAATCCCAAATGTAAAACTCAAATTTACTTTATTTTTTATATTTATCATTTCCTCTTAAAACTTTTTTAATTGATTCTCCATTAATAGTAGTAGCGATCGAGTTTAAATATCTACAAGGCCTAGTTATGTATGAGTAATTTCAGGAAAATCATATCACATGTATTACAGTAAACTAATTTATCTAACTTCATTCATCTATACAAATTAATGAAGTGGCTTTTATGTTAATGATTGAAAGAGTATATTACATGACTTTTCCCTATGTTAATATAATATGTGAATATATGATTACATGTTCTAGCCTTCCATTAAATAAGCAGACTATAAACCCCAGGGTCAACGTCTTTGTAATTAGTTTGACCATTGATTTATGCTTAAAAGTTTAGGCCGGTTCAATTTTGAATTTAGGGCATGCTGCATAACTTAAAGATCACTTATATCTTGTACCCATTGAAAAATTTTCATATGGACAAACTTTTTACCAGCCAAACAACTTTGGCCAGAATTAGGTTAATATTTTATCAATATCATTATTATAGATGCACCCAAAATATAAAGCTTTGGAATTAAATTACTTAGTTTTTTATTATATATATTTGTAATAAAAAATGAAAATTTTAAAATGATCAATACAAATTACTCCTTCTATTTCTAAATGTAGGAATTAGATAACTAGTTTATAAAGATTGAGAAAATTCATTAAGTTAGCCACTTGTAAAAGAATGTCTTCATCCATCTAAACTACCCCTATTTTGGCCTTCTAAAACACCCCTTTTAATTAAAAAGTAGTAGTAATTATTATTATATTATTATTTATTAATATTATATTCATAAATTTATAAAAAAATATTTATAACATTATATATTATTTATTAATTCTATTTAAATTTAATTATTAAAATTATAATATTATTTATTGATATTATATTGAAAATTTTATACTAAAATAATATTTTTAATATTAAATTATTAGTTATGAAGTAATTTTAATTAAAAATATAATTCCGTTTTAAAAAATTGGCTAAGAATATACTTATAAAAATATCTATCAAATATTTAAAATATGTTGAATTTGAAATTAATTAATCATAAATATATAAATATTATATGAATTTTTTATTTAATTTATTTTTTTGTCAAAATTATTCAATTTAACACATATATTATTATTCAATTTATTATTATTTTTAATAATATTACATACATAGACAGATATATATATGTTGTGTGTTATATATAATAATATTATATAGTATATAACATTAGGTAAATATATAATATAGGTTCATTTCAGCGCAGGTTCTATTGGGAGGAGACGCATTTACAGAAACTTTATGCATGCGTAGTATGTGAATTCATTCTTCAAAGATTTTTTCGAGATAAACGATTTTTCGATTTGTGCTTTGGAAGAGTTCGAAATTAAATTACGTTTGTTAACCCATTTTATTTTTACTCCGAGAATCGAATTACGTTTGGTAACACATTTTTTTTTTTTTCATTCCGAGAATCGAATTACGTTTAACACATTTTATTTTTATTTCGAGAATTAGAATTACCTAATAGAATACAAATCTATTTCTTTATTATTTTTTTTGTTTACAAATTTCATCAACGATTAAAAAAAAAATTAACCAAAATGCCAACATTTCATATTTAACAAAAAATAGCTAAAAAATATAATTCATATTTTAACCAAATGTCCTTTTCTTTAATAATTAATATAATTATTATACTTTACAAATAAATTTAAATTTCCTAAAAAATTATTTATGTAATTTTTATTTGCAAAAAATTATTTATGTGGCGGCGACGGTGGTGTGGTGGTGGTGGTGGTGGTTGTGGCGGTGGCGGTGTGGTGGTGGTGGTGGTGGCGGCGGTGGTGGTGGCGGCGGCGGTGGTGGTGGTGGTGGTGGTGGTTGCGGCGGCGGTGGTGGTGGTGGTGGTGGTGGTGGTGGGGTGGTAGTGGTGGGGTGGTTGTAGTGAATAAGGGTAAATTTTTGTTTCGAAGAGGAAGGAGTTTTTTTTTTTTTTGGAGAAAAATGATTCGATTACGTCGCTTGGAACGAGAGGAAGCTGAAAATTTTAGCTTCTTTTTTTTACTCCCAAAGATAAAAAATAAACCGGTTCATCCGGGAGTAAAAAAAAACTGGATTTACCAAACACAATTCCCATATATTTTTGTTCCTGGGCACGAAATTAAAAAAAACGTTCCAGGAGTGTTACCATGCACACCCTTAAAGACGCAGACACATACCAGTGCAGGGAGGCCGGAGGTGACATGTGACAGCTTGAGGAGTGGCCACTTGAAAAATTCACTATTTTTTTGTAGTGATGTACTAAACACACATCTAGTTAACTTGTGTACTTATTACATATATGGGGAAATATGTATTAAAAAAAATTAACATTCACGATCTTTAGAAGTTTACTAGTTATTTAATTCTAGTAAACTATGATTATATTCAATCATTAGCTGGCAGACGTAAAAGGTTTTTCATTTTTAAATGGTGCTCGTTGAAGACCCAACAAGTTCTTATGAAAAATTGAAAATACCTTAATATATATATTTTTTTGTTAGGAAAATGCCTTAATATATTCAATATGAAGACCAGCACATCATTAGCGAGGATTTGTATTTAATAAAAATTTAAATGGCTGATTATGGTATTATCAACGTCATCATACTTTATTATCATTAAATAAATAAAACCGACCCTTTTTAAAAAAATAATAACAATTGGAGAGAGATTGACATCAATTAGATTAATTTAGACATATTTTGCCGTTGGAAGAAACTGTGATGAAATGCCTGGAAGCAGGGAAGAACCCTCCTCACAGTTCGAAACAACAAATGTGAAATAATAAAATGATCTGAACATTCTTCGAACATCAGAAATTTTGATAATATCGGCTATTTTATTTCTATGTGATATTCTATCTTAAAAATATCAAACAATTTATTTAAGAAATAGTGTCTATACATATATATGGCAACAAAAGCCATATCATATTCAAGCCGAGACAATGCCCAATTATAAAAATGTTCTCTCGACAAATTTTTGTTTTTGGTCCATAAGAGTTAAACTTGAGACATTGACTAAGAGCGATGTTCAACTAATTCTAAGTATCCTATGTTATATAATTTGTTTCTTATATGTGTATTATTCAAAGTTCTGAAACCCGGATGAGTCATCAACCGAACCTACGAGTGACTTGGATTAAGGGTTAATGGGTCGGATCGAAATCGGAAATAACTGAGGCGCAGCCGTGAGGTATAAAAAATTAGAAAATAATTAATTTCTTATCATACCAACATAAATTTGACATACTATATATCATTTCAATATTTTGGATCAGTAGCAAATAATCATATACTCCATTACTTGTGACATATTCGGATATTCTTAACAATTTTCTTTACAACCTACATTTGACATCCACTAAAAGCGAACCAACCGAAACAGAGAAACCACAATAGCTTAGAGGAAAACCAAAAAACGAATCCAAATCAAATCATATGACATCCAAAAGTGAAAAAAGGGAGGGGGGAAAAGAAGTGAAGGAGAATTTTTTATTTTTATTTTTTTAAAAAAAAACGGTCGACAAGGTTCATTTGGGTCGATCCAGTTTTCACCAAACTGATTTTTCACGACCAGGTTGGCGGTTCCGTCGAACCGGCCGGTCGGTCCGGTTTCACAAACCATGGTATTATTAGAGGCATCTGTGCTTGGGATCCAAGTAATTTCTTGGGTAAAAAGGCACAATCCAATAAGTGCTGGTTTGGATTAGGGGTGAAATTTGATATATGGGAAATAGTTTTGTCTTGCAAAGTGTAAAATTAATCTAACATTAAAATTAAAAACACATAAGAACAACTTAAAAGAGTTAAAATAAAATTTGTAAATTAAAATTAATATCCTCATTTTTAATATAAGATATATTTATCAAAGTTGATTAGATTAAGGAAGTTAATTAAATTAATTAACATGACATGTTTTTTTCTAAAATACTCTAATAATCTTTTTAAATTCTCTCAATCTCTCTTACTTGATTATTAGTTGATAAATGAACAATAAGGGTAAATTAAAAAATATTGTAAATATGAAAAATAGATCTTACATTTAAGACCAAAATAAACTTTCAATTTGATCTATATACTCATAACTTGTTAGTTTGCAAGAGAAACCTAATTAGTAGATAATGGCATGGTTCTCACTAAATATCAATATACACCTAGATTAATTTTGCTAGATATATGAATGCAAATAAAATCAAAATCAACCAGATTAGAGAATATTCATATGTAAGGAGACACTTAGATTGTCTCGAACAAGATTGCCTCCAATAAGAGGATACCTATATCTAGCAAAAAAAAATGTAGATTGATGATAAATTTTATTGTTTTAAAAACCTTTTTTTTTTTTTATTTTGTATTTTTTGACAGCTAGGCAGTATTCACATCAGCTCTAATTAACATATTATACAAAGATTAATGCAATAATTGCGAAAACGGTAAAAACTCAATAAAAAGAAAAATGATAGAAATCCTACTAAAAATCAGGTATAAGTAAAATTATAAAGATTGAAGAATTTATTATTTTTCATATGTATATAAGGCTTATACTATTCATAAATTTAAAAGGTTGTTACTAATATATAAATTGTAGGTATGACCATTGATAGCGATTTAAGTCTTGTAGATCGATTCTACAAAAGTAATAAAGTATGTGAGAAAGAGATCGTCGCGAGGAATAGTATTACTGTACTAATTAGTTATTTCACTTTAGTTGGGTGAAATAGAGTAATAGGGGTGAATTGTAACTAAAAAGGTTTTAAATAATTAAATAAAAAATAAGAATCAAGAATTTCAAGAATTTCAAGAACGTTTTAGAAAAGATGATTAATAGAGAAAACGCGGTAAAGGCGTAGAATTCCCTATGTTCCTCTAAGTATTGAATTAAATCCCTAATTGATTGTTATTCCCATAACTGCGATCAATTCTCTAAAATTATACTAAGTCCCAATGTCTTGATGCTACCTTAGTCTTTATCTTTGAAAATAACCTAATGTCTTAGTATTATTTAGAAAGATTATATAAACCGGAATTATAAGATCACATAAATTTGTAAGCCTATGTCTAGGTCATGCAATTTTATGATGAATTAAAGGTTAAGTTAAGTGCACCAACATCTCTATCATGCACTAACCTATGGACAATCTAAAAGGTGATCAGTCTTTTAAGAAGGCTTTAAGTAAATATAATTCATTCAATCATGGTAAATAACATTCAATAGAGAATTCAAACAAATACTCAAATTAACATCGGGTTCATCTTCGCCCTAACTACTAAAGAAAACTAGCGCAGCGTGCATTTGGCTTATAAAAAAATCCATAAAAGTAAAATAATATTGATTAGAGGAAAGGAAAAGAAATGAGAAATTAAGACTCTTAAAGAATCCCTCAGTCTCATATGCTCCTCCCTGCCGGGTCTTCAAATTCCTTCTTGAATTCGTTGTGCCTCCTGCGTCAGTGCTTGCGGCCTGGGTCTGTGCGTGATCTACGTGATACTATCCTCCCTTTTTGCGTTCCTGTGCTTCTTCTTATATATCCTTTAGGGTTGCGTATTCCATCCAATTTAATAGATAAAGTTTTGGGTATTTTGCCGCGGGTCCCACACTCTATTCATTGGATTAAAGATATGATATATATATATATATATATATATATATATATATATATATATATATATATATATATATATATATATCATATCTTTTGGCTTCTGTGCGTGCTGTTTTCATCGTTTTGTTATATTATTAAACAATATATAGTATGATATATATATATATATATATATATATATATATATTAATCGATTCCTTTTTATCTTTTTCTTCTAATAATATCTCCTGCACAAATAAATAGGATATCAATAGATTTTTGTTATAATATTCTTTTATCCTATATTTAATTAAAAGATAGATAAATATATAAAATATAATTAAAATAAGTATAATATTAATAAATCCTATCCAATATATATCAGAATCTATAACAATTTAATTATAAAATATCTACTTATCGCCATAGATTGGATTAGACCGGGTTTAACATCAATCTAATGTCTCGTCTGGAGAGAACATCAGGCTACATAAGGTAGCAAGTGCTCTAGTATGGTCTAACACCAACCCGAGGTCTTGGACGACCGACTTGGTCTAGTGGACTACCAAACTAGTCTAGGTAATCCATGTCCTTTTTTTTTCACTTTGGAAGGCAAAATTTGAACATTTCAAACACAATTAGGACAATAAAAATACTTATAATAATATAAAACAAATCACATAAAATTAAAACATCATAAATCTATAAGAATATCCAACAAAAATAAGAAAGAAAAAATATGTTGGAAAAAAGATTTAAACATGATAAATACAATTAAGATGATAAAAATACATATAATCATATAAAAATCATCGTATATGAAACAGTTGACGGGGGTTATTTTATAGATTAATATAGATAAATTACTTAATCATAGTATATATTGTGTATTATTATATTATATATTAATTTATAAGTTAAGTAAATTAGTTTATTGAAAAACAATAAATATAAATACTTTATTCTTATTTATTTAGCTTTTTTAATCTATCCAAAAAAAATTCAATTAACTCTTATATAAGAACTAAAGGAGTGCATGTGTGTCTATTTTAATACCATCATCCGATCTGGTTGGGATTCATGGTTGTTCTTCCCAACACAAGCTAAATAATGGGGTTTTACAGCGCTAAACAAACTCTATGTTGGTACTAAAGGTATATATTTTAGGGTTAATGTACGAATTCAGCAACAAACTATTTCTCTATGAACACCCATCACAATTAACTTTTTGTGTGTGTAAAAGTAGATATAATGAAATTTTTGGTAGCATATATAACAACACTGTTAACTTGGGTTAACTTCCATTACTTTTTACACCGTGGGTCCTACCAGTCTTATCAATCTCCATTATTTTAATATATCTTTTGAAATATGTGCCTTTTTAATTGGAAAATATCACTTAGACTCTATAGAAACAATTTTTATTCAGTCAACCCCAAAAGACGAGAAATTTCACTACACCTCTTTGAGTCAAAAGAAAATTAAGTTTTGTAGGTGAAAAGACAATAATTCCCTTACTTTAATATTTTCATAAGAGCATTCACTAGACAGATAAATTGATTGAAAAGAATTCAGGGAGTTAGAAAAAAATAACAAGACAAATATTGCATTTACAAGACAATAATATGTGAATGAAGAAATTTTTTTAACTCCTTAAATTCTTTTAAATATATTTACAAGGCAAATATAGTCATTCATAGGACAAATAAAATAATTTATCCGACAAAAAATGCTTATGTTTACTTTGGGACCCAACTAAAGACAATTGTGTTTGGTACTTATAAGAAAATAGTTTATTACTAAATTTATACATTTGCCTTTCTAAAAATATATAAAATAATAGAGAGTGAAAAGATTGGTGGAAATCATAACACAAAAGGTAACGAAGTTACTCAGAGTTAACCGCGTTGCTATATATGCTACCAAGAAAATTGATTATATCTATGTTTATTTACACTCAAAAATTACTAATCATATTGGGTCTCCATAAAAAAATAGTTTGTTAAATAAAGTTCGAAGTTCTTACCGAACACGGTTTGTGTCCCTCAAGCATGTTCAAGAATTTGAATAGCTAGTTGACTTCGACTAAGTCTTTCTCTATAGTGTACCTTTATTCTTATTAAATGCATGTACTCTTTGCTTTCGTATATATATTCTTAGCGGCTAAGAAAATTAACTATCAGAATTTTACAGCATGTACTATTCATTATATATGATAATAACATATTGTATAAGATAATATTATTTTTATATTTATAGATAAAATAAAATGAAATATATAAAAAATAATTGTGAAAAGATAAAATTTCATAAATGAACTATTGTATAAGCATATCTGGACCGTGCTTAGCAAAGAGGGCTAAACATATCTCAACTGTCTAAATTTGATTTCTTATAATAATGATTTTTGTAAATAAGAAATATTTAAAAATAATAATGGTTAAGAAATTGTATACTTATTAAAATAATTTTGTTTAAAAATATAGACCCTTAAAAGATTAAATATGGAGACAGTACAAATATACTTTTAACTCTCCTTGTTAAACAAAGCGCTTTATGAGGGAAACCGTGGCGATGAAATGATAGAGGAACAAGGGTAGTTTTATAAATTGAGTTGGTGGCCTGTGTTTCTAGAATCCAAAGGGAATGCGCCGTGTATCGTGTATCTATATAAAGGGGACTCGCAAAGCTTTTTCCTCCACACACACCTTTTGAGCTCTGCAACTCCTCACTTGTTCTTCTTCTTCATCATCTTCATTATAGAATCAGCTGACACACACACATATATGGAGTTTTTTAGGCTGTCTGGCACTAGTGGCAGAGTCATCAAAATTGTGCTGTCAGTTTCTGTCTTGTTTCTCGTTTTCTCGTTCCTTCCCTTTCTGTTCCAATCTCTCAACCAATTCTCAATCAACAATTCCTACGTCTTCCTCTTCTGCAATGGCCTCCTGGCTTTCATAGCCAAGAACTCTTCTCTCCCTTCTGATCATTCCTCTTCTCATCATCAGTTCAACGATTTGGATGTTGCAGCTCCAGTTCATAATTCCCTGGAACATGACATGGCAGCTGCAGATTTCGCAGAGCAACAAGAAGAAGAAAAGAAGAGAATGATAGTGGCATTCACAGATTCCCAGGAAGAAGACGAAGTAATTGCTGCCACAGCGAGGGAGGAAGAGGAGGTGGAAGAAGAAGAAGAAGAAGAAAAGAGAATTATAGTGGCGGATAATTCTCAGGAGGAAGAAGAAGAAGAAGGAAGTAACAAAGGGGTTTGGATGACAGAGGAAGAGGAAGAGGTAGAGGAATTAAACAAGAAATGTGAGGATTTTATCAGAAAGATGAAAGCAGCATTCTGTTCTGATGAGCCATTTTTTCATCACACATCAGCTATGGTGACTACTGTAACATGAGAATAAGGTTTCATAATTTGATGCATTGTAATGTCTATGTTGTGTTGTAGTTGTAATATGAGGGCCACCCAGATTTTTGCTTGTAGGAATTTTTTATTTTGGCCTACATGTTTATTTCTGAGTGTGTTTGAGTAAATTAAGGTTGATGTTCAATAATGTTTTGTTGTAATGAGAAGATGAATCTTAGAATGTAGTAACTTAGTATGTTCTAGATTATAGGATTATAGGAAGTAATATGTCATTTCGCCTTTCCAAATCAGTTTTGTTCCCCACAGTTAGATTCACGATAACATTATCATTGATCAAGAATTAATTCACACAATGCACAAAATGCGAAAGCGACAATTTATGGCAATTAAAGTCGATTTAGAAAAGGCGTATGATCGTGTGAACTGGAATTTTTTACATGATGTCCTTGGGGAGGTTGGATTACCGTGTCCTATAGTTGACTTGATTATGCAGGCTGTTTCCACTTCCTCTTTTAATATCTTGTGGAATTGTGGTAAAACTTCATCCTTTCAGCCTTCTAGGGGGTACGACAGGGTGATCCTTTATCACCGTATCTATTTACATTAGCCATGGAAAAATTGTTTCATATCATCTCCATGGCGGTTAATGGTGGTCTTTGGATTCCTATTAAGGTGGGCGGGGAGGCCCCCCTCCCCCCCCCCAAGTTTCCCACTTGATATTTGCTAATGATTTGTGATATTTGTAAAGGTATGGTCTAATCAGTTGGATACTGTTATAAAGTGTCTCTCCTTATTTGAACAGATTTCAGGTTTAAAGTTAATAATTGAGAAAACTGTAATTTATTTCTCTAAGCACACGCCTGAAGATTTGGTTGTTTCCTTGGCTACTAAGAGTGGATTCAAGAGAGTTAAAATGTTGGAAGATACTTGGGAGCTATGATGGTTCATGGGACAGCAACTAAACTGTGTTATCAACATATTTTTGACAAGCTACAGAGGAAGCTAGGTGGTTGGCAACAACATTGTCTATCTCAGGCAGGTAGAATAACTCTTGTCAAGTCAGTATTATCTACTATCTCTTATTTTCATACGCAGTATGCTAGGCTCCCACTTAATATTTGCAATGAGATTGCTAGAATTCAAAGGAATTTCATTTGGGGTGATTCCCATCTCCGGCGTGCTCATCATGCTATAGGTTGGAATATGCTGACCAGTCCTAAGCCAATGGGAAGGCTTGGCTTGAAATCAGATGCAATTATGAATGATGCATTTCTTATAAAGTGTAGTTGGAGGTTCCAAAATGAGCAAGATGCCCTTTGGGTTCAATTTTTATGGGGTAAAATACAAGGTTCAGCCTGGTCATTTACCTATTCTTAAAGCTGGTTGTTCGACTTTCTGGAGCGCTTTTTGTAACATTTTTAATAATATGAAGGATGGGGTGGTATGGAAGATTGGAGATGGGGCTTCCATCTCCTTTCGGAAAAATAAATGGGTGTCCCCTTCTATTTGTCTTCAAGATTATGTATTGAGTCTTAGTCCAAATGATTTGTGAGATCACATGGTTACTAGATTCGTTGGTGAAGATGGTCGGTCCTATCCTTATTACACAGTTTTCTCACTCATAATGTGGTTGGATTAATTAGAGGTGTACTTCCTCCCTCCTCTGATGATGGCCCAGATCTATCCTTTTGGTTGGTTGGTGATCCAATTGGTGTTAGTGTTAAAAATTGTTATATGTTTTTAGCCGAATCTGGTTTCCAACAGTCCGATATAGATTGTGACATGTGGACTAAGCTATGGAAGTGGGTGGAACCGCATAAAGTATAGATTTTTTGTTGGAAATTATTTCACCAGATGCTTCCTTTGAGGTCATGGATTCATTCTTGGACTAACAGTGATGGTCTTTGTCCAATGTGTCATCAGGAAGAAGAGACTAGCTTACATGCATTTAAGGACTGCCATGTGGTTCATGCCATTTGGTATGAGGTGTTACCTGTTGCTCGCTTTCCCTTTTTTTGTCACTGCGACTGGACTGATTGGGTAAGGGAAAATTGGATCTATGATGAACTGGATTCGGCGGCTACCTTTGGCATGCTTTTTTCCTAGTCTCTTGTTGGTTCATTTGGAAATGAAGGAATGCTTCCATTCATAACTTGCAAGATGGAAGTGACTGATATAGTTCTAGGCCCATCCTTGAGTTTTTGGGAGGTATTAAAATGGCAATTGTCAACGTAGGGACTAGAAGCTAAGGACAATATCCTACTACTGTTCGTTGGTCCTTCCCCGAAGCTTCGTTTGTGAAACTTAATTCTGATGGGGCATCAAAAGGTCTATTACAGGTGGTATCATGTAAGGGCTTGTTGCAGGATTGTTCTAGTGCGTGGCTGGGTGGTTTTGTTGTACGCCTTGGAATGTGTTCTGCGCTGATAGCTGAGTTGTGGGGAGTTTTGAAAGGTCTGGAGATGACATGGGAGGCATGTGGTGGTTGAAAGTGATTGTCAAACAGTCATTGCATTACTTTCCAAAGAAGGTAGTGCAGCTTATGAGTCCCATTTGGTGTCTCGGATACGAGCGAAGAAGCTAGGCAACGCCAATGGGATATACTGTTCTGTCATGTTCCAAGGGAAAGGAATCAGTGTTCGGACTAGTTGGCAAATTGTCTTCTCACAAGTGGAGTTTTCTGATGAAACTCATTTCTTTTATCGTCCTTCTAGACTTTACTGTTTTCTCCTTCTTGATTTGATGGGAGTAGAGCATATTAAGTGGGGATTGGGACCTTAATCCCTTTGTTTTTCCTTAGTTTTTCCCCCTTTTCTGGTATAAAAAATAAAAATAAACAATGAACAATAGTGCAGTTAATCTGAACTGCACTATTATATTAAAAATAATATTTATAATATTATAACATTAGTTATTAAATAATTTTAATTAAAAATAAAAAAATAGTAGTAATTAGTATTATATTAGTATTTATTAATATTATATTCATACATTTATATAAAAAAATTATTTATAACATTAAAATATTAGTTATTAATTAATTCTATTTAAATTTAATTATTAAAATTATACTATTAGTTATTGATGTTATATTGAAAATTTTATACTAAATTAATATTTATTATTAGAATAAATTAAAAGTTATTAATATTATATTTATCATTTTATATTAAAAATAATATTTATAATATTAAATTATTAGTTATGAAGTAATTTTATTTAAAAATATAATTCAGGTTTTTTAAAAAAATTGGCTAAAAATATGCTTATAAAAATATTTATCAAATATTTAAAATATGTTGAATTTGAAATTAATTAATCATAAATATATAAATATTATATCAAATTTTTATTTAATTTATTTTTTTGTCAGAATTATTCAATTTATTATCAGTTTTAATAATATTACATACATACATACATATATATCATAGATGTGTGTGTTATATAATAATATTATATATATAACATTATGTAAATATATAACGTAGGTTCATTTCGGCGCACGTTGTATTGGTAATATGCGACAGCTTGAGGAGTGGACACTTGGCAAATTCACTATTTTTTTGTAGTGATGTACTAAACACACATCTAGAGTTAACTTGTGTAGTTATTATATACATGGGGAAATATGTGTAAAAAAATTTAACATTCACGATCTTTAGAAGTTTCTATTCAAGTAAACTACGATTATATTCAATCATTAGCTGGGAGACGTAAAAGTTTACTAATTTTTAAATGGTGCTAGTTGAAGACCCAACAAGTAGTTTTTTTTTTTTTTTTTTTTTTTTTAACAATAACAACAAGTTCTTATTCAATATGAGGACGGACCAGCACATCATTAGCGAGCATTTGTATTTAATAAAATTAAAATGGCTGATTATGGTATTATCAACGTCGTCATACTTTATTATCATTAAATAATAAAGCCGACCCTTTTTAAAAGATAATAATAATTGGAGAGAGAGTAACATCAATTAGGTTAATTTAGATATATTTTGATGTAGGAAGAAACTGTGATGAAATGCCTGGAAGCAGGGAAGAACCCTCCTCACAGTTCAAAACAACAAATGTGAAATAATATATTTATCTGAACATTCTTCGAACATCACAAATTTTGATATTATCGGCTATTTTATTTCTATGTGATATTCTATATTAAAAATATCAAAAAAATTATTTAAGAAATCGTGTCTATCTTTTTTTTGCTCAGAAAATCGTGTCTATCCATATGGCAACAAAAGCTATATCATAATTGATGAAATATATTTACCAAAATTGATTAATTTAAAATTAAAATTATTATCCTTATTTTTAATGTAAGATATATTTACCAAAATTGATTAAATTAAAAAAGCTGATTAAATCAATTAATATTACATGTTTTTTTTTCTTTCTAAAACACTCTAATAATATTTTTAAATTCTCTCCATCTCTCTTTTGCTTGATTCTTAGTTGATGAATGATCAATAAAATTAAGAAAATATTGTAAATATGAAAAATACATATTAAATTTAGGACCAAGATAAACTTCCAATTTAATCTATATACTTGTTAGTTTGTAAGAGAACCCGAATTAGTAGCTAATGGCATGGTTCTCACTAAATATCAATATACAACTAGATTAATATTATTAGATGAATGGAAATAAAATCAAAATCAACCAGATTACAATCAGATTAGAGATTATTCATATGTAAGGAGACATTAATAAGCATAATATTTTTTAGATCACCTAACAGTATTGCCTCCAATAAAAGAATACCCTTAACCTAAAAAAAAACGGTTTATTATAAATTTGCTTGTTTTAAAAACCTTTTTTTTTTAATTTTGTGACAACTATGCAGTATTCACATAAACTATAATTAACATATTATACAAAGATTAATGCAATAATTGCAAAAACGTTAAAAACTCAATAAAAAGAAAAAGTATAGAACTCCTTTTAAAAATCAGGTATAAGTAAATTATAAAGATTGAGGAATTAATTATTTGTCATATATGTATATAAGGCTTATACTATTCATAAATTTAAAAGGCTTTTACTAATAGTAAATTGCATATAAAGGCACAAAGTTTGTTTTTCTAATTAATACTGTTTAGAATATTTTTACTTGATTTAAAAAATCAAAATTAAATAAATTCGAAAAAGAAACTAGCATAAAGATTTGGAGATGGGAAAAGGATCCGTTCGTCTTTGGGAAGAACATGTTTTATACTCGCACCAATCATTAATATATGAGGCGGTTGACCCCCTTTTTTTATACATCAATAAAACTAGATAAATTATTTAATTATAGTATATATTACATATTATTATATTATATATCAATTTATAAGTAAAGTAAATTAGTTTGTAGAAAAATAATAAATATAAATATTTTATTGTTATTTATTTAATTTTTTTGATCTCTAAAAAAAGTCAATCAACTCTTATATTAAGAACTTAAAGTGTATTTAACTCTTATCATCCGGTATTCGGTTGGAATTTGTAGTTGCTCCTCCCAATACAAGCAATTCCTATGAGACTCTTATATTAATGTTGATCCTATCGGTGATTTATGAAATTAATTTTGAAATTTTAGATCTTGTGATGTAGTGACGATAGTATAGTAAAGGAATCAAAAATCATATATTCTATCTTGGCTTTAATTAAGTTCTAAGTTCTTACCTAACATGGTTTGTGTCCCTCATGCGAGCGTGTTCAATAATGTAATATTCATTATATATTCTTATTAATTAAATGGTTTTCGTCTATATATTCTTAGCCGATAAGAAAATTACTACTAGTGTTAGAATTTTACATAATGTAATATTCATTATATATGATCATAACATATTATATAAGATAATATTATTTTTATATTTCGAGATAAAATAAAATGAAATAGATAAAAAATAATTGATTTTTTTTTTTGGTAAAAATAAAAGTGAAAAGATAAAATTTCATGAATGAACTATTTACTAATAAGTAGCTAACTAATTTACTATTAAGGAGCTTAGGTGTTGGATTATTTTTTTTTATAGTCATAAATTTAGGTAAGTTGGACCTAAGGCTCACAGAATTCGGATATGTCCCAAAACTCAAATAATGTGGAATTTGTTTTCCTTGTAAGCGATTTACTTAGTAGGGAAGGCTAAACATATCTAAATTGTCAATATTTGATTTTTTATAATAATGAATTTTGTAAATAAGAAATATTTTTTGAAAAAATAATAGTTAAAATATTATTTTTATTTTAGATTCTGTACTAATTACAATAATTTTTTAAAAGAAATATAGATTCTTAAAAAATCAAACATGGAGATGGTTCAGTTACGCTTAACTCTCCTGGTTGAACAAAGCGCTTCGTAGGAAACCGTGGTGATGAAATAGAGGAACAAGGGTAGTTTCGTAAATTGAGTTGGTGGCCTGTGGTTCTAGAATCCAAAGGCAATGGGAATACGCCGTGTCTATATACAGGGAATTCGCAAAGCTTTTTCTTCCACACACACCTTTTGAGCTCTGCAACTCCTCACTTGTTCTTCTTCTTCATCTTCATTATACAATCAGCTAACACACACACACACACTCACACACACATATGGAGCTTTTGAAGCTGTCTGGCACTAGTGGCAGAGTCATCAAAATTGTGCTGTCAGTTTCTGTCTTGTCTCTCCTTTTCTCATTCCTTCCCTTTCTGTTCCAATCTCTCAACCAATTCTCAATCAACAAGTCCTACATCTTCCTCTTCTGCAATGGCCTCATGGCTTTCATAGCCAAGAACTCTTCTCTCCCTTCTGATCATTCCTCTTCTCATCGGTTCAACGATTTGGATGTTGCAGCTCCAGTTCATAATTCCCAGGAACATGACATGGCAGCTGCAGATTCCGCAGAGCAACAAGAAGAAGAAGAGAAGAGAATGATAGTGCCATTCATAGATTCCCAGGAAGAACACGAAGTAATTGCTGACACAGAGAGGGAGGAAGAGGAGGTGGAAGAAGAAGAAAAGAGGATTATAGGGGCAGATAATTCTCACGAAGAAGAGGAAGAAGAAGGAAGTAACAATGGGGTTTGGATGACAGAGGAAGAGGAAGAGGTAGAGGAATTAAACAAGAAATGTGAGGATTTTATCAGAAAGATGAAATTAGCATTCTGTTCTGAGCCGTTTTATCATCACACATCAGCTATGGTGACTACTGTAAGATGAGAATAAGGTTTCATAATTTGTTGCATTGTAATGTCTATGTTGTGTTGTAGTTGTAGTATTAGGGCCACCCAGATTTTTGCTTGTAGGGATTTTTAATTTGGCCTACATGTTTATTTCTGAGTGTGTTTGAGTAAATTAAGGTTGATGTACAATAATGTTGTGTTGTAATTAATGAGAAGATGAATCTTAAAACGTAGTGACTTAGTACGTTCTAGATTTTGTTGTAGTACTCCTACTATCTTTCTCTTTAAGTGGAAATTGCAATCAATATTAAATTTGCTTCCCTGAAAAATCTTTCCTTCAGCTACGTACATATATCTATTTATTGTCTTTTATATTTTTGTTACATTATTTAATGATGTCTAGCAAGAGTATTGTTGCTTTACATATCTTATTGGGAATGGCGTCTGCGATATATATATGTTTATATGTGTATATGGATATATATGTATATGTGTTTGCACATTCGATGAACGCTTGCTTTTATTTCCAAGCCAGAGGGATGATCACACAAGTTTTAACTGTATTGTGTTATGAGTTGGTTCGTTCGTTTCTGATAGATAAGCCTTGTGGACACACTATTTTTTTTGTTGCATGTGTTTTATGCAAGGATTGAGAGAGAAAGTGTGTGTGATCAATTATCAAACTTTAGACCACTCGTGTAATTTGCTTCTGATTTTGAATGATCTTGTATTCTTCTTTCTTTTTTTGGGACGAGGATTTTGAATCTTGTATTCAAAATAAAAATGCATTATGCAAGAAATGAAAAGGCCTGAATTAGGCCCATTTGGATTAGTGAAAATGGGGCGACAGAATAGGAAAATAGGTATTTTCAAATTGACGGCAGGCATTTGGTCCAAATTTCAATCGAATAAGTGAAAATGGGTTCCCACTATTTTCTGGCATGCTGGAAAATGGACGAAGGACCCAAATGCCCCTGATGTGACGGTGATGTTATATAAAGGTGACGCCTTTTGGAGGTGAGTTATGTCGGTATTTAGGTGTCCCAGAGACAATCCATAGCGACATATCAAGACTTTTTCTACGTTGTAGTATTTCATAAATGAAAGATATTTTATCGTTATCATATTTATATCTCGCTTTTTATTTTAAAGTAAATATGTGTTTGAAGATAAAACCTTAGGAATAGAATATGTGTTAATCTTGATGATCAATGATAGAGATCATGATCATGAGGACGGTAACACCGTATATTTATTACCTAAAACTTGTTCCTAGTCTTGAATCACCAAGAAATGGCATTGGTGATCTCAATAAGACTAAGACTGACATCATCTACTTGTATAGAGATACAAGGTAGGGACCTCATGGAATACGTGCATGGAAATGCCTTATGACGATGTCGTGGGTAGATCTCGTTAGAAAAAGATAGTACCGAACGAGACTCCAGAGAGACTCCACAAAGATTCATTGTAGAAAGTATCATTGGATATGTAAAGTCTCTCATCGTTTTAGTAGGATCGTCCTAGACTTAAGGATGTCATCGAACACTATGTCCTAGGCTTATACTTTGACGCGTACAACTCTATCCTCGAAAATGTGGAGAACGATTGTACTCTTGGGTGTAACTCGAATACATAAGTATAGATGGATATGTTGAGAGGACTCACGAGTCCCTCTACAAGGATTAGTCATTCACAAGACCTGGTAGAACTTGGATAGCTTCTAATTAACTCAAGAGCTCAAAGACGCATGTTGAAAGTGATCATAAAGAGTCATGATCTATTGTAGAGTTAATATAAGAAGATTCCTAGTTCTGAATTAGCTACATTTAGTCAATTAAGAGAGATGATACTCTATCTTTGCTCTTGACTAAATGTGAATGACGATGTGAGGGATGATGCGCACGGTGTCCAAATATGAAAGGTAGATCACTTGATCAACTTAATTAGTTCAGGGCCACGAAAGCATTGCTAGTATCTTATGAGGTTATTAAATAAATTGGGCCCGTTAAAGTAGGTTTAATTGGTTGAGTTTATTTATGTCGGTGACTAAATTTAACGGGTCACACACAAAGGTTATTCCCGATTCTTTAAAATTAGCAAACTTAGACCAATAATTGTTATTGGGCTTTATCAAGAGTAAATGTGTAATTGAGTTGGAGTGAGACTCCAAGCCCAATGAGGAGATTTGAATTTTAATTCAAAAAGGATAGGTTATAAGAGATGATTGAATTATCTAATATATATATATATATATAAAGATCCAATAATGATTGGATGAAGATAGGAGAAATAATAAATGAGGATTGATTTAAAATGATTTTAAATTTTAGTTTAAGAGATGAATATGATTCATCATCTTAAATTATTATTCAATATTCAAGATATGAATTTAATTCATTACGATTTGAATTTTCCAATTCAAGTTTGGATTGAGCTTTTTGTGAAAGCACTTAAAATATGGTTAGACTCTTATAAAGTGCTGATTTTTTATATGCCCTTTTTATGGACGTTTTTTAAAGGAAAAAAATGGGAATTTAATGTGACTTGGTTGACAAGATATGAATATGATTCATCATATTAAATTCAATCAATCAATCAAGATGTGAATTTAATGTGACTTGGTTTATAAGATATGAATATGATTCATCATATTAAATTCAATCAATCAATCAAGATATGAATTTGATTCATCATCTTAAATTCAATCAATCAATCGAGATATGAATTTAATTAATTGTGAATTAGATTTTCCAATTCAAGCTTGGATTGGGCCTTTTTGTAAGCAATTAAATGGTTAGACTTTATAAAGTCTTGATTTTTGGTGTGCTTCTTCTTGGCATGTTTTTCTAGGAGAAAACACAAGAACCTTATGCTCTCTAAATTTAGGTCTTTACCAAAGGTTTAGAGAGGAAAAGGATCATCCATAAAAAGGGTAAGGTTCCAACCTTGTTAATCCTATCCATAACCTAATTCCAATAAACCATCACCTTCTTGAAAAGAGTAAAACCCAAGGAAATCAAACATCAACCTTGTCTTCGCTAACAAAGATTCAAGGAGTTAGAGGTTTCGGAGAAGGAGTTTCGTTGCAATCGGGAGGGAGCAGGTGTGGATCAACGTTAGAGGACATCAACAACATTCGGTCTTCAAATGATCTAAGGTAATCTTAATCTCTAATAGTTGTGTTGTCAAATTATCCTAATCTCCAATAGTTGTTTTGACGAGTAATCTCAAAGTTCATAAATATTATAAATTGTTATGAATTATCATGAGCGCTTCGAATTAATAATTATTAACTAATTAATGTAATGAGTTAAGGTTAATAATTCATGAAACTAGTAAGGAGTTATGGGTTTTAATGATTAAACAAAATTTTTGTTTTCGACCTCATGAACCTTTGCATGAAAGTCATGTAATAGACAAAATTAACCATGAAAGTTAGTAGTAGCAGAGCTGGGGAAAGGGAGGAGCTAAAAAACAGAGGTAGCAAGCGCAAAATTCCGGCAACGATGGGCCTTTTTCTAGCAACCACGCGGCTTTCCATCAAATCCTGACAAACAATAGGTGGGTTCCTTTTTCTCCGTCGACGTCGCTTATGTGTTGGTTTTTTGTTTGTTTAATTTGATTCATCCATGGTCTTGTGGTGCTTGAATTCATTTGAAGCCATGGCAGGAGTAGATGTCCTCAGTGCCCTTAACGGTGAGGCAAGAACCGACGAGGATGACGCCCTTGATATCACCGTCATTCCTACAGAAACACGATTTGCTCCAATAGATAAATTAGTTGAATAGCAATAAGTTTTGTGTGGTTGATATTACTAATCCAATCTTGGTTAGTTCAGTATGATTCGTTTGTCACGCGCGCGCGCACACATATTAATTTCTAGTTTAAGTTTTGTGCAGATTCTTCTTCCTTCTATGAAATTTCTCATTCCTCGCTATATAAATATAGTATTTGGCTTCAACAGTCCTCTCGATTTGGTGAATCGCTATAACCCGAATTCCAACATTCGCAGGCCTTCATCAAAGCTTCATTGATGGGTTACTGTTATTGTAAACCGAAACAAGATGCTCATACTTTGAACGTTGTTCTGTTCTTGCTAGTGGCCCTGACGCTTCTGGGCATACCATATCTATTCTCGGGCGTGCAGATCCAAGAATTGAAAGCGAAGTGGCAGATCTAGAATTAAAAGAGAAGCAGCAGATCTTAAGGCAAGAGATTAGCTTCGATTTCGATTATTGTTCCTGTTTCAACTATTGCTCTTCAATCTTGGTTCTTGATTGTTCATGGTTGGATTATTGTTTTTCGATTTTGGTTCATGTTCTATCAGTGCAAGTATTTGGTTTGATGATGGTTGTGGGTTTATTGGGAGGGGCAGAATATATATAATTTTTTTTTTTGACAACTTGTTTTTAAGATGAGATTTTTTAAACATCCGGTTTTTAATATTTTAAAAATCCTGGTATTAAAAGTTTCAATTTTTAAGGCTTATATTTTATAAATACGGTCTAAAATGTAATTTTTAAGACAAGTTTGTCAACCAATCTAAAAAATAATGACATTTAAGGCGAGTGTATATCGAAGGCGGGTTCTAGGACCGGTTTAAGAAACCTTTTTTATTTGGTCTAAAAAGCATTCTTTTGTTGTAGCGGCTCATTATGGTAATTATCAACGTCATCATACTTTATTATCATTAAATAAATGAAGCCGACCCTTTTATTAAAAAAAAAATTTAAATTGGAGACATCAATTAGGTTAATTTAGATATATTTTGATGTTGAAAGAAACTGTGATGAAATGCCTGGAAGCAGGGAAGAACCCTCCTCACAGTTCGAAACCTCATATTTCTAAACAACAAATGTGAAATAATATATTTATCTGAACATTCTTCGAACATCAGAAATTTTGATATTATCGGCTATTTTATTTCTATGTGATATTCTATATTAAAAATATCAAAAAAATTATTTAAGAAATCGTGTCTATCCATATGGCAACAAAAGCTATATCATACTCAAGCCAAGACAAGGCCCAATTATAAAAATGTTCTCTCGAAAAATTTTGTTTTTGGTCCATAAGAGTTAAACTTGAGACATTGACGAAGAGATGTTCAACTTATTTTAACTATCCTTTGTTATATGTATTATTAGAGACATCTTTGCTTAGGATCCCAGTAATTTCTTGGGTAAAAAGGCACAATCTAATAAGTGCTGGTTTAGATTAGGGGTGAAAATTTGATATATGGGAAATAGTTTTGTCTTGCAAAGCGTAAAATTAATCTAACATTAAAATTAAAAACACATAAGAACAACGTAAAAGAGTTTAAATAAAATTTGTATTAAAATTAATACCCTTATCTTAATATAAGATATATTTATCAAAGTTGATTAAATTAATTAACATGATTTTTTTCTAAAACACCATAATAATATTTAAAATTTTCTCCATCTCTCTCTTACTTGATTATTAGTTAATGGAGGATCAATAAGTGTAAATTAAGAAAATATTGTAAATATAAAAAAAAAAAAATAGATCTTACATTTAGGACCAAAATAAACTTCTAATTTGATCTATATACTCATAACTTGTTAGTTTGCAAGAGAAACCAAATTAGTAGCTAATGGCATGGTTCTCGCTAAATATCAATATACACCTAGATTAATTTTGCTAGATGAATGTAAAAAAATCAAAATCAACACTACTAGTATGAACATAGACTAGGTTTAACATCAACCCGGTCTGGTATGTAGAGGATATCGGCTACATAAGCAATTTTATGGTCTAGTATGATCCAACACTAACTTGAGGTTGAGCTGAATCAAACCAGGTCTGGTGGACTACCAGACTGGTCCAAGTAGTCCATGTCCTAAATTTATTTATTTGTTTGTTTGTTTGTTTGTTTTTTCACTTTGGAAGGCAAAATTTGAACATTTTAAACACAAGTATGACAATAAAATACCTATAATAATATAAAACACATTACATAAAATTAAAACATCATAAATCTATAAGAATATCCAACAAAAATAAGAAAAAATATTTAAACATGATAAATACAATTAAGATAATAGAAATACCTATAATCATATAAAAATTGTCGTAAAAATAAAATTTTATTATAAATCCTAAAAAAAATCAACAACATTAAATAAAAAATAAAAAGTAATATCTAAATTATAAAAATATTTTTTTAAAAATGACCTAGACTAGTCCAAGTGGTATGGTCCCTTAGTCTGAAACCTGATCCAACTCGACCAGTCATTCTAGTCTGATTTCATTATGTTGCTTATTTAGACTGAACCAAACCAAACCAGACTAGCTCAGGTTGAACCAGACACTACCGGATTTTTGCCCACCCCTAGTAAATTGCATATAAATGCACAAAGTTTGTTTCTAATTAATACTGTTTGGAATATTTATACTTGATTTTAAAAGCCGAAATTAAATAAATTCGAAAAAAAAACAAGCATAAAGATTTGGAGATGGGAAAGGGATCTGTTCGTCTTTGGGCAGAATATGTTTTGTACTCCCTCGTATCTTTAATATATGAA
This sequence comes from Acacia melanoxylon, assembly GCA_019022615.1. Taxonomy (NCBI): domain Eukaryota; kingdom Viridiplantae; phylum Streptophyta; class Magnoliopsida; order Fabales; family Fabaceae; genus Acacia; species Acacia melanoxylon. Next base: position 98,526 of record JAFJYJ010000124.1, read on the forward strand.
GCGATTAGTGTAGATAAATTATTTAATTATAATATATATTGTGTATTATTATATTATATATTAATTTATAAGTTAAGTAAATTAGTTTATAGAAAAATAAATAAATAAAAATACTTTATTGTTATTTATTTAGCTTTTTTAATCTCTCCAAAAAAAATCAATTAACTCTTATATTAAAAACTAAACGTGTGTGTGTGTGTGTTAATACTATCATCCGATATCTAGTCGGGATTCGTGGTTGTTCTTCCCAACACAAATGACTCCTTTGAAATTTGAACTTGAGACCCAAAAGTATCTAATAAAGCTTTACACCGCTAGACAAACTCTATATGTTGGTACTAAAGGTATATATTTTAGGGTTAATGTGCAAATTTAACAACAAACTATTTCTCGATAAGTACCCAACACAATTAACTATTTTTTAGTACAAAAGTAGATCTAATGATTTTTTGGTAGCATATATAGAAGCGTCGTTAATTGGTTAACTTCCATTACTTTTTATATTGTGGGTCCTACCAGTCTTACCAATCTCTACTATTTTAATATTTTTTTTTTGAAATATGTGCCATTTTTAACGGGAAAATATCACTTAGACCCAATGGAAGCAATTTTTATTCAGTCAAGCCCAAAAAATGCTGAAATTTCACCGTATCCTTTAGGACTAAAATGAAATTAAATTTTGTAAGTGAAAAGATAATAATTTCCTTACTTTAATATTTTTATAAGAGCATTCACTAGACAGATAAATTTATTTAAAAGAATTCAAGGAGTTAAAAAAAAATTAAAAGACAAATATGGCATTAACAAGATAAATATGTGAATGATGAATTTTTTTTAACTCCTTAGGTTCTTTTAAATCTATTTACAAGGCAAATATGGTCATCCAGGGGGAAAAAAGAATTTACAAGACAATGGGCATTTATAAGACAAAAAATGCTTATGTTTACTTTTAGACCCAACAAAAGATAATTGCATTGGGTATTCATATAAAAATAATTTATTGCTAAATTTACACATTTGTCATTCTAAAAATATATTAAAATAATAGATAGTGAAGAAACTGGTAGACCCACAACACAAAAGGTAACGAAAGTTACCCAGAGTTAACAGGGTTGCTATGTATGTAGGGGTGGAAATAGGTCAGGAGCCTGTGGCCTGGCCTGTGAAAAGCCTGGTCAGGCCTGACCTGTCAGGCTAAAAGGTCAGGCCAAGGCCTATTTTAAGGCATGTTTGTCTTAACAGGCCAGGCCTAGGCCTCCAAATAGGCCTGTTAGGCTTGACAGGCCGGCCTGTTAAGAGTAATTTTTTTTTTTTTTTTTTACAAAAAACATTAGGCCTGTTTGTGGCCTGTTTACATTAGGCATGTTTGCGGCCTGTATACTGTAGGCTTGTTTGCGGCCTGTATACTGTAGGCCTGTTTCCGGCCTATATACTATAGGTATGTTTCCGGCATGTATAATATAGGCCTGTTTACGGCCTGTAAGAAATACAGGCCACAGATCTTAAGGCAAGAGATTAGCTTCGATTTCGATTATTGTTCCTGTTTCAACTATTGCTCTTCAATCTTGGTTCTTGATTGTTCATGGTTGGATTATTGTTTTTCGATTTTGGTTCATGTTCTATCAGTGCAAGTATTTGGTTTGATGATGGTTGTGGGTTTATTGGGAGGGGCAGAATATATATAATTTTTTTTTTGACAACTTGTTTTTAAGATGAGATTTTTTAAACATCCGGTTTTAATATTTTAAAAATCTGGTATTAAAAGTTTGACTTTTAAGACCTTATATTTTATAAATACGGTCTAAAATGTAATTTTTAAGACAAGTTTGTCAACCAATCTAAAAAATAACAGACATTTAAGACAGTGTATATCGAGGCGGGTTCTAGGACCGGTTTAAGAAACCTTTTTTATTTGGTCTAAAAAGCATTCTTTTGTTGTAGCGGCTCATTATGGTAATTATCAACGTCATCATACTTTATTATCATTAAATAAATGAAGCCGACCCTTTTATTAAAAAAAAAAATTTAAATTGGAGACATCAATTAGGTTAATTTAGATATATTTTGATGTTGAAAGAAACTGTGATGAAATGCCTGGAAGCAGGGAAGAACCCTCCTCACAGTTCGAAACCTCATATTTCTAAACAACAAATGTGAAATAATATATTTATCTGAACATTCTTCGAACATCAGAAATTTTGATATTATCGGCTATTTTATTTCTATGTGATATTCTATATTAAAAATATCAAAAAAATTATTTAAGAAATCGTGTCTATCCATATGGCAACAAAAGCTATATCATACTCAAGCCAAGACAAGGCCCAATTATAAAAATGTTCTCTCGAAAAATTTTGTTTTTGGTCCATAAGAGTTAAACTTGAGACATTGACGAAGAGATGTTCAACTTATTTTAACTATCCTTTGTTATATGTATTATTAGAGACATCTTTGCTTAGGATCCCAGTAATTTCTTGGGTAAAAAGGCACAATCTAATAAGTGCTGGTTTAGATTAGGGGTGAAAATTTGATATATGGGAAATAGTTTTGTCTTGCAAAGCGTAAAATTAATCTAACATTAAAATTAAAAACACATAAGAACAACGTAAAAGAGTTTAAATAAAATTTGTATTAAAATTAATACCCTTATCTTAATATAAGATATATTTATCAAAGTTGATTAAATTAATTAACATGATTTTTTTTCTAAAACACCATAATAATATTTAAAATTTTCTCCATCTCTCTCTTACTTGATTATTAGTTAATGGAGGATCAATAAGTGTAAATTAAGAAAATATTGTAAATATAAAAAAAAAAAAAATAGATCTTACATTTAGGACCAAAATAAACTTCTAATTTGATCTATATACTCATAACTTGTTAGTTTGCAAGAGAAACCAAATTAGTAGCTAATGGCATGGTTCTCGCTAAATATCAATATACACCTAGATTAATTTTGCTAGATGAATGTAAAAAAAATCAAAATCAACACTACTAGTATGAACATAGACTAGGTTTAACATCAACCCGGTCTGGTATGTAGAGGATATCGGGCTACATAAGGCAGCCCATGGTCTAGTATGATCCAACACTAACTTGAGGTTGAGCTGAATCAAACCAGGTCTGGTGGACTACCGTGACTTGGTCCAAGTAGTCCATGTCCTAAATTTATTTATTTGTTTGTTTGTTTGTTTGTTTTTTCACTTTGGAAGGCAAAATTTGAACATTTTAAACACAAGTATGACAATAAAATACCTATAATAATATAAAACACATTACATAAAATTAAAACATCATAAATCTATAAGAATATCCAACAAAAATAAGAAAAAATATTTAAACATGATAAATACAATTAAGATAATAGAAATACCTATAATCATATAAAAATTGTCGTAAAAATAAAATTTTATTATAAATCCTAAAAAAAATCAACAACATTAAATAAAAAATAAAAAGTAATATCTAAATTATAAAAATATTTTTTAAAAAATGACCTAGACTAGTCCAAGTGGTATGGTCCCTTAATCAAAACTGATCCAACTCGACCAGTCATTCTAGTCCGATTTCATTATGTTGCTTATTTAGATCAACCAAACCAAACCAGATTAGCTCAGGTTGAACCAGACACTACCGGATTTTTGCCCACCCCTAGTAAATTGCATATAAATGCACAAAGTTTGTTTCTAATTAATACTGTTTGGAATATTTATACTTGATTTTAAAAGCCGAAATTAAATAAATTCGAAAAAAAAACAAGCATAAAGATTTGGAGATGGGAAAGGGATCTGTTCGTCTTTGGGCAGAATATGTTTTGTACTCCCTCGTATCTTTAATATATGAAGCGATTAGTGTAGATAAATTATTTAATTATAATATATATTGTGTATTATTATATTATATATTAATTTATAAGTTAAGTAAATTAGTTTATAGAAAAATAAATAAATAAAAATACTTTATTGTTATTTATTTAGCTTTTTTAATCTCTCCAAAAAAAATCAATTAACTCTTATATTAAAAACTAAACGTGTGTGTGTGTGTGTTAATACTATCATCCGATATCTAGTCGGGATTCGTGGTTGTTCTTCCCAACACAAATGACTCTTTGAAATTTGAACTTGAGACCCAAAAGTATCTAATAAAGCTTTACACCGCTAGACAAACTCTATATGTTGGTACTAAAGGTATATATTTTAGGGTTAATGTGCAAATTTAACAACAAACTATTTCTCGATAAGTACCCAACACAATTAACTATTTTTTAGTACAAAAGTAGATCTAATGATTTTTTGGTAGCATATATAGAAGCGTCGTTAATTCTGGTTAACTTCCATTACTTTTTATATTGTGGGTCCTACCAGTCTTACCAATCTCTACTATTTTAATATATTTTTTTTTGAAATATGTGCCATTTTTAACGGGAAAATATCACTTAGACCCAATGGAAGCAATTTTTATTCAGTCAAGCCCAAAAAATGCTGAAATTTCACTGTATCCTTTAGGACTAAAATGAAATTAAATTTTGTAAGTGAAAAGATAATAATTTCCTTACTTTAATATTTTTATAAGAGCATTCACTAGACAGATAAATTTATTTAAAAGAATTCAAGGAGTTAAAAAAAAATTAAAAGACAAATATGGCATTAACAAGATAAATATGTGAATGATGAATTTTTTTTAACTCCTTAGGTTCTTTTAAATCTATTTACAAGGCAAATATGGTCATCCAGGGGGAAAAAAGAATTTACAAGACAATGGGCATTTATAAGACAAAAAATGCTTATGTTTACTTTTAGACCCAACAAAAGATAATTGCATTGGGTATTCATATAAAAATAATTTATTGCTAAATTTACACATTTGTCATTCTAAAAATATATTAAAATAATAGATAGTGAAGAAACTGGTAGACCCACAACACAAAAGGTAACGAAAGTTACCCGAGTTAACAGGTTGCTATGTATGTAGGGGTGGAAATAGGTCGGGAGCACATGGCCTGGCTCGTGAAAAGCACAGTCGCCGACTGACACTGTCGGGTAAAGGTCAGGCCAAGGCCTATTTTAAGATGTTTGTCTTAACTGCGCTAGTGCCTAGCCTCCAATAAGCTGTTAGGCTTGACAGTAGCCGGCCTGTTAAGAGTAATTTTTTTTTTTTTTTTACAAAAAACATTAGGCCTGTTTGTGGCCTGTTTACATTAGGCATGTTTGCGGCGCGTATCTTTGAGGCTTGTTTGCGCGTATATCATCAGTAGGCCTTTTCCGCCTATATACTATAGGTATGTTTAGGCATGTATAATATAGGCTGTTTACCTGTAAAAAATACAGGCCACAAAGCCAGGCCGACCTTATCTGCCAAGGCCAAAAGCAGCCAAAATTTTAGCAGAATAAGTAGCATGCGCTCGCAGCCACTTCGCATAATGCGGCATTTGGCGCATTTAGGAGTTAAGCTGACCTGCTTTCCACCCCTATATGTATGCTACCAAGAAAACAAATTATGTCTTTTTTTACACTAAAAAATTACTAATCATGTCCGGTCACCATAAAAAAATAGTTTGTTAAATTAATTTCTAAGTTCTTACCTAACACGGATTGTATCCCTCAAGCGTGTTCAAGAAAGTGAATAGCTAGTTGACTTCGACTAAGTCTTTCTCTATAGTGTACCTTTATTCTTATTAAATGCATGTACTATTCATTATATATGATAATAACATATTGTATAAGATAATATCATTTTTTATATTTAGAGATAAAATAAAATGAAATATATAAGAAATTAATTTTTTTTTTTGTAAAAAATAAAAGTGAAAAGATAAAATTTCATGAATGAACTATTGTATAAGCATATCTCAAATAGGAAGGGCTAAACATATATAAACTATACAAATTTGATTTCTTATAATAATGATTTTTGTAAATAAGAAATATTTTTTTTAAAAAATAATAATTAAAATATTATTTTTTATTTTAGATTCTACATTTATTAAAATAATTTTTTAAAAAAAATATAAACTTTTAAAAGATCAAATACAGTGGAAATATAGTTAACTCTCATTGTTAAACAAAGCGCTTTACGAGGGAAACCGTGGGCCGTGGCGATTAAATGGAGTCCACATTTAGTGCTAATATTTAGGTGCTTATATCTCTAATTAGAGGTATAAGCAATTTTTTTAATTTTTTTATATATTGTATTTATTTAGATTTAAATCATATGTTCTTTTCGAGATGTTTTTTTCACCCAAAGATCTCAAATTAATTAATTCTCGTTCAGTATTTATGCGTAACATCAAGTATTATGAAAATTAATTAATTTGAGATCTTCGAAACAAGTAAAAAACATATCGAAAAGCGAAAGATATGATTTAAATCTAAATAAATACAATATATATAAAAAAATTAAAAAATTAAAAAAAATGCTTATACCTCTAATTAGAGGTATAAACATCTAAGTATTAGCACCAAATGTGGACTCGAATGAAATGATAGAGGAACAGGGATAGTTTTATAAATTGAGTTGGTGGCCTGTGTTTCTAGAATCCAAATGCGCCGTGTATCGTGTATCTATATAAAGGGGACTCGCAAAGCTTTTTCTTCCACACACCTTTTGAGCTCTGCAACTCCTCACTTGTTTTTCTTCTTCATATTCATTATAGAATCAGCTAAGACACACACATACTCACACACATATATGGAGCTTTTCAAGGTGTCTGGCACTAGTGGCAGAGTCATCAAAATTGTGCTGTCAGTTTCTGTCTTGTCTCTCCTTTTCTCATTCCTTCCCTTTCTGTTCCAATCTCTCAACCAATTCTCAATCAACAAGTCCTACATCTTCCTCTTCTGCAATGGCCTCTTGGCTTTCATAGCCAAGAACTCTTCTCTCCCTTCTGATCACTCCTCTTCTCATCAGTTCAACGATTTGGATGTTGCAGCTCCAGTTCATAATTCCCAGGAACATGACATGGCCGCTGCAGATTCCGCAGAGCAACAAGAAGAAGAAGAGAAGAGAATGATAGTGGCATTCACAGATTCCCAGGAAGAAGACGAAGTAATTGCTGAAACAGAGAGGGGGGAAGAGGAGGTGGAGGAAGAAGAAGAAAAGAGAATTATAGTGGCAGATAATTCTCAGGAAGAAGAAGAAGAAGGAAGTAACAATGGGGTTTGGATGACAGAGGAAGAAGAGGAAGAGGTAGAGGAATTAAACAAGAAATGTGAGGATTTTATAAGAAAGATGAAATCAGGATTCTGTTCTGAGCCATTTTATCATCACACATCAGCTATGGTGACTACTGTAAGATGAGAATAAGGTTTCATTAAATAATTTGTTGCATTGTAATGTCTATGTTGAGTTGTAGTATTAGGCCACCCAGATTTTTGCTTGTAGGAATTTTCAATTTTGGCCTACTTGTTTTTTTTTTTCTGAGTGTGTTTGAGTAAATTAAGGTTGATGTACAATAATGTTGTGTTGTAATGAGAAGATGAATCTTAGAATGTAGTAACTTAGTATGTTCTACATTTTCTTGCACTCCTACTATCTCTCTTTTCAAGTGGAAATTGCAATCATCAATATTAATCTTTCAAAACTAGGAGATTAATTCTTGAGGTGAAACGAGAAAGCCAAGACAAAAAGAGGATATTCTAAGGATTTCTCAATGACTTGAAGAGTGAAGAGCCAATTATACAGATTATGTATATGAATAATTTTTTAAAGCTTTTATATGATCACTGTTTCTAGCAACTATTTTATTTTTTTAACAAAAATGAAGGAAAAAATTTGTACATATTTAAACAAGATTTTTATAATTTTTATAAAATTTAAGAACGCCAGTTTCAATTTCTTTCCAAGACAATTAAATTAAAAATATAAAATTAAGCAAAAGAGCATCTTTGATTTATTAACTTTACATACACAATATTTCATTTTGGTATGTCTTGTTTGTATAAAACCAATTTTTTAACTCCTCTAACCCTAATAAGGTTTATTAACAAAAAAATGCCAAAATTTAAATTTTACATGTTGACAAAGCATCCTCCAATGCTAACATTTTAAGCTTAAATGCTGGCACAAAAAAAGCATCACCCAATACTAACAATATTGGTATTAAAAGACTAAAAAAATGCGTCATAAAATTAAAAGATAGATAATATATAATGTCCACTTTTATCAAAAGCAAATAACTTTGGCCTTTTTGAAAAAGTTTACATTTTCAAAGATCAGCTTTGGGTGTCCAAAATTGACACTACCTTTTCAAAAAGCTGAACGCGCTCTCTTTTGGAAAGCTTTCATCTGCTTTGGAAAGTTTTCTAAACTCAAAAATAAAACTTGCTTTTAAGTAATGTTGTGAATGAAAAAGCCAGTAAAAGTTTGTGCATATAAGATACTCTTATTATTCACAAGTTCCTGAGTTCAAATCTTATTACAAATATGATGCTATGTTTGGTTATAGAGAAAAATGAGAGAATGTTAAGAAGAAAAACTTTTTTTTTTTTTTTGCATAACGCATTGATTAATAAAGAGGCCATCTTTCAAAGACATCAACGCCCTGCACTAATCCGATCGAGACCAAGGTTGGCCTTTCTTGGGAAACCTCTACCACCTACGTATGTGCATTCCCACGTCTCGAACTCAAGACTATGTTCGTGGTTAAGTTAGGATAACCTCTTACTAACCGATCAAAGCGTTTGGTAGTAAGAAGAAAAACTTTTTAAAATGGTAAAAGATTTACTATTTTTGAGATTTTACCCTCCTAATTTTAGTTTTTCCTCTAATTTTCTCTCTATCTAAACATATGATAAGAACCTTGTTCTACGTTGACCCTAGACGTGAAGACCTAACTTAGCTATAAATGAGATATCAAAAAAAAAAGGGGGGGGGGGGGGAAGAAGATGTTGGGAATGGAAAACTACGTTCAATTTGGACTATGCTAAACATAGAATTGACTGAAACAAAGGAATGGAGCATGACGTGGAAGAGAAGGGCCCAAGTATCTTCCTTTTCATTCTTACCAACATACCCATGTGAGTGGAATCTCTCTCATTCTATATCAACACGAGTGCCCTATTCTTAAGGTTGTTGTTAGAGTTATTTCTAAATATTTTAATAATGTTACTGGTGCTTTAGTTAAGATAGGTATTTCAGAGTCTCCGGTTTTGGATGAGTGTTCTACTAACCTTAGTGGTTGGGTGGATCATGAGTGTTTGGAATGTGTAATTTCTTATTTGTAATGTAGGCTTCTAGCTATCATTTTTAGCAAAAAAAAAAAAAAACACGATTTTCTTCCTTTTTTTATTTTTTAAAAAACCATTTTGAAAAATCTAGGAATACAAGTTCATATTAATTTTCTATACAATTTTCACTTGCAGTTTCATTTTATTAATTTTTCATTTTAAAATAATTTTGAAATTCAAATATTACGCATTTAATTATTGATTTTTTTTTATTAAATATCACACATTCAAATTCAATACAATAATATTAGAAATTAGATAATTATTTCAAAATAACTCCATCTATTGCATAGGACTGACTAGACATAGCATTAAATATTATAAGAAGAAATAGTAAAATAAAAATGTAAGTCATAATTTATAGTATTGCATGTAATGATTGAAGGAAGGAAGATTAGGGAGAAAAAGAGTGTAACTTTCGTAGAAAATTCCAAAGAACATATACAGAAACAACTGGCTTTTCATTGACTTTGGGTCAATGCCTTTTGTCTTACTTTTTTTTTTTCCCTTGCTGATAGAGACGTACAAGACTGCAAGTTGTGTATTCCAATATAATTGAATAATTTATGGCGGTGAATTTACAGGGAAATTAACCCCCAGCAGGCCAGCAAATATAGTATACATACATTCACTCTTATCTTTCTTTTTTTCAGGCATTCGGTATTCTCGCCTACCTTCTTTTAAATGAGAAAATTTATTAGGGGTTTAGACTAATCTGAATCGAGTCAGATACTATCAAAAGGGCGGCAAAATTCTACCATAATGTATTTAACACCGTTGTATTCCCAAAATTAGCAGTTCAACAAGTCCACAATAAAATCAAATCATCAAATTATTACGTACGCGGCTTATAAATGAGAATTGTACCCTCCTAGTGTTGCTCAACACGCTATGGTACAAGTATTTTCATATAAAACAAACAATTAGATTAACATGAATAAAATTACATGGTAAAGAAAAAGGATGATAAAATCCAATTCCCTCTAGTGAATCAATAAATCAGGAAAACATTGCAAAGCATGAACAGTTCTAATTACTCTACTATTGCACAGCATGCTTTTGTTTGCTAAATCTGTCATTCCAAGTAAAATAAATAAAAATTGGTGAACAAAGACGCACCTTGAAGAGGACAAACAGGAGAATAGTCAGCAGCAATTTCAAATGGAAAAGGGGCACTTTCAGAGCTTTCTTGATTTCTAACTAGAAGAGGAACAATGTAAAATAGATTTCAAATTTCTAACTTGAAGAGACCAAAACCATTTAAACGAAAAGAAAACTTCACTGCTAAAACTTACCATTAATACGTTGTGACAAGGACCACCCTATTCAGGATGTGGTTGATGGAGGTAGGCATCATGAAATTGGACTGGACCGGCCGGTTCAGACCGGAAACCAACCGCGAAATCGGTCCGGTTTAGGGTAAAACCGGACTGACCCGGTGAACCCGGGGTAACCCGGATGGGTCACCGGGGTCGACTTTTTTTTATTAAAAAAATCTCCTTCAATTTTTTTTTATTTTTTTATTTCTCCCTCAATTTTTTTTTTCCTTTTTTCACTTTTGGATGTCATATGGGTTTGATTTGGATTTGTTTTTGGTTTTCTGAAGCTATTATGGTTTTCTTTTTTCGGTTAATTTCTCTTGCTTAGTGGATGTTAAATGTAGGTTGTAAAGAAAATTGTTAAGAATATCCGAATATGTCACAAGTATTGGAGTATATGATTATTTTGCCACCTGATCTAAAGTATTGAAATGATATATAGTATGTCAAATTTAGGTTGGTGTGATAAGAAATTAATTATTTTCCAATTTTTTATACTCACTCTAGGTCCAGCCGGTTGACTCGGCCGACTCCTCGACCCACTAACCCTTAACCAAGATCCGACGGTTCAATGGACCGGTCCGAGTTTTTAACCTTGGTAGGTATATTTTAAACAAAGATTGACAAGTCACGATAACTCGCAACAATAGGGAAACCATGACTTTGGTAATTTTTGTAGGGAAAATATCACTCAGGTTCCAAAGAAAAGAAAAAAATATTAAAAAGGTTCTAACCCCAAATCCCCTATTTTTTTATGTTAATTACATAATTCTAATATAAAAAAAGTCTCGTTGTCAAAATAATTTTTCTTGTTGTTAAAATAGTTTTTCCTATTGTTAAAATTTTCGTATGAAAACATTGTTATCAAAATGGAAACTTTTCATTTGTTGTCAAAATAGCTTTTCCTATTGTTAAAATTTTCCAGAACTCGAAAAAATTATGAGAAAGAGTTGAGGAAGAAAAAAACAGAAGAAAAAGGGAAAGAAAGATTATCCAAATCCCTTTATAATTTACCCATACTTTGGAAAAAAGAAATATTGACGCACACAACATTTTACCGGTTAACGATATTTATATTCAAACCATGGGATCAATTGTAACCAAATTCGTGATATTAAATAGACTCACATCACAATTCAGAGAAATAAAAGAGACAGAATGCTAAAAGCGTAACTAAAATCATAGTCACCAGAAGCACAACAAAATTGTATGGATTGATTGATAGGTTGGTATGTCAATTTTTCAAATTAATTATAAATATAAAAAACTTTCTTATCGATTTTTTTTTTTAATCAAGATCCAGTTTTTTGCCATTTTAATCTAAGAACTCTTGTTATTGCATTATATATATATAGTCATTTTATCAAAAAAAAAAAAAAAAAATTTAAAGCATTCTTTATCCATATTTAAATGTAGAGTCACTATTTAAATATTTTGAGTTAAAGTGAGACTAATAGTATTAAGTATTAACATTCATGATGGAAAATACACTTTATAAATTTAAAATAACATGAAACTTAGAGAATCAAACATATACTTTAGTTTATTATTTTTGAAAGAAAATGATTGTAAGCTTAGCTTAAAACAATGGGAAAATCTCTTTAAGGTTTCAAGGGACCAAAAAAATGTCAAAAATGTCCCACAGAAAATTTTAATGTAAAGAAAGTCTCATTAACAACTCCTTTAGTAGGTGATTAACAATTTTTTGGAATCTTTTTGACGTTAGAATTTTTCGTAAGACTTTTTAAATATATTTTTAGTATCTTGGGACCTTAAAAGAATTTTCCCTAAAAAATTAGTCAACTCAAGTTGACACGAGTTGTAGAAACTTTCATCAATTAAACAAGTGGTTGAGAATTCAATCTCAATTCTTGTATATGTAACAATTTAGTTAGAAGGGTTATAATCTTTGTCCTTAGAGATAATCTCTCGTGTTGGGACTCCAAAATCAAAGTCCTAAACACTACTAGAGATTATGTATATTCAAGATTTAAAAAAACCTGCATATAAAATTTACCTTTTAAACTTAAAAAATTATGAATATAATCCATGAAGTGATCCCTTCTTATCGATCATACTATTAATTAGTAGGAGATGACATAAGTTTAGTAACATAAAAATAAGAAGGAAAAATCGTAATAAAAAAGGCAAACATATAGATGAACTTCACTCTTGAGGAGGTCCCCTATGAACCCAAACACTACGGTGTACAAAGATGTCAAAGTCAAGAGGCCTAAAGACTAGGAGACAAGATCATTGACTATGTTTCTAACACCTTGAACATTATGGACCCCACAATATATATATAGAGTAATCTGATAGAGAGATTACAAAACTAGATATGTAGAGATGTACACATCAAATTAAAAATGAACATACTATAATATTAATTAATACGAACAACATGCACATGCATGTTCTTGAGAAAGAAGAACTCGATGGATTTAACTTTTTGGTTAAGAAGCAAACAAAATGTGTGACGAAGAAAAGGATTATTCAAGATCAGATTATTGAGTGATTCGTAATGGTATTCACAAACTGGAGTTCTCTCTATTGGACTTTTCATGTATCAAAGTTTGAAGAGCACATGTGTAGATCCTAGACTCGTATCTGTCACGGGCCACTGTTTTATTGAATTTGAAGATAAGATAATGAAATATGAATGCTTGGAAGAAACCGTACGTCCCCATATAACTATGTAGGTTTAATTTTGTTGCGTTAAAAGATTCTCCCTCTAGTCTCTTTTATAAGCAATTTTTTATCTTTATTATGCAAAACGAACTGACGGTTAAAATTAGTTAAAAATAACAAATGTGTCAAAAATGTCATGTTTACTCCAAATATGCCTCTATTTATGAAAAGAGATATGAGATAAAATGAGTAACAAATATAAGAGTATGAGTATAAAATAAAGAGAGAGAGAGAGAGAGAGAGAGAGAGAGAGAGAGAGAGAGAGAGAGAGAGAGAGAGAGAGAGAGAGAGAGAGAGAGAGAGAGAGAATGAATGTGTAATGAATGAGTAAATGAAAGAGAATTAGTAGTAAGTGGGAGATAATTAATATAAAAATGTATATTTAATAATGATAGACATGGAAAAAAAAAAAAGTCATTTAAATTTTGAAACACAAAAAAGAAAGTTGTTTATAAAAATATCAACCTCAACAGAGAAAAAATTATTTATTAAAAAGATTGGAGGGAGTAATTTTGATTTTTCAACTAACAAGGACGTCTTCTAAATATCTTCAATTTATTTTCTCTCTTATACAAACCAATATAATATTTCGAAATTTGAAAATTTATTGATCATTCATGAGTTTGTGTTCTCCAAAAGAAAGACGATAGTGATAACTATAATGAACAATAACTGAACCTTAATTTCAATACTTGCATTTAGTAGGGGAAATCTAGTCTTTATGAATCAAAATTATAACAAGGTCGATCAGAATAATAAGATAGTATTGATTTGTGTTCCGTCTGGTATATATCTTCATATATCAATTTATTAGTAATATTATTCAAATTAAAAATATTTTTTAGCTAAATTAATATTGAATATTTATTTATAATATGTGAGCAGATGATTGGTTTAAATGAAATTAAAATATGTGTTAAAGAATAGTTGTCTCTTTAGATTGATTGAGCAGTCATGAATATTATCCGCAAATTCGACCAAATTAAGGAGCCATTTCTTGGTGAATGAGTATTGGCTGGGAATGGATATTTTCTCCTCATCTGTGCTCAACCCTCATGACTTAATCTACACTATTGATTTTATTTAATTTTGGCCGTTCATTTTTTATTCTTAAAACTCATTTTCAACCTCTCAAATGTTTCAATTCATTGACTAGTACTAAAAAAAATATTTTAGGATACTAATTAGTACTGAAAAAATACTTCATGATCCTGAAAAATTATTTTAGAATCCTGAACGACATTTTGAAAAAACATACTAGAGGATAAAGATAAAGGAGAATATAGAAATATCTATATATCCCATATTATTCATTTGTTGAAAGACATTTTGATTATTACATTTGCACCTTGTGCTTTTCACTGTTGCCATCACTTACACCCATATGTTAATATGAGTAAATTACATATTTAAGGTATGTTTGAGACATGGCCTTTCCTATATCTTGTGTATACTAGTCCTATAAATTGGTGACACTTGAGCAAAATGTATTGATGATGTCATTGACTATATTGAATTTCTTCTATGAAGATCATATGTGTATGTAGATGGACACATGTATCTCTTAACTGTGCCTTGCCACGTACAGTTTAATTTTATATATGTATGTGTGCTTGTGTGTTTGTGTGTGTGAGTGTGAGAAGATAAGATCATGAAATTATATGAACACTTGGAAACTTTTGCTTAAAATATAGATCAGGTTTCTCAACAAATACCCACCTCCTCTAATTATCCTCACTCTATTTCTTTACTGTAAAATTAGTATATTACATTTGGTCTTTAATATAAGAGCTAGTTAACTTTTTTTTTGGGAGATCAAAGAAGTTAAATACGTTAAATTAAAGAATTTATATTTATCGTTTTTTTACAATCTAATTCGTTTGACTTAATTATAAACTGATATATAACCTAATAATGCACAACGAATGCTATGATTAACTAACTTATTTAGCTTACTTAAATTCTTCAAAAAATAAATAAACTAACTCTTATATTAAAGATCGAATGTAGTATTTCAACAATTGCAATTCACAGTTATTTTTCCCTTATGGAAGATGTGATTTAGTCTCTATATTGATGAGAAATATACGTGTATGAATAATGTAAACAAGTGCCAGTTGGGAAATCAATAAAAGAATTTGTATATTTTACGAGATAAAACTCATCTAGCATATTTATTTTATACGGCGTAAAATAACTTAAAATAAGCTACTACAAACACACACAAAGAAGCACATTCCCATGAATACCACTAGTGGCGAATCCAGAAAAATAATGAAGGGGGGCACGAGATTTAAACACGTAATATGTGGGAGAACTCAACCTCAATACCAACTTGACACTCAATATAGACACGGGTTGTTATTCTAACCGGTGCAAAAAATGTCTTCTAGACTTTCACACTGGTTATCTTAGAAATCAGTGTAGAAAGTCCAACACCATTACAATTTATTTACAAAATTACCCCCGGTTACAACTAATTGTTTTTTTATGTACTTAGTGATAAAAAAAAATGAGAAAATAATAAAGGCAACTACAATAAAAATGAATATGCAGAGTAATCAAGAAATATCATTTATAGCTTGTATGGCACAAGAAACTTTCAAACACTGTCAAGTAAAACTCGTTCCAAATCACCAGAGTCTATAAAGGGATTCAAGAGAAAGAAAGAAAGAATTTTCTTGTTGACTATATACATACAAGAAAGCAAGCATATTAACATCGGTAATTACATTTTATGCTTCAGATATCTTATTTGTATCCTCTGTACAACTAAATTTTGAAGGAATAGGATCTCAGTTCCTCCCACAAAAAATAAAATCATACTTTTAACAAAAATCTACGATTCATTTACATTAGCCGCCACATTGACAGCAAATTCATCGACAGCTTCCATATTCTTCACACGCTCAAGAACCCCAGAGAGTTTTCCATGAACATAATTAAACCGTTCCTTGGAGATTAATGATTCTGAGAGCAGAGAGGCGGCCAAAGAATGAAAGGCTTGAGCACACTCATCACTACTGCTCTGAGGATTTTGTTCATCAAAAGGAGCCAACAAACTCTCTGGCCGCCACCGGGGGAGAACATATTTCATAGGTAGTTGGAAGTAGTTCTTCATCGTAAGTACACGAATCGAATGCCGGCACAATATGCCTGAATGTTCAAATTCCTTGCAGGAACATTGAATCTGTTCATCAGCTGGTTCCCAGATCACAAGGCGCTCTTCGTCCATTTTCTTGTAGTGCTGAACAAGGTAGGATCCATTGGTGAGTTCTGTTGTTGCATATTGCACTGACAGAACAGTTTCATTTTGGAACACATTGAAAGCATAAGGTGTAAGAATACTCCTTGCATGTTCTTCAATAGGCATGCATGTCTTTACACACGTGTAATGCATTCCTTCTCTTGCAGACATTGATGAGGTGGCAGCAATACCTACCTGCAAATTTCCCAGGAAAAGAATATATATTTATATATATATATATAAATCAAGAATCTTCAGGACAATAATAATTTAGAAAGCCAAACATAGAAGGGATCAATCTACCTGGTCAAAAAATCCTTGCAGACATGTTTGTGAACCTAAAATTCTTTTCAAGGTTGAATCCAAAGACTGTGAAAACTCAGCTGTTAACGAACGAGCTACGAAATAACTCTTGATGTAGCAGAGTGGCCAGGATGCTCGGAGAGAGAATAGCAAGGCTATATGCTTGTCAGAAACGAGTCCAAATCGAGCTACAAAAAGATCCCACTGATGTTCAAAATTTTCTATGCTCTCCAGGTGACATAATATATTGAACTCTAACCTAAAATCTGCATACTGTAGTCCCAGGGGTACAGAGAACCAATTTGATATTTTTGATAGAATATGCCAAGTGCATATAACATGTTTAGTTTCAGACAACTCCTTGGAAATAGCATCTCCCAGAGTCGGATCTATGTCGGTTATAATTGTTTGTGGGTGTCTCCCTCTCATAAATCGAACAAATGTCTGTTCAAGAGAAACAATTTGTGAGGAAAAAATTTATTTGAAATTCAAGCAACTGAAGAACAAGAATTGTATCTACATACCTGTAAAGCCCATGCAAATGAATAAGAACTTTCGTCTTGTAACAACGCAAACCCAAATATTATTGCATTTCCATTATTATCAATGCCAAACCATACCCCAAGTAGTAATCCATACGTAACAGACCGGTACGTGGTGTCCAAAGTAACTACATCACCAAACACAGAATATGCCTGAATAGATTCTCCATACGACCAAGCTATATTTACAACTTTACCATTTTCATCAGCAGTATAATCAAAAATAAAATTGGGATCTTTGTCTATCATTGCCTTGCAAGTCTCCACAAGTTCATGCATATCATTCTCTCTTTTTTCACTCAGTAAAGCATCATTTTCTTGAACTGCTTTCTTGCAAGTCCGAACAAAATTCCTAACATCTTTTTCTATGAAAGGCAGCTGTCCAGGCTGAACTCCTTTTTCAAGCTCTAACACCTTCACAATACGATTCACAGGGAATCCAGCTTTGGACAGTAGAAGAATGCGTTCCTGATCAGCCTCTTGTATTTTACGATATGCTGGTAATAGTCGTACTTGGTCATCTTCCAACAACTCATGGTTATGAACATTACTAAATTGTGACACATACCATTGAGCAACACCATCAACAAT
This sequence comes from Acacia melanoxylon, assembly GCA_019022615.1. Classification (NCBI taxonomy): domain Eukaryota; kingdom Viridiplantae; phylum Streptophyta; class Magnoliopsida; order Fabales; family Fabaceae; genus Acacia; species Acacia melanoxylon. The sequence goes on from JAFJYJ010000124.1 coordinate 116,446, forward strand.
TTCCTTAGTCAAGTATAATTTTGCATCACATCCACATCGTACAGATTTTCGCTCCCTGTGATGCTCCACGTTGGCCTTTTTCTCGGTTGATTGAACCCAGATCTGTAACAAACAAAATCTCTTCTATATATTCCTAAATGCTGGCTTTCTGTTGAGCGAGCTTTTCTGATTGAAAATCCATTCTTCCTGGCAAAATTGCTATAGTATTCAAATGCATCATCATCAGTTTTGAATATTTGACCTACATAAGGAGTGAATACAGCTTCTGATGATGATGAAGGCACTGTATCGGTCTTTGTGGCCTGAGATCTTACTGATATCTGATCATCTCCATCGTACTTGATAAAACACTTCCAATCTCCACATGGACATTGTTGGCGCTGAATCCATATGTTATTCGATGGTTTCATTCTTATTTTCTGGATAAACCACAAACAGCACTAACTCCCAAGTTACAAACTCTTAATTGCACAAGAATCCAGATAAGGGGAGAAAGTCCATTAAACAAAAGCCAGAAGCAAAACAAAACAAAAACAAAACAAAAAAAGCAAAGACTCAAGATTTATTGAAAGTTAGGATGGAACACAAGCAAATATCGAAAATCATTCAGTTTCTCATGCAAAGCTTAGCTCTAATATATTGGGTATATTACAGTTTACTCTCTCTTGGTTTGGCTCAAAAAATTAGTTTTCTTGCTGTTCTTCAAGTGAGAAAGTATAAACCTCAGTGATTTGTCTAATTACCAATTCAGCAACCTGCAGTATTTTTCATCCAATAACAGATAGTAACGTGAAATTTACCTAAAATAAATCTGTCCCCTATAATAGCAAATATGTGTTTCAAGCTCTCCTTTGATTTTATGTCAGTCATTCAACCCCCCTTAGATTATTAAATAATTCAACATAAACAGTAAAAAAATAAGAAAAGAAAAACAATGTGCATATGTAAAAATAATAACTATTACTTAAAACCATTACTTATAACTTATAAGCCACACACATATATACAAAAAAATAATTAATTTATATCTATGTACGATATAAAAAACTCTAACACTATTTATATTTGAATAATATCTAATATTCAAGGCATTTGTGGATTACCGTATCCATAGAGTAGAGTAAATCATAGATGTGTTGCATACCAGAAAGGAAAATGATCAGGCTCACTTCAGCATATCTCTCCCTATCTGCACTTAAAGCATTTTACCATCTGCTTGTCTCTGTAAAATAGAGTAGATCACGGCCACATTACTTATCAAAAAATAGATAAAGCTTGAAGGATTATCACTACTTTCATTATTGAACATGCAAACTACACTTGATATATTATGTGCTAAACCAAATGCTGAATGTGTAGTTGCAAACTCATGTACAGGCTAAAAATGTAGACTAGTCGGAATATTTTGTGATAAAAAAACTCCACTTCAAATAAATGCAATTGCCTGTGTTAGACTATTTAAGCAATAAGAACCAACATTTCAACTTTCTTTTAATAAAGAGAGTAACATGATAAATTTATCCTTCATCTTTTCATTGTTAGCCCTCTACATATAGCAAACATTTTTTTTTTAAAATTTAGCAAGGTAATCACATCAATAGATCAACTATTGAAAAGAAAAACAATAAAAAAAAAAAGGTCCAGAATTCAACAGTTAGTTATAAAACCAACAACAGAGGACACAAATCAAAACGTAATAGAATTTAGTCACACCCTGATGAAATTAGCAAAGGAACTCTAGCATCTTATTGATCTAGTACAATAAATCCATAACCTCAGGCTGGTTTATAATTAGCATATAATTTCTAAGAGGAGAGAAATGCTGATACTAAGCCAAAACAATGCAAACTCCAATACTAAGTGAATGACAAAATGTTTGTTAACATTTATGAGAAAGATCAGCAGTATTTCCAAGCTGTATTACATACTTGAATGACAGCCTAAAGACGGAGTTCAGTTCAAACCACATTGCACGGCCATCTCAAATTAACTTCTGGTATAGACTTATTCTACATGTTTACCCACTACATTCTTTAAATAAGAAGTTAAGGAATAGACAATACTAATATAAGCCCATCTATTTTACCTATTGTGACGTCAAAACAACCAAACTGCAGAACAAAACATTCATATAAATAACACAAAACTGATTTATCTGCTCATATGCCCAAAATATATGGCCCATCTTCTCTCACAACGTCTCACTTTCTTTCTCTACCTTGTTTCTCTTTTTCTAGCAGGTAAAGGCAAATTAACATCAACTAGTAATACAGTTGAGCACGCTAACCAAGCTACCCCGTGCCATTTGAAAGAAGAGTCTTGGGCACTATTTCCATATTTGTAACACGGAAGTATCCACAGTATATGTAGAATCATTCACCAATAATCCCCGCAAGAACAGATGCCACCCTCAAAATGGTGAAATCTGTTTGAATCTCGTAAAATAATCTGTCGATTAACAATCTTTGATATGTACTTGAAAGCAGTGTGGCAGTCACCACAAACACGGAGATTTTTCATTATCCTAATTGGTAGTTCAGATTTCCGCGTAAGAACAAAAGCAATCGCTAATTTTTCGCTATGGTAGCTCAAGATTTCTTCTTTGCTTTCAGGGTCAAGATCAAACAGAGCATATTTGGTTTCAGGAACATAACCAGCATCCTTCATTTTGCTAGTTAGTTCCTTAAGTTTTTCATAAATTTGTTCTTTCTCTGGGTGTTTTTGATCTCCAGCCACAAACACATGAACACCATCCTTCATGGTGACCCAACTACACCCTGCTTCTTTCTTAACTGATGCCTTTTGCATTGCCATCCTAGCATCTGCCACAGCTTCCCACTTCCCATCTGCAGCATGCATGTTAGATAGAAGCACATAGTTCACAGCAGTCTGTGGCTCCATCTCCATAAGCATCTTGGCAGCTCTCTGACCTAGCTCTGTATTGCGTCCATGACTTCGGCAACATGCCCCTAAAACTGTTCTCCAAATGAGGACATTAGGATCCATTGGCATGGTGTTGATCAAGTTCTCTATCTCATTAACATCACCAGCTCGCCCAAAGAGATCAACCATACAAGAGAAATGCTCAATTCGAGGAGCTAGTCCGTATGCTTCACTCATAGATTTGAAGTGCTTAAACCCTTCATCAACTAAACCAACATGACTACAAGCTGATAAGACCCCAACAAAGGTAACATGATCTGGTGATTGACCGTGCTCTTTCATTCGTGAAAAAAACATCAAAGCTTTTTCTCCAAGTCCATGGCGTGCATAGCCTGATATCATTGAATTCCAAGTATATATGTTCCTCAAAGGCATCAATTCAAAGAATCTTGAAGCATAATCTATCTTTCCGCATTTGGCATACATGTCAACTAGTGCACTACCAACAACAATGTCAAATTCTAAACAAGCTCTTATGGCACATGCATGAACTTCCATACCCCGCTCTAAGGTTGCAACTGAGGTACAAGCACTAAGAACAGTAGCAAGAGTGAAACTGTCCAATCTTTGGCCCCTTTGCATCATAAACCATACTAAATCCATGGCCTTGTCCAGGATGTCATTGTGTATATATCCAGAAATCATGGAATTCCAACTGGCGTCATCTCTTCTATCTGACATTCTACAAAAGATCTTCTCACAGTAATCCATCTTACCACACTTTCCATAGCAAGCTAGAAGAGCATTCTCAATGGCACTGTCATTAGCAACAGAGTATTTTAAGATCAAAGCATGAATTTGATGGCCCAGTTCAAGGAGTGAAACAGAAGAAACAGCTGCTAAGACACTTATAAACGTCACTCTATTAAGCCTCCATCCAGTTTGCATCATCTCCTGGAAACATTTTATGGCTTGTAAAATTGTTGTCTCTGAGGTTGCTAGTGCTCCAATCAAAGAATTCCAAGAGACTTGATCATAATCTGGCATCAGAGAGAAAATTTTCAGACAGAGCTTGAGATGATCAGTTTCACCATATAATGCAAGAAGTGCATTAGAAACTGAAACATCTGAATCAAGCCCCCATTTCAGCCCTTCACCATGAATTTGTTGTCCAAACACGATCCAACCCAAGCTTGAACATGAGCTCAAAGAACTAATAACTGAGAAATTTGTGGGCATCAGTCCACTTCTTCTCATTGCACGGAAACTGGAAACTGCTTCTTCAAATCGCTCATTTTGGTCTAGGCCTGAGATAATAGAATTCCATGAGACAACATCCTTATCAGCTATGAGATGGAAAACAGAGCAAGCATAACCAATAGCACCACATTTCCCATACATATTGACAAGTGCATTTCCAATTGAAACACTGTCATCAACTAAGGCACTTCGAATCAGGTGAGCATGAAGCTCTTTACCCTTTATCTTCCCTTCCTTCAAATTAGAAAATTCAGGAAAAGCACTTAAAAGAACCGCAAAAGAATCAATGTTTATTTCAACTAAATCTTTCATCTCCCTGAATACCTCAGCTGCTTCTTCACCCTTGTTTTGCTTCACCAATCCAACCATCAACCCATTCATGGACACTGCATTTCTCTCAGACATCTGCTTAAAAATCATTTTTGCATAACCTATCATCCCAAACCTTGCAAACCCACTGACCAGTGCACTACCAACATACAAATCTTGTAAGAATCCAGATTTCTCAATCCTGCCTAGTATCTGTGCAAGCAAACTAAATCCACAATCAACTGGAGAGTATGCAGCAGTTAGTAAGCTGCCAAAAGTATATTCATTAGGCCTCAACGTGATAGCTTCCCTCTGCATGCTTGAAAATAGTTCAAAAGCAGAAACTGCATCCCCCCTATAACAATATACTGAAATGATAGAATTCCATGCCACAGAATTTTTAATTTGTATTTCATCAAAAACACGACGGGAATCATCAATTGAACCCAAACAATGTGCATACATGGACATCAGCACATTAGACAAAAACATGTCTGATGCATATCGTGATTTGGAGATTAACCCATGAATCTGCCTTCCAAGTAAAAGCCTACTTGGGCCACACTTTTGGCAAGCTCGAAGAACACTACCAATGGCGTAGTGGTTTGGAAACTGGTTTGCACAAATCATACCTTTGAATAGTCTACACGCCTCATCAGGTTTGCCATTTTGAGTATAGCCTGAAATTAAGCAAGCCCAAGAAACATGGTTCTTTTGTGGCACTTCATTAAACAGCTTATGTGCAGAAATTAATTTACCAATTCTAACATAAATGTTAATAAGGGTATTGGACAAGAAAATGTCATCGGTGAACCCAGTTTTGTAGATCTGCAAATGAAGTTGGTGGGCATCTTTCAAGCAACAAGAATTTCTGTAATGATGGACAAGTAATTCATAATTTTCCTTTTCCAAATTTAAAGGAGAAATATAAGATGAAGCAGGTGAAAGTTGGAGCTGGTTCTGTGATAACTGAGGAGGAGATATAATATGGTGGTGGCTTGTGTCCTGATGATTGAAGGGGAGAGGGTTATCTGATGGAATAATAGGCAATACAGCAGGTGCATGTAGAGTCAGAGCATGTCGTGATTTGTGGAAGAGTCGTCTGCAGCAGAGGGGATATGGGGGACTGGCAAAACATACCATGGCTAGAACCTTGGCTCATGCTTTTAACATTTCTACTGTAGTATGATCACCTTCATATTCAACTAGCAAATATGATCACTATTGGCCATATTGGATCTGTGAACAAGACTGTGCCAGTGAAAAGACGCATTAGGATAGCTATGATGACAGCGAATCACAAGTTGCACATTCAGGAAGGAACTCATCATGATTATAGATTCCATGAAGCTGATTGGCCCCTCCGTCTGAGCTTTATAAAGATGTAACTTGTACATGTAAGAAAACAAAAGAAACTAAAACAATGACATTATGCCCAGTGGCAAAGGGAGGGGAAACTCAATTATATAGGTACCCCAAAAAAACATAAACAAACTTTATTACTATGTTTTTTTTTTCAATTTCAGCCTCCTGTGACTGAATCTAGGTATGCCCAGCCCTTGGTTATGCCTACAGGATTCTACATTTTATCATTTAACTAATTCTTTCCAATCTAGATATATTTGGAAATGTAAGTCATGCAGCCTAAAATCACACTTCTCCTAAAATACTTGAGAACTATTCAGGCATATGAAAACTTGTTAATGAAACAAACGTAAAACAAAACCCATTTAAGTATCTAATAAAACCAAACGTTCGGACCTCTATGGAATTACAAAAACAGCTACGGATAATACACATGTATTTGCACAAACTGATGGCCTAGTGTCCTTTGGAAACCAAATAGTACGTCAAACTAATGATGCGCATGATGTCATGAATTACCGAAACAATTCACACACAAACTATAGAAATGCTTAAAAGCAGTAATTCATTATTGACACATCTTTTGGCGTAGGGGCAATCATAGTTCGGCATGAAACATAGAACAAGGTAGCTCTAGATATTACTAACGTAACTGAACGACAAATAAAAATCGATCTGGGCCAATCCTCAATAATGATGAAGCTGCAATATACTATCTTAATAGCTCTTGTAAGGTGAGGTTCAAGGAAAATAAATTACTAGAGGAAGAAAATAATTGCTAGGCTGCACCGAATAGAAGACAAAATTCAAAATTTGCAAAGCAACAAGAAAGTACCGTAACAGTGAACATCATAAATACACATATTGACTCTGTTTCCCCGCCTGTTAACAATGTTGTACTTCACAGAACCTGCAAGAGGGGCGGGCAGTATTGCTCAGTGAAATGAAAGTCAACAAAAAAGAACTAAAATCCAAGAATCAATGCCCCAACATCACTAAAGATAAAAACTTACGCAAATTCTGAATCGTCTAGAAACCCATTACGAGATAGGAATGTCTCATTAGAGGGAGAAGCGAGCGTAAATAACAGGAGACAAATGGATTCTCATAATTAACAAAATTTCTCGGTTGTTAGGCGCAGAAGCAAACAGAAAAGCGGGTTCAGATGCAGGTCAGAGGCTCAGACACCGGAAATGATTGCTGCAAAGTTGAAGCTTGATGAGTGTAATTAAATGCGCGAATGGGAGAGTCTCAAGTAAACAATAAAAAGAGAAAGAAAACCTGTGAATAGAGAGAGGTAAAGGTAGAAGAAGGAGTGAATAGGCCTTTCAATTTGAAATCAAGGACAAAGAAGCATTAGAGAGTGCTGAGAGTGAGAGAACCTTTTCTGGTTCTTCAGTCAGGAAAGGGAAATCTGATAAGTACAAAATAGAGACTTGGAGGCTTGGAGCAGTTTTCTTTGAGGAAAAGGGAGCGAAACTGAATGAGATCAAGGCCCAAAAATGTCACTTTAATGTCTAGTGATGTCTTTTTGGGCCATTAGTCACCTCTCCTGAATTACGAATAAGAAGTTCTTTATTGAGAGTAAGTGGTAAAGGATTTGTTTCTCACCACCACGCCCTCGTATTGAGTTGTGGGATTGGAAAAAATGATATTGGGAAAGCTCTTCCCTACGATCAGAAAATCAACACACGGTGAAACCGGACAATGAATCGAAGATTCCGGTGAGCGGGTGGAGATACCAAAAAAAAAAAAAAGTTACTTTTTTAATTAAAGCAACTTAAAAAAGTACTTATAAATTTTATTTGGATAATTTTTTAAAAAAAAATCATGATCAACTCCAATAAATCGTGATTTCATCCTTTAACCACACGTTGAGTATAATTGACAAGGGGCTTGCTCATGTGTTTGGAAAATCCCATGAAACTTCCACAACAATTTTTTTTCCAATCTACCGCATGATCCCTCCTCCAAAATTCTCTGTAAATATTCTTTACACATATCTTGCCTATTATTTTTCAGCTAAAGTAGTTCAAATAATATTATTTTAAATGTTCTTTTTCTCATTACTACACATGAATTTTTTTGGTTATTTTAAATAATAACAATAAAATAATAAAATATTCATATAAATTAAAATATAAATATACGTAATCATTAAAAAAAAAAATACCTTACCTTATAAATAAAATAGAGGAGTGTTTTCTAAAGGCCTACTTTAATTTTCATATCTAATCATTTGAAGTGGTATTACTCTGTTTCATCCTAAATATAAATCATATTTTAGATATGGTTATAAACATAATTCATTTCCTATAAAAATAAAATTTACTCAGCACCTTCTTGATCCAAATGACATCAAACACCTTCCTAAATCTTTTTAAATTCAACTATTTAAGCTGCGACCCGGAAAAAATGAAATGAATAAACACATTCATATTGTATCTGGCAAAAATAAGAAAAGGAAAAAAGAAACGCCACGTGGACGTGGATTTGGATGAGGCTAGCATCCAACAACAAAATATCAGTGGCCGCACCCTGGCGATATCCAAACCGAGCTCATAAGTGATAGACAGAGAGGTGATGGCTCAGTGGAGCACAAAAACTCACAAGAAATGGCAGCCAAATTAGCTCTCTCTTCTTCCCCTACCTTCAAGTCTTCATTTTTACCAAACCCTCCTTCTTCTTCTTCTCCTTCTCTGTTCAATCCCTTCTTCACTCTTCCCAGAACAAGGCCTCTTCGTTTCAAACTTCATGCCAGACTCGGTATCTTCTTCTTCACTTTCTCTCTGTCTCTATTTTAATTCTCGCCCTGTTGAATCAATCCACTGGGGCCCCCAGATAGCTATGCTTGCTTTAAAAATATGTTCTTCCTTCTGTTGCTCTTAGGTGGTGGTGAGGATTCAGAAAACAAGAACGGGGGGAAGAAGAAATTTATTACCCGAGACGAAGAACCACAGCAGTAAGGATTACTCGCCAGTATCTTTAATATAACATATATTTACCTAATATTTTGATTAGATTAAGAAAGTTAGTAAAAGTATACTCCCTCTATATTTTTTATAAGCAACTCCCTCCTATCTTTTTTATAAGCAATAAAATGTGAAAAACAATAGATGTGAAAAAAGGCCAAATTATTTATTAATATGAAAATTATGTCTTATATTTAAGAAAAAATCAACTCCCCAAATACTCCTCCTTTCCTAAAAATAAGACATAATATATACTATGTCCTCCTAAATATATGACATAATATGTACTATATCCTATATTTAGGACCAAGGTAGTATGTGTTATACTAGGGACAAGACAGGATGGAGAACCATTTTCCTTAATCTCTCAATTTTTTGTTCTGGGACATAGAATTCTCAGGCCTCAAAACTGATTCATTTTTATATTTGATTTTGTTACAGGTACTGGCAAACAGCAGGTGAAAGGGAAGGAGAGAATCCTATGAAGACCCCTCTTCCTTACATTATCATATTTGGTATGTCAACTCCTTTTGTAATCTTAGCCATTGCTTTTGCTAATGGTTGGATCAAGGTACCTGTAAGATGAAAATGCTGAGAGACAATAATACTTCATTGTCCAATCCTTAGGCTTCATTTTCTCACTGTTTCTTCTTTCTTAAAGGCTCAGCAATCTGCAGAACATATGTAGTATTTAGTACTCTTTCTTATTGTACGAATATTATGTTATGTATCAGCTTTGATGAACAGAGGTTTCTGTCTAGCCATTATCAAAATTCGCTTGAGAATACTTTTATTATAGAGCAGCAGTTTCTCCATTTTACAGATATGCTTCCTATTGTCTTTGATACAAGACTCAGTTGACTTTTTTGGATAGATTAAGGAAGTAAAATAAATTATTTTAAAGTATTTATTTTCATCGTTCTTCTCCATACTTTGCATGAGATACTATATGTGCTATAATTAAGTAATTTTTTTTAATTTTTTTAATCTTTAAAAAAAAATCAATTGACTCTTGTATTAAACATCGTATGGCAAAATCATGAATATTTTTTGTCTGCATTTTCTATAGGTCTCTGTACACTCAAACTTGAATTTCTGGATTTTTATTATAGTGTGAATTATAATCTAATAAAGGAGGCTTAACCTTACTTTCTGATTACTTGGTCTGTTCACATGTGTGAAGAATTAGGTCCTGTGTATAGGCACTTGTTTGGATATTGCTGTTATCTTGCATCCATCTTCTTTACAATGAATATATATTGAAGTTGAATGAATTAATAATAAGATCTAAGCCATGAAAAATCAAATCTTGACAATTCAGAGAATATGCACACCAAAAAGGGTTCCCTGTGTGAGCTATCCATTGACTCGGTTGCAATCAAACTAAACCAAATCAAATCAAACCAATAACTAAAAGGGCTAATACTATTATTAGTTCTTATATAGTTTGATTGAATTTTGGTTTTGGTCCTTATAATTTTAAATTGTTAACTTTGGTCTCTACAATTTCATAAAGATTCAATCTGAGTTTGACGACCAGTTTTTATACTTATAACAAGTCTTTGTTTTGGTGGTTATACTTAAACTCATACTAAGTCCTTATGAAACTATATGGACCAAAAATAACAAATTGGAATTATAGGGATCAAAATCAAAATTCAATAAAACTATAACGGCCAACAGATTTCACCCTAACCAAAATGGTTAAATGGGTTTTGATTGAATTGTTTTTAGTTTTTTGGTTCAGTCCTGTGAACTTTTCATACTACATCGGTGGTCACTGATGGGATATTTAAATAAGGGTTAAGTGGCATTTTTGCCATGAAAGTTTTTAAAATTGAGCAATTTTATCCTGACCGTTATTGCAATTATTTTTCACTGTTAGTTAACCAAATATATTGGGCCAGCAGCAGTCTACATGTTCATATTATTTTTGTTAAGGTGTAAATTTACCCCGGAAGTTTTAAACTAACTTTGAAAAAAGATGGAGTAAATAACACATGGATTTCCTGCAAATTTACACCTTAACAAAAATGATATTAATCGTCAACTTAAGATATTTGGTCAATTAATGATCAAAATTAATGGGATAACGATCAAGGCAAAATTGTCCTCTTTTCAACACGCTTGAGGCAAAATCCCCCCACCCTTTAAATAACAACTGGTCAAGCAACAGCAAGTCAACTTTAGATTAGATTATGCCACCCACTTCCATTAACTAGTTGTTAATGGGCTTCACTTTGGCATAATACTATTAAAGAAAATATTTTGGATGACTGAAACAAGGTGTCCAAGCACACACAAAATTATATCTTTCAAAGACCATTATAACAATACTCCATCAAAATCTCAGGCTGCATCACCAAAAAAAGAAAAAAAGAGAGAGAGATTAAAACCAAAAATACATTAATAGTAGCTAATAGATGCCACAGAATTGCCAGGTGAATCCGCTTCAGAGCTGTATGAATAATTGTAATGTGTAGGCAGCCAGATTGAGTAATTAATATATTACTTTGTTTCTCCACTTTCTGCAGAACAAATTCATAAGCCTAACAAATATTATCATCAACATTTGAAACCAGGCAAGTCCTACCAACAACAAATTAAAACCACGCATGTTTGATCATCTTTCTCTTCTCAGGGACTTGTACAGTAGTGTAGTGACATATTTGTGTTGAAACTTAGAAGTTGATCTCAGTTCAACAAATGGTTCCCCTTCGGTTTTGTGAATGTAGAGATGATTCAGTTCAAGATGAGTAGGTCTGGGGAATAATCTCTGATGGCTATCAGTGGATGATGAAGGCTCATCCCTTACTGTCACTGGCATTTGGTTTGGTAATTCTGGTGGAGGCTTGTCGAATTCTTCGTCGTGTAACATTACGTTGTCGTAGCTCCATGGTGGCGACGGAGGAGACTCGAAATCTGATGATCTTGCAAGATTTTCTGGAATATAATCCTGTCAAATATGGTTTTTCATGAACCGAGTAAGAATATTATTCTGCAGAAACAAAAGAAAAGGGATGTTCAAAAGCTAATAGCTAAACAAAAATCTAATCTTTTTGTGGAATAATTCTGTGAAAACTTGCTCTGTAGAGAGACAAATAACTGATATGAAATCCACATTCATTCAAGATAATTGGTTTGGAATACTCATTTAACAAGTGGGTTCTACTAATCAAGTAAACAGAAGCAAGTGATGAAATCCTGTTTATGTCCAGTAATTTTAGAAGAAAAAATGCTAATTATGTTTTGTACTATCAAGAAGAAGAAAAGTATGTAGAACACAGACCATGATTTTACTTTGATTCTATAAATATTGGAAATACTTTTTCCAAGTGATAAATAATCTCAAAATAAACTAAATGCAATCGGTAATCTGTTCTGCATCAAGAAGTAAAATAAAGTACGACTAAATGGGAAGAAATGATAATGGAGAATCAAATTGAAAAGGGTTAATACCATCTTTAGTTTTTTAAGTTTGCGTTTATTTTGATTTTGGCCCCTGTATCGGTAAAATAGTCCAGATTTTTATTGAGTTATAGGGACTAATGTTTTAAATAAAATAAAACTTGAGAGACCAAAAGATATGCTTTGAAACTTGAGGAACCAAAATCAAGATGAAGGCAAACTTGGGGGATCAAATTGAAAAGGGTTAATATTATCTTTAGTCTCTCAAGTTTGCCCTTATTTTGGTTTTAATCCCTATAAGGGCATAATGGCCTAGGTTTTTATTGAGTTACAAGAACTAATAGTTTAAATGAAATGAAATTTGAGGGACCAAAACCAGAATGAAGACAAACTTGAAGGATCAAATGTCATATTAACCCTAGAATCTAGATAAACATCTGTCATGGGCCAAGACAATGTTTTCCTGAAACAAATATATAATCCTCCAGTCTTTGATATAAAATATATTTAGGGAGTTAATATTACTCCTACATATAAGATTATTTTTCTTATTTGTATATCTTTTTCTAATTTACCCATATTGATGCTCCTCAACAATAATCAAGAAGGAAGGGGAATGAGGATATTAAAAAAGAAGACTGAGATGTGTTAGAAAATACACGTCCAAACTTACTTCCTTAAGCTAATCAAATTAGGTAAATAAGTCTTATATTAAGGATGGGAGGGATTAACAAATTGTGAAGATGGGATTTATGAACCATGGAATTTACCTGCAAATCCAAAATATTGTAGGCATATACAGAATCATCACAAGCCCAAGGCAATTCTGGAGCATAAGTGAAAAAGCCATCAACAATGAAACGGTAATGATAGATACCTACTGGAAGTGTTTTTACAGCAACAAAAATCTGCCCTACTCTCTGCAAAGCCTCCCTGAAAAGGAAAGGAAAAAAAGAACAGAAGAATTTCTGATATCAAATTATGATTTTTAAAATCAAGGAACTGGGAGGGGAAAAAAAACAAGTGTGGATTAATAATTACGTGGTTTCCCAGTTATCCCATGATCCTGCAATAGCCACATTATTCCCATGATGATTCCATGAGAACTTCACTCTTCTCAACTGTTCATGAACAATTGATTCTATATACCTATTTTGCAGCAGCCTGGTTTGTGTTGGTTGTCCAGGAGATCTTTGAATTGTCATTCTAGAAGAAACCTTGATATTGGGAAAATAGAACACTCAATATTTGAGTTCATGGACATTTGAGAAGCTTGAATGCTTGACACGTAAAAGGAGATACACAGACACAAGTTGTGAACTTGATCACATAGTTACAGTTCTTTGTCCAAAATATTTGTGTTTTATGGATTGACTCAAAGGTCTTCATTGAGTTGAAAAACATCAAAGCCTCAATAGGATTATTTATAAATTTCTTAGGTTAATATCCTTGTTAGTCCTAATGATTTGATCGAATTTTGGTTTTAGTCTCTATAGTTTCGAATTGTTGGTTTTAATCCTTATAGTTTCATAAAGACTTGGCTTGTGTTGAAATATAGGGATCAAAACAAAAACTTGTTAGAAACCAATCGTTCATCTATGGAGCAAATTCTTAAAAAAACTATAAAAACTAAAACTAACAATTTGAAACTATAGTAATTAAAATCAAAATTCAATCAAATTATAAGGACTAACAAGGATATTAAGCCATTTTTCTCTATAGAAACCGGGAATGGGCTAGTATACATTCTAATCGGTGATATGAAAAAAAAAAAGTCTGAGAGAAATTCTGGAGAAAGTCTAAAAATATCTCATCCTTAATAGCCACACACACACATACAAAAAATCCCAAAAATGGTCAAAAGCAGTTCAGAGAGAAAATACTTGGAAATTTTAAACACTGTCCCACTTTCATGGGAAGAGAACTCAAAATTCAAGTTCCTCAACTTCAAAGTTGAACCTTATGTCTTGTTTCAGAGGTTGCTTCAATAGAAGGACTCGAGAAAACAACCAAATAAAACAGAACAGAAAAGAATCATAATTTTCTTAAATCAAAATTCATCTGACCTGTGGGGTGACCATGGGAGCAGGGAACGGCTCAGATGCCATAGCAACACATGGAGAATCCTGAACCATTAGATCTGAAACCCCATTACTAAGTTCTTGTTCAGACCTATCACCAAGCTTCTTAACTCCAGAAGTACCTTCAGCATCTCCAATTTTTCTGTAGTTACTACCCATCACTGAATATTAAGAAGAAAATGAAGGAAAAACTCAGATTTCAATCCAATCCACTCAATATAAACCATCCTCAGAGTCCAAAAACCATGAAAATTGTCCAGCACAATAAGCTAGGCAGATTTCCATGTTCATGTGAAGAAGCTGTGAGAAGTGAAAACGGAGGAGGCAAAAACAAGAAACAAAAATCAGAAACTTGACATATAATAATCTGGCCTCTTTTGCCATATCCATCTCTGCAAATAAATAAAAATCAAACCTTTCCAGGAATTTGATGAAAGCTGCACAGAGGCATTGTTTGTTGCTGCAAAATTTTCTTCCTTTCCACTTTTCTTTTGCCTCTCTGTTTTGTGTTTGATGTATAATAGAGTAACTGAATGATGTCCAGAGTTATATTCTCCAATGAGTTCGGAAGATTCTGGGTGGACTAATAATTGTAAACGCTGTATGGGAGAGAGAATGTTCCCTTGATATACGGAATAGCCAAACACTACCTTAGTTTCCACACACCTTAGTTTCCTGTGAAAACTTTTTATTGATTCTTGCTTTGATGCTGCTTTGATAAAGGTATGGGTTTTATGAGAAAAAAAAAATAAAGGTATGGGTTTATGTTCTGTTTTGTACAAAAGGGAAAAAGAAAAAAAACGCCCCACAATATTGAATGATTACACCAGCTAAATAAACTTGTTCTTTCTTCTTCATGGGGTTGAATTGATTGATGTTAATTGCATTTTTTTTTAAAAGGAATATTTTACTGTAATTAGAAAAAGAAAAAGGGGAAAAGATTCAAAAGGAACTTATTCAAGAAACAAATGACATTGTGGTTACAGCCCACACAGGGAAGCATGAGTTGTTAAATTGGAATTGACATGTCAAGTTTGTCTTCTTATACCTTGTTTTTTAGTTGGTAGTTTAGTTTACCAAGGTTAAATAACTTAGTTTGTTCTAGCTAGGTTTGTTTTTTATTTAAAACAATACAATAATCCATTTATTTAAGATTTTATCTTTAATCAATTTAAATAGTTTATTTTTTATTAAAAAAATAATATTGCTACTATAGTTTAATCATACAAATTACAAAGCAAGTAAATGGCATCCTCAAGATGATTACTTTTTCTTACCTAAGATTAAAAGGACTTTTTAGGAAATCAATGTCTAAATATCAGAAATTTTGGGGTTATAGAGCAATTTTGTCACAGAAAGTTGTCGCGAAGGGCAGTTTTGCCCTGAAAGTTTTTTCAGGAGGAATTCTAACTTAAAAGTGTAAAAATGATGAATTTTTCTCTGACCGTTATCTCAATTAATTTTGACCATTAGTTGATCACTTATGTTGAAATGACAGTTCATGTCATTTTTGTTAAGATGCAAATTTGTTCTAAAAATTTTAAATCTAACTTTGAAAAAAAAATAAAGTGGATGACACATAAACTTCAGGACAAATTTTCACCTTAACAAAAATGACATGGATGACATGTGGATTGTCAACTCAGTATATTTGGTCAACTAACGGTCAAAATTAACTCGAGATAACAACAAGAGCAAAATTGTTCACTTTTTGGGACTTTTAGAGCAAAATTGCCCCTCGGTGATAACTTCCAAAAAATTGCTGTTTTTAACCCGAAATTTTTTAAGAAAATCAAGCTACTAATTTTTTAAAATACAATTATTCTTGAAGTCCAAAATTATTTCAAAGTTTTATAAATCTAAGTTTTATTAAAGAATTACTTAAAAATTATAATTTTTCTAAGATCTTGTAATTATTTTTTTAAAAATCCTATAATAATTCTTATATGTTATAAATATATGTATTATGTGGATGTCCATTGCATAGTAACCCTGAAGGTCTATAAATAGAGGTCTTGTGTAAACATTCGTAAGTTACTTGAAATGAGAATTCCTCCATCTCTCTAGAATTTCTCTCCGACTTCTCTCTACTTTTCTTTAGATTTTCTTCGATTTTTTATAATACGTTATCGACGAGGCTCTAATCAATCGAGCCTCCCTAACACCGTTCATCATCACCGTCGTTCACCTTCCCTGGCAGAAGTAGAAGTTTTTCAAATCGCTCAAAAGGAGGCGTTTCAAGCTGAGAAATTGATTTCTGATCGGTGATTATGCGATCTCTTCATTCAGGTATGTTTTCTATGAAGTTTAAATTGTTGATTTAAGTAATATGATCTTTGTGAATGAAAGAGGAAGAAGAGTTGTAGAGAGAGAGAGAGAGACGAGACGCAGAGCAGACGAGGAAGAAGGGAGAAAATTTTTATGTGGGTCCCACGTGTTTTTAATATTTAATTATTACTATTACTATTTAAATAGTAAATTCAAAAAAAAAACGTCGATGGTTTGAAAAATTTGGCAGCGGGACCCATATGTTTTTAATATTTTATTATTAAAATTACTATTTGAATAGTAATTTCCAAAAAAAAAAAAAAAAAAAAACTGTCGGTAGTTTAAAAAAAATTTTTTGATTGCGCAATGATTGCACAATGATGTTGCAATGTTTTTACTATTTAATATTACACATTGATTATACAATGATTGCGCAGTATATATATATTTATATATATTTGTTTAAATTTAATATTTTATTTTTATTTATTAATTTTTATTATTATTATTGATTCAGCATTTATTTATTGCTGCTAACATATTTATAATTCAGCAATTTACTTTATGTTAGTGCTGCTAATATATTTATGATTCATCATTTATTTTAATGCTATTTAAATTTAAGCATTTACTTTTATTTATTAATTTTTATTATTATTATTGATTCAAACATTTATTTATTGCTACTAACATATTTATAATTCAGCAATTTACTTTATGTTACTAACATAACATTTATTTTATGTTACTAACATATTTATGATTCAGTAATTTACATTTATGTTATTTATTTATTTATATTTTAATTACGACACCTACTGAGTTAACCCTCCTAACCTAGAGTCTTGATTTAATATTCAGCATTTACATTTATGTTATTTATTTATTTATATTTTAATTACGACACCTACTTGGAGTTAACCCTCCTAACCGGGAGTCTTGATTTAATATTCAGCATTTACATTTATGTTATTTATTTATTTATATTTTAATTACGACACCTACTTGGGGTTAAACCTCCTAACCGGAAGTCTTGATTTAATATTTAGCATTTAATTTTATGCTATTTAAATTTAAGCATTTACTTTTATGTTAACTAACATAACATTTACTTTTATGTTTGCTAACATAACATTTACTTTTATGTTTTATTTATTATTTGACATTTTATTATTGTTATTATTAATATTAATATATTTATTATATGATCGACGTCATATATAATGGCTTTAAACCATATGTATAAGTTTATCCGAAGATAAACAATATAAAGCCATATTGTGATATGAGCTAAAAAGTTGCAAAAGAAGCCCAGATGAGGCATAATTTGGCCAAGCCAAATGAAGATATAAAGTGACAATTAGCCTAGAAGAGGCATAATTTAGCCAAGAAGGCATAAAGTGGCAAGAAGCCAAGAGATGACATAATTTAGCCAAGCTAAGAGGCATAATTTGGCCTGAAGCCAAATGATAATTTGGCCTGATGCTGAGAGACATATTGGCCTGATGCAAAGAGATAAATTTGCCTGAAGTTATGAGACATGGCCGATCCATAATTTTTGTATGGTATCATTTGTATGAAAGTCTCAGCTTGTATATTTGGCATTAAAAGTATTCTTTTGTTCTTTAGAACAAATTAATGAGAATGTATGACCACCAGAAGATGGTTGTTCTTCTATAAGTTTATTATAAATGAGAATATTCAATTTGCTCCTGAAGTAGCAATATTGTGAAGGAATCAAGAAATATTTTGAATTAATTTCTTGTATTTATATGATCAAACAAAACAGTGAGTTTTTGTTTTAAGGATCATTAATTTCCTCCAACAGAATGAACTACATTCCCGTAAGTGAATGTAGTAATGAATAAATTTAATTGTGGTTGTGGATATGTGTGTAAATTTGTTTACATATGGACATGGTTGTAATTATGATGGTTCAAATTCTCACCGAGAAGTGAGGAAAGATTATTGATAAGAACCAGAATGAGATATGGGTATAATAAACATGATAGAAATTCATGTTAATTGTTGTGGGCAAGGGTCATTAGTTTTGTATTTATTGTATGCCATAATATATTTGTTAAAGGTCAAATATTTGATATAAATTATCCGATAAGATAAGTATTATATGTAAATCAGCCTCAAAATCAATTTCAAAAGTATGAGGCATTGATTTTTCGAAAATGAGACCAATTTGGAATTTTAAATTATTAGGGTATTATTTTTTAATTTTACGTGGTAGTAAAATAACATTCATAAAATTTGGGGTCAAGTTATGTAATTTTCCCCAAGCAAATTTTTCAATGCTTCCACGTGAAGGCGGGAGAAAATTTTGGCGGTGGTTATATTATTTTAATTTTATTATTTATGAATAGTATTTACTATTCACGAAAAAAAATCAAAAAAAAAAAAAAAAATCGATATTTTTGAATGGCGGTAGCCATAATATTATGTTTCTATGGCAAGTAGTCATAATATTGTGATTTTATGACAAGAAAATTTATCATTTTTATTGCCATAAACTTATTATTTGATGTTTAAGAAATTTATCAATTTCTATAATTGTTCTTTTATAAAAGAACAATATTGGTTTAAAGAAATGGCATGGCAAGAAAATTTTATAAATTATTATATAAAGACTCGAAAGTATATGTATCAAATATTGAATGATACAAAGAGTTTTAAGTTATTGTCTTAAAGACAAATATTTTGCATAGCAATTATGCCACATGAGTAATAATTCTAAACGCTAATAGTCTTGGAGACTAATTAGCATAGTTTACCCACTTAATTTGAAAGGCCAATGTTCATGACTAAATTTGGTAGTATAAATTTGTTTTAAGGCTCCTGAAGAGCTAATGTATTGTTTCTTGAAGAAACAACATTATGCATGAATATGCATTTTATTTCTACCAAATATGAAAGAAACTTGTTAAGTTTCAAAGATATCTACAAAAATGGATATCATATAGAAAAGTATTGAACCACATGCTCATTGTAAACGGGGAAGTTTACAATATGACCAAATGAGGTCATATGTGATTAATAAAGATATGAAAAATTATTGAGAATTCATATCTTGATGTGTAAACAAATATTATAAATTTAAAGTGATTATTCATTTTTCTAGAACTGATACAAGGAGGAGATATTTGAGATATTTTCCATTAGGTATGCCAAAGTGCCTGTAGCACTATTATAATGCACTAATATAGTCCTCAAAGGAGGATAAGAATATATGATGGGTGTTAATTTCATTTGATAATGAATAAAAGGATTTGAAAGTGAAAACCCACATTTGGATTGAAATCCATAAATGTTTGTGAAGTATTTTTAAAGGACTCACACTTGAGGGGGAGATTTCTAGAATACAAGTGTGAGTGAAATTTTGAAGAATTATATACTTCATACATTAAGCCTCTCTTATGAAGAACAAAGTCCATGAATTTTAAGGGGAATGTTCGTCTCACACTTGAGGGGGAGATTGTTAGTATGCAAGTGTGAGCTAATTTGTAGAAAGTCATACTCATACTTCCCACATAATGACAAATATGATCTCCTAAAACGAATGATAAATTATGATTGTGGATCATAATGTTACAATAAACCAGTAAGTTTACCGAGATGAGATATATGTTACAAAAGAAACAGAAGTTTACTATTTGTTGGCATGACTTGTTTGATCATCCAAGTCATATATAATACAAATAAGAATTTGTATTGACATCCATTGAAGAATCAGAAAATTCTTCATGAATAGTCGCTTGTTCTCAAATATAAATGACTATGAAAATATCATAGGTCATAATTGGTAATGGAACTCGGAAATATATCAAAATGATTTATATGGGCCCATTGAAATAACATGTAAACCATACAATGATATGAGAAATTTGATAGATCATCTATAAGATGGTTACATGTGAGATTATTTGCTTGCAACATGGAGTTTGCGAAATAATTGCAACATGAAGTTTGCAAATGAGATTGCAATATGAAGTTTGCAATAATGTTTGATGTTTGAATAAATTAAGCGCAATTTCCAGATGATATGATTTAAGAATCATAAATTAAAGCCTCCATAAATAAGCTGGATAAATGCTTATGAGAACAAAATTTTATGTTGGTATACTTGATATTATATAGCAGCATTTATATAAGCCAACAAAATTCTCCTGGTAAAATTGGCTTTTGGTCAGAAGCCAGACAAATTTCAATCCTAAAAGGGTTGAATGTGCAATGATTATAAATCCACCACAATGCACATAGATGGATATAGAAAGAAATTTGAGATAAATGTTGTATAAGTACCTTCTATTTCTTGTTTGTCTCTATATGAAATTAAGATGTTTCTAAAGGAAACAAATGGATGTAGGAGACTTATCTGCGCATAATTAGTCAATTGTCGTTTGACATTGTTTTCTTACCATGAGGGGAGAAATTGGATACTGGAAAAGTGAATACATGAAATGCATTATAGTAAAGTATATATCCTCGAATAAAGAAGTATGAACAGAAGTTCATCAGATTATGCATTCATGAATTATTTGCCGGATAATATTATCGACCTAAATGAGATTTATGGAATCTCATACTCCACTGAAAATGCTCCAATCAAGTATAAATATGAATGTGGCATGCCCGAAGCATGAGAAACTATTCGGTTCCAAATATAGATTTTATGGATAAATTGGAGCAATAATTATGATGATCATATAAAGGAGGTAGATACTCCGGAAGAGTATCGAGACATAACTAATTGTAAAAACCTCAAGAGAGGTTACCGAATTATATTGATAAGTTATGTCGAATTGGAAAAATAGAACCGAAAAGATAAAGTTGTCGACAACAATTTTGAAAGATGATATCACGTGATCAAATGAGGATATTATATAAAGATATGTCACAAGAAGTTGACATATAGATGATTGGCCAAGAGGATAAGTGAAATTGAATATGACGCAAATATAATCATATTATGACAGTTATGGACCAGAAGTCCAAATTGAGATATATGAATGTTTATGTGAGAATAAAGATTTTCACAAAGTCTAATATGATTATGATGTGATATATAAATTTGTGGTGGATACAATAATTTTGTATATATTGTTAATCTGCGAGTTTATGAAATAAAGATTATGCGTCAGTATAGATATTGTTATATAGCCTATGCATAAGGCTTACTAAATCATGAAGATTACGTGGAAGAATCTTCAAAGAATCAAAAAGTGCTAGTAGTACATGTCCTTAAAGGACTTAATGTGGTAAGAAAGGACTTAAGGTGCGAAGCACATGTCCCCGAATGACTTAAGGTGCTTGGGAGAAGCACATGTCCCTAAAAGACTTAATGTGCCTTTAAGCACTTATCCCGAATGACTTAAGGTGGAAGCATCAAATGATTTAATGTGCCAGAAGACGAGTCCCGAAGGATTTAGGATGCTAAAAGCATCTAATTCAAGTTATTGAAAACAATAAAGGGGAAAAGTCTATGTATGACTTAAATCAATTAGGCACAAAGTGGTATAATCTTCTCAAGAAATATATGTTGAAAGAAGGGTATAAAGAAAGTAAATCAATATGCCCATGCATCTTTATGAAAAGATTTAGATGTGAATGTTTTAATTGCAAGTCATGTTGATGATATCAACATTATTGAAACGCTGAATAGCTTCAATAAAGCAATTAATTGTTTAAAGAAAGAATTAGAAATAATTCATGACTTGAGAAGAACGAAATTTGTGTTGGATTACGATTTAATACCTTAAGAATGAGATCTTTTGTTTATACAAAAGGAGGTCCTAGATTGATTTTATATGGATAAGTAATATCCATTATATATTTTAAAGTATTTGCGGTGGATAAAGAACAATTTCAACCTCAAGCAAAGAAGTTGAAGAATGACACTTATGTATCATGCTTAGCATGAGATAATTCTTCATCAACACAAAGACAATAGAAGTAATGTAGTCATCAGGGGGAGTAAATCTAATGTATTTTAGTAGAGCAATTGATGTACGCTGCACTCTTTTTCCCTTATCTAGGTTTTTGTCCCACTGGGTTTTCCTAGAAAGGTTTTTAATGAGGCAGCATTAGAATATCTGATGTAATTAAGAGGGGGAGCGTTGATACACGTTGTACTCTTTTTCCCTTATCTAGGTTTTTGTCCACTAAGGGTTTTCCTAGAAAGGTTTTTAATGAGGCACATAAGAAAGTGTATCGATGGATGATGTATTTTTTTTTCTTTAGCTAGGTTTTATCCCACTGGGTTTTCCTAGTTAAAATTTTTAATGAGGCACATTCATAATGGACATCCAAGGGGGAGTGTTATAAATATATGTATTATGTGGATGTCCATTGCATAAGAACCCTGGAAGGCCTATAAATAGAGTGCCTTGTGTAAACATTCGTAAGTTACTTGAAATGAGAATTCCTCCATCTCTGAATTTCTCTCCGACTTCTCTCTACTTTTCTTTAGATTTTCTTCAGTTTTATAACATTATATTATTAGAATTTCTACAATTTTATAACCAGACCTTTTTAAAAACACAGGCCCTTCATTGTAATTTTCCCTACCTTGATGGTAGTGCAACCTTTTCTTTTTTCTTTTGGCATATGTAGACAAAGTAAGTGCAAGTTGAATGTGACATTGGGTGCAATTGGAGAATATAAAAATGGCAAACCTATAGCAACAAGAAAGAAATTAATTAATTAAATTTAATATTTGATTAAAAGAATATGTTAATGCTCAACTGTACTTCATTTGATTGCTTTGTGATATCAGATGACTCTTTCCCACTAATTGCCTGTTGTGTGCATGAGAGGCAAAGCATGGCACTGTCAACAGATGATGTGGCAGCAATTTTTTAATTCAAAATATTATTAATTAAATGATTATCTCTAATTACAAGTAGCTTCTTCTCATTTCTCAATTTGACCCTTTGACAAATTCATTGATTTATATCATGTATATATTGATCATAGTTTTAAGTTATGATTTACTGTAGCATTTATTGTTTTAACATGTTAAATTGTTAATCATAAAAATAAATCTCACATTTCATTGTAAAAAAAAAAATCAAAATTAATTAAAATTTATGTTTTTTCAAGAAGTGGACTAAATGATGCTCCTTTGACCAAAACAAATTAAATAATACTCTTCAACCCTAATTAAGCTAGTAGATAACTTTATCTCTTGATCCAAAATATAAGATCGATCTCAAATAATTATACTTCTCCAGTTTTATTTATAGGGTGAAGAGAGAAATTTTATTTTGTCTTATTTATAAGACACCTCGTTAAAGTTTTAAGGCGAATATATAATTTAACAATTCACTTATTATTGTGTTGATTTTATTTTCATTTCGTATTATGTATATTAAATAAGGGTAGAATTAGAAAGTTGTTGAATTTTATGGCAGAATTAATGAGATTTAAGATTTTGTGTAAAAAATGTTGGAAATGCCCTATAAATATAACTAGATGAGTATTTCTCAAATTTATAATTTTCTCTAAATTATCTTTATTGATTATATGTATTAAGAGTTTTTCATCAAGGAAGTAGTATCCAATGCAAATGATTAAAATTGTGCTACAGAGAAATCAACATATTTTTTTATGAATAATTAATAAAATTATTATTTTAAATTCCTGGAAATTAGTTATTTATCAAGATCTTTTATATATATATATATATAAAGGAGGAAGTAATTGTGAATAATTAAACGATCTGTTTCACAAATTTTGCTGACCAATCTATAGTGATGAAAACAAAGGTAGGATTGTACCAAATAGAAGATGCCAACACAAAAAATAAAAAGACAAAACCACTAATTGAATTAACGTAGGACATTTGTTCCTCGCATTTCAAATAAGGCCAATTATTTTTATTTTATTTTTTTTAATTTAATCAAAGATCACATGCTCACGTATATAAACAACAATGAACACATATAATATAGTATAATTATAATTATAATTATAATATAATAGAGAAAGGTGACAATATTATCGAAGTTAACGATGCTCTTATCCCTTCTTTTATCCGTCTGCTCCCTTGAAACCAACCACAAGTCGTGCCTTTTTACTATTATATATACTTAATTCCTCAATAATCACAAATCTTACAATTATTTATTCACTTAAGTTTTCATATGACAATTAAATACATTGGTACTAAGTGTATTTATTTATACCTTATAAATGATGTGATTTATTATATATTTTATAATTTAATATTTTATATAGAGAGAGTTTCAATAATGAATTATACTGTTAATGATTTGTAAATTAATAATACAATTATAATCCTTTTCATAAATATTATTTTTAGTAGGGTCAAGGATAACAAGGAGAAAAACTCTCCTAATGAATACGTTTTATTTTTAATACTACATGCATGATGGGTGATATTAATATATATTAATATTATCAAGTGTTTTATTTCTTATTAACATTATAATTCATACATAATTCGCTAATAACTAACATAGGCAAAAATTAATTAAATAATCGTATAATTATTTACAAAAATATTATTTTATTTTATAATTTTATTGAAAGTTATATGCATAGTGCATGTAAATTTTGGCAAAAAAAAGTGTATCAAAATTATTTTTTAGAACGGTTAAAGTGCATCCAATCCTCTAAAAATACTTTTTGTACAATTTTTCTTATAGCGATTTAAGTAATTTAGGGTGTTAGATATACCTGAAAAAAAAATACTTCAGGAAATTAAATGCACCCAAAAAAATTTATGGTACTATATGCTTTTGAAAAAATATTTTAAGATATCAGATGCATTAAAAAAATACTTTCAAATACTAAATGCATTACAAAATAGTTTAGAATACGAGATGTATCTAGAAACATAGTTCAAAGTGCATCTTAACCCTTTATATATATATATATATATATATATATATATATATTAATGTCGTTGGTGGGGCTGCAAAACCGAATAAATTCGACCATGACCAAAAGCAGAGATACCCATGAATCATGTATAATACAATGAGCTTTCCAAAAATTTAAGATCAAATGCTTCCACTTATGCTACAAATTAAAGCTTCAATATATTCCTTTTATGCCAACAAAACACGAGATTTAAATGTCTATATTAATTAATTGTAGAAGAGATAAACATCTTTTAGCCTTTTTTTTTTTCCCTTCACTTTAATGAATTGTGATACAAGTTGCAACTCATATTTAAACCTCAAAACCCACAAGGAACAATTAAAACTTGTGAGCATCACTACTACAAAAACTCGTTTTTTGCGGCGGACATTTTTCGCCGCAAAAGCGGTTTTTGCGGATTACAATCCGTCGCAAAATTGTTCCTCGCAACCACTTTTTTGCGGCGGAATTTAAAAGTTCCGCCGCAAATACATTTTTGCGGCGGAAAATTCATCCCCCCGCAAAATTTCAAAGTTTGCGGCGGAAAATAAGGCCGCCGCAAATTTTCCAAATATGCGGCAGAATGTTTATCCGCTGCAAAGTTTGAAATATTGCGGGGGAATGGCTTTTCCGTCGCAAATTTGAAGCAAATTAAGGTTTGCGGCGGATATTTTGTTTCCGCCGCAAACTTCATTTTAATTTTAAAAATAAAAAATTCGAAACATATATTTAAAACAATTACGATATAAAAAGACATATATTCCACTAAGCAAAATTCCTTTTAAAGTAATAAAAATTAAAAATCCGAAAAATATAGGAAACTTATTATATAAAAGAGTATGAAATAAAAAAGACATACCATAAAATATATTATATCAAGAGTACAGTAATAACAAAATATAAATACTAATGTTGCGACCAAAATGAACAAAAGAAAGAGAGTCTAAACAGCAGGATGGTCATCATCACCACCACCAATATGATCATCACCACCACTACCAGTATGGTCATCATCACGAGGCAACCGCGTACCCTTGCCTTTCAATATGGACTGGAGTGGTGCCTGCATCTCCGTAATCATCATTCGTTGCTCATCCAACTGCTTTGCTTGCCGACTTACCACCTGTTCTAACGCCTTCACCCTCTTATCATCTACAAAACCAACAATAATTATGAAGTCAATTTATGTTTTAGTACTTTATTTAAATGGACGAGGAAATAAAATGTATGTAGCAACTGACAACAAAAAGTATGTTTACCTGTAGAAACACCTCCAACAAAGATTCGATGAGCGCTTCGTAGACGACTTCAATCTACCGCGCGAGGCACCCATCCCGAAGACTCTCCCTTTTTGTCAAATCCGCCTTTGCGGCCTCTATGAAGATACTCGTGTTATCGATTGAGAGGATGTCGGGTCGTTCTCAATCTGCGAGTCTCTCTACTCGCGCAGACAAATAAAGCTTTCCTACAAGGACAAAAATACATAACAAATAAGACATGTAAAATGAAATAAATATTTTACCGTTTGAAACAAATAAGTAATGTAAATAATGTCTCACCGCGAATTGCTCGGACTTGGCGTTAATCCAACGCCTCCCACCTTCAGTTTGCTTGGAATGAGTCCGCTCAAAGGCAGCCCAATCAATGTTGCAGAACTTCCCCGGACGCTACCTGCAAACACAAATGATAACCGTTAATTACTTACCTCAAAAGTACAAAATATTAAATGCTGAAATAGAAAATAACGTATACTTACAATTTTCCTGACATGCTCGCTATATGGAATGGAGCCGCCGGCAAAGATATGACGGTCCCCGCATCTTCGACCTATTTAATTTATTTTGCTCGCTTGTCTTTTTAAATTTCGGGTCGGTGGCCCATCTTTCATTTAATTGTTCTAGCATGTCAGGTTGAATCCAAGTATTCTTGCCTAATTTATGTCTCAATTTATAACACCTATCAACCAACCACTTGCTTCCCTTGAAGTTATAAGCTTTTTTTAGATTGTCCTTATCCTTAGGCAACCACCTAAACTTTGTCTGAAAATCAAAAATAAAATATTAGTGAAGAAATCAATAATCATAAATCATATAACTTACCAAGAAATCATTAAACCAAGTATTCCGATGATCGATAGGAATTTCTGTCCATTTGGCCAAAGGGTGAGTGAAATTACGGAATATTTGATCCTCGATGAAAGTTGCCACCTTAATATAGGGATCAAACCCGAAGACATAGGAAATTTTGTAAATATTTGCATACAAACTAAAGGTAAAACATAATAACATTACAAGTAACTTTACAAGACATACTCGGTGGTGCCGATGGGACGGATCCACATCGGCCCGGGTCGCAGGATCAATTGTTCCCCGTGATCGGTTCATCCGATGAACTAGCTTCCCGACTTGACTCGAGGCGACGCAAAGATGCTTAAGGCAAAAGTATTGAAAATGTTAGTACATAAATGCTTAAAGAAAACAAAATATATGTAAATCAATCATAAATCGTAAACTAAACCCGCTCCGCCTCTTGGTTTGGATAAGTCGAGTGACAGCACACCGTACGCCCAAAATGGAGTTGCCAGTAGACGGTGAAGATGACATATTTAGTGGTGGCACCTCTGGGAAATGGCGAAGCTCTCTGCCTCCAGTGGGGGCAAATGATGTCACCCTATCCCTCTGATAGGACGGGGTCGAGCTCTACCACCACCCTGACCACTACCGAAAGGCCCTGTGGACTGCTCCATCTCTAAACACACGTATAAACATTATGTCAAATTATATATTCAAATATGAAATATACTTAATATGACAATAGCGAAGTAACAGAGTATCTAGTGAATAAATTATATATTCATAAATTGACATAAACAATAAAACTAACACAAATCAATCGGACGATTCTTGTTCTTCGATCTCTTCTTGCCCACCCTCCTTCGGCGTCTCATAGTCGTCGAATTCAGATTCACTATCAGAGTAAATATCTTCTGACTCATCGTCTGATTCTTCATTGTCAATACGGATAGGAATCAATTCTAACTCCGCAGTGGAATCAAAGAGATTGCTTGGAAAATCGCCCTCGGCCATACTGACGTCAAGTACATGTTCCACATCAGCTTGGAACGGTTCAGTTATATCGTCATCTTTTTCAACCTCTTTCGACTTGGGTATAATATTTCGTGCTTTGGTTTTGATAACTCCCATCCACCCTTGGCGGGATGAGGGGTATGATGTATAATAAACTTGTTCCGCCCTGTTGAGCAAGAATGAAGGGGTCATAACTAATCGTATATCTCCTTGACGAGTGGATCTCAACATTTCCATATTTGTCCACTTTAGTCTCACGCGGAGTGTTATCAAACCACTCACATTTAAATAGAGTCACCGACTTGTCCCATCGGGTAATATAACTGAATTATGTCAATTATTTTCCCATAGTAGTTGCCCTCGACCCCGTCAACTTGCCCCCTCGACAACACACATCGTAATTGCAAGACAGTGTATTTGCGTTTGCTTTAACAATAGAAAATCGATACCCATTAATTATATATTTTTTGCACTGGGTAACACTAATTGAAGCCCCATAAGATAAACTCCACGCAACTTCATTGGGATCTGATGGATTTTGCACGAAGTAGGAGCGTAACCAATTAGGAAACTCAGCTTTCATGAATTGCTCAACATCAGCATCCGATATCAATGGATTAGTTGATCGGACACAATTAGAGAAGTGACTGTAATAAAAAAAATGAAATTAATACTTTAATACTTACCGTAACAATAACAAAAGAGGAAATCTTACTTTAAATACGGGGCGGCCTCTTCACAGCTTGTTTAGAATGTACCACTCCGCAACTTTCTTATCCCTTCCTTCCGGGTTGAACTACAATGCTTGCTCACGACTCGGCCAGGATAATTAAATATTGATATATGACCACTCGGTTCACCTCCATCATCATTACGAGGTACCCCTCTCCATCTTGATATAACTTCAGGGGGATAGTAGTAAGCGGAAAATTTAGTGGCCTCTTCGATTAGATACGCTTCAGCGATAGATCCTTCAACGTACCTTGAATTTTTGATCTTCTTCTTAAGTGTGCGTAAAAACCTACAACGGACAATGACATGGTGGTATTTATAAACAACATGACATTGTGCTTCTATTAATCACAGACAGAAAAATATCTATATTAACTTTCAAACGGATACATCCACCTATATTGTTGCGGACCTCCTACCCTTGCTTCGTAGGCCAAGTGAACAGCAAATGTTCCATGGAGTCAAAGAAGCTAAGAGGAAACATCATCTCCAACTTACATAGCATTATCGGTACGCTCTCCTCCAACTGCCGTAACTTATCAACATTAAGTTCAGAAGCACAAATTTCTCTAAAGAACACGGAAAATTCTGTCAGAATAGACCATATATGCTTAGGTAGTGCTTTGAAGGCCCACGGCAAAAATCTCTGAAAGAAAACATGACAATCATGACTCTTCATCCCAAAGAACTTCCCTCGTGAAGATAGACACATCTTGAGAAGTTTGATTCATAACCGTCCGGGAGTCTCACATCTTTAACCCATTGCAACAATTGTAAATTCGCTCTTTGTTCAATGTATAAGGCGCTCTAGGTTTGGAAGTCCGGCCCGCGCATTATTCACCAAATGCAAAGAAGGCCTATTGCAAATTTGTTCTATGTCACATCTTGCGTTGATCGTATCCTTCGTCTTGCCCTTGGTGTCCATTACGGTGTGCAGAATATTACAAAACACATTCCTCTCAATATGCATGACATCGAGGTTGTGTCTTAACAATTGATCTTTCCAATATGATAAATCTCAAAAGATGTTGCGTTTGTTCCAATGATGCTGAACGCCATATCCCTCCGGTTCGCTAGAAGCAGCTCCCTCTTCTACACTTCGAATGTGCTTCACCCTCTCCCATATTTCTTGGCTACTTAAACGACGAGGTTTATCTGACCGTTCAGCCACATTCCGCTTGAAGTCTTTTTTATTATTCCTAAGCGGATGATCGATAGGCAAGAATCGCCGGTGCCTGTCAAACCAACAAACCTTATGACTGTATTGCAAGGTAAAACCTGCGTTCTGTTCCAGACATACCGGACATGCAAGCTTCCCCGATGTTTGCCAGCCACTCAACATCTCATATGCAGGGAAATCATTTATCGTCCACATTAAGGCAGCCCGCATGGTGAAATTCTGGCTCAATGATACATCATATGTAAGAACCCCTTCACTCCACAACATCTTCAACTCGTCTATCAAAGGTCTTAGATATACATCTATTTTCTTTTTTGGATTGGATGGCCCAAGGATTAACGCGTTGAGGAACAAAAACTCTCTTCTAATGCACATAGAAGGTGGGAGATTGTACGACGTCACAATCACAGCCAACAAGAATAATTTATGCCCGTGGGTTGAAAGGAGCGAACCCATCCGAACATAAACCAAGACGGACATTACGGGGATCCATAGCAAACAAAGGATACGTCTCGTCAAATTTACGCCAAGCTTCAGCATCGGATGGATGCGTCACAGATTTTTCATCCCTACGATGCTCTCGGTGCCATCTCATATGATCAAGTTTGTTTGTGGTGATGAATACAATCTCAAGTCCGGGCACAAGAGGAAAGTACCACATCTTGCTTAATGCTTGAAAGGTCGTTTTCTTTTCATCCGTCACGCCTTTGTACCTATCATGTCCACAAAATTTACAAGTAGTCCGCTCAAAGATCATCCTTGTAATAGAGCATACATCCTCTCGGGGGCAAAGCAATGAATTTTTTCACATCCAAGCCCAAGCTCTTTCACCTTTTTCTTTGCTTGGTAAAAATCTTTCGACAAATTATCGTCTTTGGGAACAATCTTACTCATGATCCGCATCATTTCATTGTAATTCTTCTGACTCATATGGTGATCCGTCAAGCTTAGTGTTGCTAGGGTGACGGCAAGCGATGAATATTCACTACTTTCAATGTGTTCGCAACCTTCCCATAATGGACGTTGCGCATCTTGAAGCATTTTATAGAACTTGTCGGCTTCCGGATTAGGATCCTCTCCCATGTATGATAGTTGAGTATGTGCACCGGTCTCCTCTCTCATGTATGACGGTTCATCATGAGTAACAAGATCAAAATATTGGCCGATCGACGGTCCCGCGGCATCCATTACCAACTGTTCATATTGATTAAGGTTCTCTCGATGATTAGGGTCCCCGTAATAACCACTCGGTGTCTGTCAGACTTCCCCATGATATTCCCAACATTCATAATTTATCATAAATCCTTTTTTACACAAATGAATTTTGACCGTGCCCGCTTGGTGAAATTGCAAAAACCTACATTTCATACATGAACAACTGATTGAGGTACTTGAATTAGTTGCATTCTCCAAAGCAAATTGGATGAACTCTTCCAAACCATCTAAGAATACTCGAGTAAGTTCTTTTTCCTGAGTTAGACGATTGTACATCCAACTCCTATCGCAACCCCCTTCCATACTTCCCTAACCCAACCCTACACAAAGAC
The DNA here is from genome assembly GCA_019022615.1 of Acacia melanoxylon. NCBI lineage: Eukaryota > Viridiplantae > Streptophyta > Magnoliopsida > Fabales > Fabaceae > Acacia > Acacia melanoxylon. The sequence goes on from JAFJYJ010000124.1 coordinate 148,432, forward strand.
TTTTGGATCATAATACAAAGAATACTAACTAATTCAACTACTAACCTAAGTGACAAATACAACTGGTTTCTTATACCAACCAATTGCCACTTAATCAAGAAAGTGACAAACAAACACATGCAATGAATTTAACCAAGCAAGCAACCAGAGAATGGGGATAGTACACTAGAAGATGGGGACATACATGTTGACAGGGAAAAAAAATAATGACAAAGAATAGGTGAAAATATGAACATATTTCATCACAATGCAAACACACAAAACCATTAATTTTTTATAAAACTAAACTAAATGAAACAATTCAAGACTATATCGACAACAATTTAATCCAACAATTTCAGCAATTCAAGATAAAAGAGACATAATAAAGTTGTCTAATTCACGATCCCAATCACAATTCTCAAACTTGCAATTAAATCCACCACAATTTAATTGCAGAATTACCCATCCACTAGTAAAATCAAGCTAGCATACAATTAGAAGCTTATCTCCAACAATGCCAACTACCTAACCATAAATTCCAAGAAGAAGAAGTGTAATTTATTTCTATCTTTGATTGAATATATTACTTTTTTGTGTGATTTTACTTTAGATAGGGAGAGGTTTAAAAATATTCTTCTAGTCTTACGATCATTGGATTATATTTATATCGTGCAACGTGCACCAAGAGTAAACACTTGTTGGTCGGGTTAAGTTCTTTCTAACTTCATAGATGCAAACTATGAAGTACTAATTATCGTATTAAATTTCATGAAATGCCATGTACGGGAGGGAGAAAATATTGAATTTGCACTTTGATTTGATTACCACAATCCAGCAACACGCCGATATCTAAACAATGGGGAATCATGAAAAAGCTGGAGATCTCTAAAGCACGAAAGTCGTTTCGAGTCATTTTTTGACACCTAAAATTGACGCTGAAATTTTCGTTTTGATTGCACAAATAATACTTCCATAAGGAAAATTCAGCAAGTGGATCACAAGATTTTAACTTATGTATGTAAAATTTGACTAGCAGCCAGAATGGGAAGCTTTCTCTCGAGTGAAAACATGAACAAGATTTTAACTTGAAGTCAGAGAAGTGGCTACCACCATACCTGAAGAAGAAGAAGAATGCAACGGCGCGGTGTAGAAAGGGCCGGAAAACGACCAAGCACGGCGGCGAAGCGGAGCACGAGCGACGAGCCGGAGCAACACCGAACGGACGCGGCACTGGAAGCACGACGACAGAGCACAAGCGACGACCGGACAAGGAGAGACGACGGCGACCGGACGACGAGCGACGAGCGGCGACCTGACAAAGAGAAACGAGCGGCGGAGGAGAGGAGTGGCGAGGCGACAGCGGCTGGGGATCGAGACAGGGTCGAAATCGGCTGAAACTGAAATGAAAATGGGGTTAGGGTTAAGAAATTTGCGGCGGACAACATTGTCCACCGCAAAATCAAGTGATTTTGCGGCGGCTAATGTTGTCCGCCGCAAAATGGGCCCTCCAACGCTTTTTTTTGCGGCGGACATATAAATCCCGCGCAAATTGGGGGCAAATGGGCTCCCTTAGCGCAATATTGCGGCGGAATAAAACGTCCGCCGCAAAATCGTAAGACTTTGCGGCGGACATATAAAACCTGCCGCAAATTAGGGGCAATGGATGCCCCGCCTTCTTTTTTTCGGGCAAAAACCAAACTATTGTGCGGCGGACATGTATTCCGCCGCAAAAAATTTCTTTTTGCGATGGATTATATTAATCCGTCGCAAATACCTATATTTGCGACGGATTGTTTTTCCGTCACAAAAGTCCGCCGCAAAACAGAGTTTTTCCAGTAGTGCATTTAATTGTTCTAGCATGTCAGGTTGAATTCAAGTATTCTTGCCTAATTTATGTCTCAATTTATAACACCTATCAACCAACCACTTACTTCCCTTGAAGTTATAAGCTTTTTTTAGATTGTCCTTATCCTTAGCAAAACAATTGTTCTAGCATACAATGATGGATTTTTTTTTTAGAATCAAATACCACTTAAAATTCAAAATGCTAAATATATGATCTCATAACAAAATGAGTCGTTAATTGTTTTGCTATTCTTGTTAATTTTATTATTATTGTTGTTAACAAGATTTTAAAATTTAAATAATATTTTTCTGTCATTCTCCCATTTTTTTCATGTGTGATAGCAAGTATATAAATGGAGTGTGACAAATAATAAAGTGATGAAAAATATAATTTTCATAAAAGACTAATGGAGTAAGTTCAATTAAGTTCAACCAAACAAATTCTCATTATGTACTACATTGAGATTTTAGAAAACTATTTTTAGAATTAAAAATTAATAGAAACAATTGATATTTGACTTCAAGGATAAAAATTAATCAATCCCCTTTATTATAAAGATAACCTAGATTTCAAGAATTTTACCTTTAAAAATCCCCTTAATCAAGTTTAAGACATTAACTAAAAAGAGACGATAATATTCATAAAAATGAATTAAATTTACAAATAATCTCGTATAAAGGATTAATAGATATGATTTTATAAATATGATCGAAGGAATAACTTGTTTGTATTCCAACCAACTTTTAACGTAGAATATCTACCTTCACATGTGTTTGCCTCTTTACAAGTGAAATTAATTTTCTTTTCGAATATAGTGTGTGTAGACATAATACAAAATAAAATAGTACTCCCTCCCGGTCCTAATTATAGGAACAAATTTTTGGAGTTGGTTTTGGTCCTAATTATAAGAGTAAGTTTTAATTTTTGTCAATTTTTTTCCGTAATACCCCTATTTATACTTTCTCAATAATAATTTAATAATACACCTATATATTTTATAAAGTAAATAATATTTACAACTCATTAATGTCATATATACCTAAATTATACTTTTTTATATAATTTTTTTTAAAAAAAAGTAGCATTAATGCATTCTTTAATAATTATAATTTTGAGATGACATAATTGGAATAAAAAACAAAAGTGCACGTACACACAATGAATTAAAATTAGCGTGCCAAGACAATAATAATAATAATAATAAAAGGCATGGATAAACACAAATATGAATATTTAATTTATATATATATCTTAAAGAGATAAACACATGAATATGTTCATGTTCGGTTGATAATGGTCGTATAGTGCGGGACCCAAAGCCCAATTCAAAGTCATTAAACTTTATTACTCCAAAATTGAGTAATTGAGTAATTAATTCATGAGTCATGAAATATATATACATATATATACAGAGGACTATAAAAAAAAATGTCAAAAACTGGTTGTCTGTCACTTGTTGCAGCTTATCTTCTTTAGTACTAAAGAATTGAAAAGCTATACATGAGAGTTTCCTCTTATTGAAAAGCCCATACATTGAGTAAGGGTATTTTAGGAAAATATACATAATTAACTAATTTAACTTTCTTCCTTAATCCCTTCAATTTCTAGTAAATAGCTCCTATAATTAGGACCTGAGGGAGTATTTTATTAGGCAGTGGTAAACATTCAACTTATTGTGAGGCCAATAATAATTTGTTGTAATTATTTTAGTTTTATCATAAATAATAATGAAATATTTCTGATAATAAATAATTATTATATCATAAGCACATGATGAATCTAGTAATAAATTAAAAACATAACCTTGAGCCTTCTAGCTCATATTTTTCATGATTTGACAAAGTAAAATTGAGAATCAGAAAGAATCGAATAATAAAATTAGTTGGTGAGGATGTACTTGTCATTGACTTAAAAAGTGAAAGTAATATTAAAATTTGACAGAGATTAGTTGGTGTTTAACCCAATAAAGTGTGTGAAACAAAATTAAGAAGGAACTGAGCACTTCCTTTTGTGAGTCAGTGCGTTCAATCAATTATTTATTTAAAAAATATAACATTGGCTGAAAAAAAAGCCTATACTAAATAATAGTAATAGGGTTAATGGGAATTTTTTTTCCCTCCAAAGCTTCCACAGAAGAGCTACTAAAATATTAGTTAATAATTTAAAAAAATTGATAATGACATCACATCACAATGTTGCCATAAATATTAGGGAAAATTCCCCTCATGGCTCAAGTAACTAATTGTTAACGTGTAATGATTTAGTTGTTAATTTTGTATTGATATAATTGTTGACGTGTACTGATTTAGTCGTTAATGCTAAACTGATATAGTTGTTAACATTTTCGAAATAATACCTCAAAAAACCCTGCGCTTTTTTTCGACACTTGACTTTTTTTGCTTTTTTTCGACAATATCTTGATTATTTGAGCCCTAAGGGGATTTTCCCTAAATATTACCAAACTCCTATATCTGTCAAAACATGGGCTGAGTCAATGAGGGCATTTCCGTTGGTGTAGCTTTCTTCACATACTTTCTAAAGTTAATTTTAAATCTTATAATAATAATAATTAAAAAAAATGAGAGAGTGTGACATCAATGAATATATAGGGACCATTTGGTTTGATCTCATTATACCTGCAGTGTAGTGCAATGTAATACAATGCAATATTAAATTGGTTTGATTTTTAAGTAAGATGCAATGAGTTATTTTTTAATACTTATTTAAAATTAATATCACACAAAGTCTATTTTACCCTTAATATAATCTTTGTAGAAAAAATAAATAAGAGTTATTTCATTGCCTCATAATAACCGTCACGCTATTTCACCGAAGATCGTTTTTGATGTCGATTTGTGGTGGTGGAGGTGACAGTAGCAATGATGTGGCGGTAGCAATGGCATGTGGTGACTGCTATAATGGTAGAGGAGGAGGAGGCGATGACAGCAGTGGTGGAGGTGACAACGGAGGGGGTGGTGATGACAGCGGTGCAGGAGGATGTAGTAGCGGTAGCGGATGCAATAGTAAAGGTGGAGGTGGCGGCAACGGGGGTGGCAGCGGTGGAGGAGGAGGTTGTGGCGATGGCTGTAGTAGTGGGGTGACGACGGAGGAGGAGGTAGTGGTGGCTATGACGGCAACGGTGGAGGCGGCGTCAGTGAGGGTGGAAATTGGCGATGGTGGAAGAGGAGCAGGTAGTGGCGGTGAAGGCAAGGTGAGGTGACAACGGCGAAGTAGGAGGAAGAGGTAGTGGTGGCGACGACGACAATGGTGGAGGTAGTGACGGCGGGGGTGGTGATGATGGCGGGTGGAGGGGAGGAGGTAATGGTTGCAGCCACAATGGTGGAGATGGCGGCTAGGGGGTGTCGGTGACAACAGTGGTGGATGAGGTAGTGGCGGCGACAGTCGTGGATCGGTGCGACTGGTAAAATGAAACAAGTGAAATAAAGACAAATGAAACTAAAGGGCAAATTGGACTTTTTTTAAACCATGCAATGGGGTGGTGATGAGAACTCATAGGGGTAGGTATGAATAGAGTTAGGAAATTGGGTCGACCTGTTTAAGCCCTGACCCTTCGAGAGCCGAGTTTGTAAATTGGAGCTTCTAAATGAAGTTGCCCTGCAGGGCTGGCCTTGTAAGGCTGAGGGCCAAAAAGGGCCGGCCCATTAGACCCTTTAAATATATATATTTTTATTTCGTTAACTTAACTTGACAATTTAATTTACTAATTTGTTTATTTTGTATTTGTTATAGAGTTATTTATTATTTAATTACAAATACTTAATAACTATACTTTAATTTTATGATTTGATTTAATATTTGTTGTAGATAAAGATTATAAATGTAATCATGATGTAAGATAAGATATTCATTCTTGATATTTTACCCATGAAGCAGAGCTTACTACTCGAAGTGAAGCACAATCAAATGTCTTTAAAATTGATGATAGTGGTGAAGAAGATGAAAATGATAGTCATCGTACTCATGTTGCTTAGTGGTAAGCTTGTTATGCTTTGTATAAGTTACTTGTAGACAATAGTTTACTCTTAATTATGAATTAGTGACTACGCTTTGTTTATTGCATTAAGTGTGTTGTGTAGACATTAATATTGACAACATTTATTTGATAAATTAGAACTTTAATTGTTGTATTTTACTAATTATATTTCTTTGAAAAAAACGCAGGAATTTATCTTAATTCATAAAAATGTCTTCCAACCCTGTAGAGCCGGCCCTAACCCACATGCTTTAAGGCTGAGCCTTAAAAAACAAACGTTTTTCTTATCTCAGGCCTAAAAGGGCCGGCCCTTTCAGACCCTAGCCTTTCAAGGGCCGCCCTGATTCCTAGCTCTAGGTATGAATGATGATTACTAATTTTTTGGTGATCATCTGTGGGAATATTATATTATATTATTCTCCCTAGGATGTAACCTCTCATCTATTCTCTCCTTATTTCTCTCCTAAATTCCCTCCATTTGTTACTCTTCAATTTTCTCCTTAATTTGTTTAGTTTTATCTCTCTACTTATTATATAAGTAGGTATTGTATCACAACATTTATTAATGCAATGAGAATACAATCCTTCTCTCATAAATTCCACATGGTATCAAAGCGGGATTAATTCTTGAAGAAAATTAATAGTTATGTTCTGGTTTTCCGGCGCTGGTGACTCGCGGCTTTGTTCAGAGAGGCAGTGAGTTACACAGCGCCGGGAGTCACCCATCTTCTCTAGCAGAACCAGAGAACACAAACATGAGCTTCTTCATCTTCCTCACTCTCTTATCGTCAATTATCTCTCCAACGCCGTTCTCTGGCAACCTTCATCGTTCCAAAACCAGAAGAAATACAATAGAGAGAGAGAGAGAGAGATTTGCTACGAATTGTTGCAGCGAAGAGAGATAAGGAGAGAGCTTAGAAAAACAGAGGCAGCTGCAAAGACCCACAACAGTCGAGAGCATCTTCAACCTTCCCTTTACCATTATCGATGAGCAGCTAGGTTGAAAATAACCTAATTTCTCTAGGTTAAAGTCTGGCAGCAGCGTCTCTGCCTCATCAATCTCAATCGTCGAATTGTCTCTACACTTTGCAAACTAGGACAAAGGCCTTTGATGAAGACGGCGAAGTCCGACCTCCACCACTGAACAGAGTCTCGAGCCTGTACTCGTTTGACAATCAGTCGTCTGTGATCCAGATCATTGTCTAGTCCTCGACCAGTGACATCATTCAACTCATCGACTCCAGCTCGTCTTCGTCCGGCATCTTCACTCGTTCGAAGAGCCCAGTCTCGAGCTAATCATCTCCGGCGTCTACACTCTGAAGCAGACGCTCACCTCAAGTCGTCCTTCAATCGGGAACTCGACTCTAGATCATCATCCTCCACTAAACGGCTCGAGCTCGTCCAACGATCCCAGTCCAGATCGTCATCCTTAACCGTCTTGACATTCATCATCTCATCGTCCCTGGTTCGCTCGACTCGCCTCGTCTACCATTGTTGAGTACAATCACCACGAAGGAGCCTTCACCTCCTCGCTCACGCCTTCCGCCATTCCGAACCACCGTCGTCCTCCCTCTCGCTCACCATTTTTTCGAGACTCACTATCAGTTCACGCCGCTGTGTTTCTTTATCGGGTGCCTTGTTTCTGGTTTACTGTGCTTCTTTTATCTGCTACTAAGGGACCAATCTGTCATTTATCAAATTGAGGGACCAAATTGTCATTTCGGAAATTAGTAGGCCTCTAAGACTTAAAAAGAGTACAAGCCCAAATAAAAACAAATGGGTCTCTGAGACTTAAAAGGGAGGACAAGTCCAGACAAAATAAATGGACCTTTGAGACTCAAGAAGTACAAGCCTAAGGATTTTGAAGACTCAAGCAGTTATGGGACCTTTATTGATCTTATCGTAGCCGCTGCCTGTCGATCTTGTCGCAGCCGAGTACTCCCAAAGTTGTCGTGTATCTGCTGCCTGTTCATCTTGTCGCAGCAGTAACTCCCAACATCATCTAAGACTCCAATAAGTTCCATAAGCAAGTTGGACACGATTAACATCTATGATCCAACTTGAGGAGGAGTATGGGAATATTATATTATATTATTCTCCCTAGGTTGTAACTCCTCCTCTATTCTCTCCTTATTCCTCTCTTAAATTCCCTTCATCAGTTACTCCTTAATTTTCTCCTTAATTTGTTTAGTTTTTTCTCTCTACTTATTATATAAGTAGGTATTGTATCACAACATTTATTAATACAATGAGAATACAATCATTCTCTCATAAATTCCACATCATCATTACCATGGTAAAGAGCAACCAAACATTCTTATCTTAGTAATGCAATCATGATTACCATTATAGGCATGCAATACTGTTCAGCCAAACGAGCTCATAATGTTGCAAGTTGAAGAGTTTAAAATGAAAAGAATGACATTGATTATGATGGCCAAGAAAAAAAAATGAACAACCCATAAATCAATTAAAACAAGATGCATGTACCGCTGCTAATGCAAAACAAAAACAAGTTCGGAGTCCAAATTTTTTTGTGCTTGTGACAATGATTTTAATCATTATTTGGTTATTTAATGATAATTTTTTAAATTAAACTCTTGAAGTGTAATTTGTCAAAGAATCACCTACGATTTATACTAATGGTTGGTAAATTTATAGTTAAAAACTATGGGCTAATCATGCTTAGATATATAAAATGTGATTGGACTATGATATGATCGTGACATAAAATGTTTTATAAGATTTATTATATTTAATATGATTATTTGGTCGTCCCTTGGTACCCCTCAAATTTGTGAAGTGACAATTAACTTAAAAAATAGAAAAAATTTACTGACAAATTTTTCGTTACAAACTTGATTTTCCAAATGTACTTAAGGAACTAAATTATTTAGCAAGGGCAATCTTTTTTAATATCTAATATATATTTAATTATGTGTAAATATCTTTTGTTTTGCATATAACTGAATATAGGTTGTGAAAGGCTAAATAATAGTTACACACTTTGAATAATAAATTTTGTAATGGGGATTTTTCAACATTTTTTTTTAAAAAAAATATGGAGTAAAAATAAAGAAGACCCCAATGAGTAATAGGAATGTTAAAATTTTCATATATGCAGCTCAAAATAAAGAAAAATAAGAACTTTCTATATAGGAGAGCACATGAGTACATAAAATCATGAGTATATAACAAAACATAATCTTAATAGGTGAAATAGATACTTCTACATAATCAAATATAATGTTTGTTTACGGCTTAGGCCCGCTCTTTGTTGTAAAAAAAGAAACCATAGTCATTATAAATTCTATGTTATACTATTATTACTAATATAAAATATAGTTAACTTCTTTTAAGAGGGTAAGGAAGTTAAATTGGTTATTTAATCATATGTCATGTATGATTAAATTATATTTTTTCTGGTCATAAATATAAGACAAAATTGACTTTTTTTTAAAGAGATTAAGAAAGCTAAATAAGTTGTTTAATCATATCATATATGTGTATCCTTATATTATATATCATTTTATTAGTCAAGCTCATTAGTTTGGGGGAAAATTAAAAAAAAAAAACAAAATACTACCTCCCAGGTCTAATTATAAGAATTTAGTTGACTTTTTTTTTGAAGAAATTAAGGAAGTTTAAATAAATTACTTAATCATTTCATATGTTGTGTTTTTCATAGATTATATACTCCCTCCCAGGTCCTAATTATAGGAACTATTTACCAGAATTTGGAGAGATTAAGGAGAGAAGTTAAATTAGTTAAATATAATTATTTTTCGAAAAAAACCCCTACTAAAAATTGACAATTATCCCTACTTTGTTTTACTTGTTCGCGCACTTCCTTTGTTTCCTACCTTCTGGGCTTTTTTTTTTCTCCCCCTTCCTCCTCCCATCCCATCTGCTTTAATTGGTAGCCCGTCTCCATTGATCTTGAGTAATTATCTTGTATTGATGGCCACTATATCCTTCTACAAAATGATAAAATTTATATAAATAATTAAATATATTCGTAGGTCGGCACAAATAAGAATTTTTATTTGTAGTCCGCCAATATACTTAAAAATATATAACATTAATGCGTCCCATCTGCCTTCTGGGCTATTTATCTGCGAATATATTTATTTATTCATAAATTTTATATAGAATCTCTCACTGATGAAACATAAAGCGTTGTTAAATTAATTATTGTGGAAGAAGTATTAGTAAGGGTGATATGGGAAAAATATGACAAAAATTGCTCAAAATTATTTTGTCAAAAAAAAAAGTATAATTGAGGTGTATATAACATTAATGAGTTATAAAACATTATTTACTTTATAAAACATATAGGTGTATTATTAAATAATTATTGTCTTTGATTATTATTGAGAAAGTATAAATAGGGGTATTATAGGAAAAAAATGACAAAAGTTAAATCTTGCTCTTATAATTAGGACCAAAACCAACTCCAGAATGTGTTCCTATAATTAGGACCGGATGGAGTATTAGTTTATTTGTCAAACTATTTAGTTTGAAGAAAAAAAAATAAAAAAAAATTATCTAAGCTAATTTAATTAGCTTCCTTAATCTCTCTAAAAAAGTCAACTAGCTCTTATAATTAGGACCGGAGCGAGTACTCTAAATTAATTTAATTAGATTCCTTAATATCTCCAAAAAAAAATCACTTTTATTTATATTTAGGATGGAGAGAGTATATAAGTTTATAAACTAGACAATTTAATTTGAAAAAAAAAAACAGCAAATATAAATTCTTTAAGGCAATTAAATTAACTTTCTTAATCTTCTTAAAAAAAGTCAACTAGATCTTATATTGAGGAGTTACTCCTCCCGGTCCTAATTATAAGGCGCAGTTGATTTTTTTTGGAGAAATTAAGGAAGTTTAATTAAATTTTTTTAGAGTATTTTTTTTTCAAATTAAATAGTTTTGACCTATAAACTAATATATAATCTAAGAAAACATAACATATGAAATGATTAAGTAACTTATTTAGCTTCTTTAATCTCAAAAAAAAAAAAAATCAACTAGCATTTATAATTAGGACCGAAGGGAGATAATAGTAAACAACCTGAGTGAGTGAAGATAGATTGTTGCTAATCTCCCTCATCCCCATGTCACCAAATCAAAACCAGCGCCTAGAATTCCTGTTCTACTTGGGAAGGTGCTTTGAGTTTTTATGCAAATCAAATCAGAACATGCTCCTCAAATCAAATAAACACATTTTTCTGAAAATTTTGATCACATGAGCTTGACGAAAAGTCCAAAAACAAGAAGCAAATTAGACCACCCAGAGTGGTCCATACACACATTTTGTCATGTTCCTTCCTCTTATGTCCATAACTGCACAGGATTTTATCTTCAGATGCAGAGAAAATATGCGGCTCTCTTGTACTTCAACAACACTATAGAGATTCACAATACACTTGCACGGAAATTCCAGGACCACATACACACATAACAACAATCATCAACATCTTCATAAAGAAACCAAAAATGGACAAAAATGAGAAGCCCACTACAGAAAACCTCTTGTACTAGAAAAGTTGTCTACTTGCTAGGTTAGTAGGAGAGCAAATAAATGTTGGTAATCATATGTTTAATTCCAGTTCTAACTATATTATCAATCACTGAAATTAGAAATGTCTACTAGCGACCAAAAAAAGTACTTATCAGACATAGTAAGTACCGGTAGTATTTTTTAGAGCCTAGATGAGACTACTAATGGAAAGATAAGACAGACAGACAGAACAGCTCACCAACAATTACCCTTCTCTGCCAAATGATGAGCCCAGTTTCCTCAAATGGTTAACATTCCAAGAACGTTCTCCAATGTCAGAAAAACAGTAACAAACCTTACTCAACTTGGAATTCTATGTCTACCTCAATGTTCCAAAACCTGACATGATGATGACAACAAGCCATTAAAGAAGAAAACCATTTAAAACCAAGCATGCACAATACCAGCCAACTTTAATCCATTTCATTAAACTTCTAAGATATATTAAAGGGAATGAAGCACATGTTGATGTCTCCTCTCCCTCACTTATGATATCATAACAAGGTTACAATTGTACCATGATCCTATAATCTCTATCTCATTTTCCCATATTACACTATAAATTATGCAAAACCATCCGGTCTTCCTCAGTACTCTTCTTCACAGCCATCCCTGCCTTTAGATAATTTACTAGCAAAATACAGGTTCATCATATATATTAAGATAGCACACCATAGTTCTTCACGAGTTAATTTGACTCTAATTTGAATTCTTCATCCAGCGAAAAAGTTCATTGGTTCGATCCAGAAAACTGTGGGTAAAGCTACCTGGATCTCATATTGGAGCCCCCGCCACCACCGTTGCCTGGGTTAAACCCACCAGAACCGTACACCTGCCCCTGATGATGCCCTATTGTCATCCCACCGTACATACCATCTGCGCCATTAAACCCAACAACCCCACTTCCGCCGGAGCTGCCCCCGTCCTTCTCGCCGTGCCTCCCAAAGGAAGTCTTATCCCCTTCCATCTCCCGATACTTCTGTAGGTAAATCTTCAAGGGCTCCACATAATCCTCGAACCCTAAAGTGGTCATGGCCCAGAGCAAATCGTCGCCGTTGATCGTCTTCCTCTTCTCCCTCTGGCACTTGTCCGACGCCTCCCCTGTCACAAAGCTTATAAACTCCGACACACACTCCTGCACCGTCTCCTTCGCGTCCTTCGAGATTTTCGCGTTCGCCGGCAACGCCTTTTTCATTATCCTACTCACGTTCGCTATCGGCAAAAACCTATCCTGCTCCTTCGTCGAAAAATCGCTGTTCGCGTTGCCGCCGTTCCCCCCACCCGATTCGTTATCCGAATCCGCCATCGGATCCTTATCGCGGTCGATCCGGATCGCACAGTCGGCGACAAGAAGGCCGGAAAACGAAGAGCGAGAGGATAACGAAGGAATATGGGAACAAGGCCAAGGGCAAAACGGGAAATCCAGAGGGTGGCGGCGGATTAGGAGAATGCAACGGGGAAAGACAGGGGACGGTGTTGCAGAGAGGCAGGAAATAGGTGGGAGGTACTGAGTCCGTTGGATCGCGGGGGTAATAATGAAGCGCGTTGGCGCGTGGAAGGACATGACCGCTCGTGGGAATGAGATTGCGTGGTAGATGATGGATCGTTGGATTAAGTGGGACTGGAAAGATCTAGACGGTTTGAAAATATACACGTGGGAGGCATGGGGTGATGTCGGGCACTTTTAGATTCTCTTCGTGGATTCTAGAGCTACCTCCTTCGGCTTTCAGCTGTAGCATGTTCTGCAAAAAGGTGAATTGCTTCCATGACCAAAAAATGGGTCAATTGCTTCGCTTTGTGTTTTGGACCTTAGAGTGTGTGGGCGCAAAATAGGGAAATTATTGCAGAAGATATTTATATTATAAAATTGATTTTGGTAAGAAAGATGTATGAAGTAAAATGTGAGAGGAATTTTGTTTTGATTTACGTAGATAAATACTTTTGAGACCTTAAAAATAATTTCAAATATGCTTGAATCATGACTAACAGGAAGCATAAATGCTTTGTTGTGTGTTTAGATCATTTATTCTGTTTACTAAGGTCTCGTTTGGTACGAGAAAGAGTTGAGGAGGGAAAGGAACTTAGACCCTATTTGATACACGGATTCAATGGGAAAGGAAAAGAAGATCAGCAAGTTCCCTTGTTTAGTACGCTTTTTGTGTCAAATTTTCTTGGAACTCTAGTTCTGGGGCCCACGCTGGACTCATGAATCTTCCCTTATATGTAGAAACATTAGATCCTATCAAAATTGGTGAGATATGAAGTTCCCACGAACAGTGATACTTTTAGATATATATACCCCTCATACAATATTTTTTTAATAATGCAAGAAAATATGATTAAATTCAAATTTATGCTATAAATTCAAACTTGGCAGGAAATTTTTTTAGACAAAATTCAAACTTTCTTTGGAAAATATTTTAAACAAATTTGAACTTGATAAGAGGATATTTTTTCTGAAATATATTTTAACAAAAAAAAATCATTTTAAATTAATTACTTTTGAGAGTAAAATAGGTATTTTATGATTCTTTACTAACTAATACCCCTTCATTTTCTTCCTACCAAATAAATCATCTTTCCCCATCCCTTAAAATCTTCCCTTCCTTTTGTTTTCCTTCTTCTTTAAGTTCCCTTCGCAAATATTCCTGGTCCTGGTTAGCTCCACATCCTATGTTCACGCTGTAATTTCCTTTTTTGTCAGTTAAAGTGGTTGTAGTATTTGCTTATTTGAAGTTTTAATGTTTAGTCTCATAGTTTATACTCGATTCTTACAGTTTCACTCATCGCAATTTAGAGAGTTGTAGCTCGGTCCTGGACTCCTGGTCCTGGTTAGCTCCACATCCTATGTTCACGCTGTAATTTCCTTTTTTGTTTGTTTGTTTGAAACGTCTACTTCCTCATCGTCTTCTTCCCCCACTCCTTCACAATCACCAACCCGATCATCCTCACCGCCCCTGCCAACGCTCGTTCTCTTCTGTCTTCAATTTCTCATCAGCCTCCTTATCCTAATCCAGAGAGATTGATTTACCCGACGGCCACCCATGAGAATGTCGTGAACATCAACTTCGATGCCGCTCTCAAGTTCTCATAAGCATGGTGGTGAAAACGTAGATTTTACCTGAAAACGGAAGGAGAATGAAAAATCGTAAAACATAAAATCGTAAGGTAGTAAAATCGTAAAAACTTAAAAGCGTTTGGAAAATTAGTAAAATCGTTTTAATGAAAAAAAAATCGTAAAAACGTAAAATCGCAGTGATAAATCGAATTTTTAAGAACCATGCTCATAAGCCTTCCCCATTCTCCAGCAGCGTATGGAGCAATTCATGGAGTCCAACCCGCCTGACTGCATCATCTCCGGGAAGCGGCTACGGTCCTCTACCCTTAGTGGACGCAATGGTCATTTTTTCGCTTTTTTTTTTTTAAAAAAGAAAAAGGGACCAATGCGTCCACTTCGGCTTATCCGTCACGGATAAGCCAAAGTGGACACTAAGGGCAGAGGACCGTAGCCGCTTTCATCATCTCCGACGTCTTTTTATCCTGGACCACCGACTTCATTAATCGATTATGAATCCCGGTATTTTTTTTTTTTTGCTATAAAAATTTTAGGAAGGGGTTGGGTTCACCCACGATCCAAGGATAAAGCAAAATTTCCCTTCCTTATAGGTCATACCGATGTTGGGCAGGACGAGCCGTTTATTACCCTTAGGCGTTTACTGGGGCACCTAGGAGCTAGGATGCCTCCCCCAATGCTTTGACCAACTCCAAGATCGAACCCCGTCCCTTTAGTGAAAGTGTCTGATCTCTTTGCCAGTTGAGCCCAAAAACGAGGGGTATGAATCCCCGTATTGTTTTCGCCGCTTATTTGATGGAGTCCTTTAGAGGACCCGAGTCGCCCCCACCTCAAAGCCCAGTTTGAATCTGACCCGTTTATCATCTCTGGTCTTCCTCACCCGATAGCCTGGACCCTGTGCTAGCTTCTGGATTACTTCAAAGTACCTGACAGAATTGGGGTGTTGATGGGCTTGTTCAGATAGGTTGATTGGAGAAGCTATGGTCGCTTGGTATACAATTTCGTCTTGAAGAGGAATACAAAGAACACTACCGGAAAATGGTCACTAAAGAACACTACAATTAAATAATTAATTTTCCCAAAAATTTTATAACAAGTGAACTATATACAATTTGCTATCATTTCCTGCACCTGCACTGATCTTGCCATTACTGATTACTTCTTGTAAGAATTTTTAATAATTAAATTGCTTATGTAAAGTTGCATGATAATTCTCTAATTAATTTCTTGTGAGTAAGTTTTTTAAAAGTAATTTCACCGTATAAAAAGAAAAAAAGTGAAAAAAAAAAATCATGTTTTGATCTTTGCATAAGTACTTTTATTTTTGCTATGCATATATGTATCTCTTTATTGGATGGAGGTAATCTAAACACACCGTAAAAGTACTTTGAAACCATCTTTTGCCGCTTTGCCTGGCTCCGGAGAGCCATGGAAACCCTTGACCCCTCTTTGTGTTGTATTGATGGGTCGAAGCCCAAATATTGAACAACAAAGAAAGCTACGGTTATTTTTTTCAAAAAAAAAAACAAATAGGCTTTACAATCCTTTTTTTTTTTTTTTTTTTTTTTTTGATATAAGCTGTACAATCCTATTAAAGCTTCATTCTGGATTTAAGCTTGGGGTTTTGAGTTCCAACGGTACATTGAAGCGAAAAACAGAGACTTTTTTAAGAGTTTAATGTTTTTGCTTTTGCTGTAGAAACTTTTTTTCTGTCACGTAAAAGTGAGTGGGTCCTACTAATGTTTTATCTTTCTTCTCTTCACAATGGGACCCACTTACTTTTACGTGAATGTGACCGAAAAAACATTTCTACAGCAAAAGCAGAAACATTAAACCCTTTTTCTAAAGGGAAAAACCTAATGCAAGAATTATAATAAACCATATGAAATTTACCAATTATAAAAAGTGTGCATCATTCTTTAAACTTTGGGGTGGATTGACTTTTAGAAACTGATTGGTTTAAAAGCTTTTGTTTAACTGACTTTCAGTTCGTTTGCTTACTGAATAGGATTTACATTAACTTGCATAACACAATACATAATGCTTGCTAGAAAGAGAACACAACAACAAACAACATGGAGGAGAACATCACTCTCATCCCGAATTGCCCTCAAAGAGAGGATCAGGAACCATCCCAAAGAAAGACGCTCCTGCTTGAGGATTTTCATTATCCCTTCGAAGTGATATTAGGCTCTCCATGTACACAACAGCCTGTAAGGAATCTTCCTCACCATGAAATTCAGTACGCATGATTTCTTCAGTTTGGAGATCATAAAACACCATCCTTTCATTGTTATCTTCCACGACAAATAGGTTCTTTTCTTCCAAGAATCCCAACGGCCGCCTTGCTCCCACAATGGGTCCAATAATGGAGTGTTTGGTCCAAGACGCTTCATTGCTATAATCTTCCATCACCCACAAATCAAAGCACTTCTCTGCTCCCCTTCTAGGATATATGATCACAGCCAGAGATTCCCTAAACTTAGCAACAGTTCCAGCATACTCCTCCGCGGAAGACCGCACATTTGGCAGCCTGAATGTTTGGAATTTTTCTTTCTGCATGTCAAATGCAAGAACCATGTCACCAGCAATATCATAAGCCCACCAGTGAAATGCGCCGTGAACAAAAGCATCAATCCAAGACCAGTTCCAAATGGAAACAGATGGCAGAGTGCAATCAACATTCCTCCAACAATGAGAATTCAGGGAGTATATCTCAAGACGCCAGGGCAATTGTTCATCTGTTTCCTCAAGCCATGTGTCCATAATCATAATCACCTTGTAATCATTAGTATTGGGATCAAATCCGAACCCCGTATAGTGTTGCAAGGAGTAAGTGTCGGGTGGGGCCGGGCTATCTGGAAGAACTATGAACTCTCTCATCGATGGGTTGACAATAAGATTGGGAATGCTATGGAGATAGTATAAACCATTGCAAGGACCAAATATTTCAAGATGGTAAACTTCCTTGTGGTTATAGATTAAATCCAGCAGATTGAGAGAGGCACTTTTGTTAATTGGGTTAAAAGACAGCAGCGAAACAAAGGCTTTTCGATTAAGGCCAGAAGGACCAAAAGTGGCACGCCTAATCCGATTGACAAGGAGATTAATAGGATCTGCCGAGTTCTTATGGTTGTTGAAGGTGTGAAGGTGTTTAGAGATGAAGTCAGGGCTTTTGATAAGGTTGTACCATGATTTATTAACACATGTGAATTGCCTTAAAGATTTCACTGGCAACCTTGAAAGGATGTCAGGGACCACATCTTTCAAACGATCTAAGTTTTGTGCCATTGTTGTAGTTTCTTTCCCTCTTTTTTAGCAAACCCAAGGGCCTTCCTTCCTATCAACAAGTTTTTGCTTACTGATACTGAAGTGGTCTAATAAGACAGAACCAATCCAAGTTCACTTCCCAATCTGAGCTCAAATCAACCAAAGCCAGAGTCTTCTTTATCTACCGACGTGATGGACAAAGCTACTGCAACAGGTAGTATTCATTTAAGTTACAACAAAGGACTTGAAAACTGATTTGATCATTAAAACAAGAGAAAAATACAGAGAAGTGTGTAGGAAACATGAATTGTATATATAGTATTCCCCCTTTCAGAAAGTTCAGTTCCAGGAATAACTATCTCATCAATTCCGATGTAGTAAAAATGAATAGCCAATTAAACCAGTAATAAACTATAAAAGCAGTCCAATTTGTGCAATCATAGACCTCATGACAAACCACAATTAATTTTCTTAAGAATTATATATAAAATCGTCAGTTACTCTTGCAGATAAAACATATATTATTGGACCTTGAATCACAATTGTGTGTGTGTGAGATTCTGTGCAGGAAACAGAGCAGGAAAACTTCAACTAATAGGTCTACTGTTTGTGACTTGTGAGAAGGCCAGTGAATATTGTTTATGTAAATTTGCAGTAGCGATTTATAACAGTTGAATACCTATTACCCATCCAGAAGTTTTTCTTATTTAAAATAAAAATTATCGAACTCAAATCTCAACACATTTGAACTTAAAGGCGATCGACTAAAATGAAACCCCAATTTTCTATCCGACTCGAATCCTAATTTCACGGTATCAAAAGCATCGAAAGGTTAATAGGTAAAATCAGCACTGAATCATCATAAAATTTTTATCGGAACAATAAGATGAAGTTGAATATACCTGTAAAGTTAATAGAATGGAGGAGAGGAACGAAGGCAAGCGAGATGGAGAAGTCGGGTTCGAGAATTGTAGAAAGGAGAAAGAAGTGTGAGCGTGAGAGTGAGGTTGAACGGGGAATCAACTGATTTGTGAGGCCGAGTCGAGCATTGAAGGAAGTAGGAAGAGGAGAGGATTTGTCATATGTGCGTCATGTTTTTTTCTTTCAATTTTTGCTGTTGTTGTTTTTTTGATGGCCACAGGAAGGATCGCCACGATGAGAGAGGAACTCGAGTAACGTGCCTGCATGAAGCACGAGGCCATTTTTTAATTATTCTTTTTTTTTTTTCTTTTTTTTTTCTTTTTTACAAAAAAGGGGACAATTAGGGAATTAAGGATCTTAAAATTGTGATTAATTTCAAGGATAAAAAATTAAAATAGAAAATTTTAATTAAAAAATTAAATCTATGATATCTCGGCTTTTTTACCAAAATAATTTTTTTAAAAAAAAAATTACCGGATTAAAGCACTTTGGAAACTATTTTCCAAACTAATGCTTACGTCATCAAAGGCGCAGGGGAGGGAAACGTGACTAGGCTCGACGCGGGGATTTGGAACGAGGCCCAGGAGGCGTAAAGCGCAGACTCGCAGTGCGATGACGTGGAACAAATTCACGCCGCGTGGGTGGCGTGAAGTAATCGCACGCCACCTGCCACAAGGTGATGTGACAAATATTCACGCCACACATGTGGCGTGAATAACAAAATCAGACCCACTAAGTGGGTCTCGATTCCACATATAAAAAAAATATTAAATATAAAAATATTAATATTAATATAATAATAAATGATAAAAAAAGTGGAATAATTTAAAAAGTTTTATTTCATTTAATTTGAAGTCGAAAAGAAAGAAAGTATATTTGAAATAACTCATTAATTAACGCCTTTTTAAAAGATTATGCGGTACAATTTGGTTATATCAATAGTATTGATTTTGAGATCTGTATAAAAAATTTACCGCGTAAAAGTGTTTCTGGGATTTGTATAACTTATTAGAATACACTTTTACGCGGTACACTTTTTTATACAGATCTCAAAATCAATATTATTGTTATAACCAAATTGTACCGCGTAATCTTTTAAAAGACGTTCTTAATGAGTTATTTCACCACATACTTTCTTTCTTTTTTGACTTCAAATTAAATGAAATAGAGTTTTTTAAATTATTCCACTTTTTTTTATCATTTATTATTATATTAATATTAATATTTTTTATATTTAATATTATATTTGATATTTTTTTTTATGTGGAATCAGACCCACTTAGTGGGTCTGATTTTGGTTATTCATGCCACATGTGTGGCGTGAATATTTGTCACGTCACCTTGTGGCAAGGTGGCGTGCAGCTACTTCACGCCACCCATGTGGCGTGAATTTGTTCCACGTCATCAGTAACGTGAGTCTGCCCTACGTCTCTGATCTTGTTCCAAATCCCTGCGTCAGAGCTAGTAACGTTTCCCTCCCCTGCGCCTTTGATGACGTAAAGATTAGTTTGGAAAATAGTTTTTAAAGTGTTTTAATATGGTAATTATTTTTTTAAAAAAAATTATTTTGGTAAAAAAGCCATGATATCTCTATATATATTTTGATTAAAAAAACAACTATATGTAACTCAATATTTATATGATATTTTATCTCATACCGATTATCTGTAAAAGTTATCCAATAGCTTCTAAATCTAAATATAATTAGAAATCTACCTGTTTATAGGTTTTGATTATTTTTAAAAAACCTTAAAAAATAAAAAAGGTTATACTGTATTTTTCTTTTAAAAAAAGTCGTGTGATTTTTCATAGGAAAAAAAGCTTACACAAACAGGATGTGCCCATAAATTAAAGAATATTATAAAAAAAAAAAAATCTTAAACAAATAGGTAAATTCCTAAATAAACGGTCAATATCTCAATTTCTAAATAGAAGCCAAACGAGGTATAGGCTTCTCTCCCTATGATTTTTGATCACGGCCTGTCCTTTTCTTTAAAACGTGGTCGTTTGGGGAGGAAAATGACAAGAGTAACAAAGCACTGTTAAGGCGTGAATGGGGCATTGCTAATTCATTTACTGTGGGAGAGTATTATGGCATGTGTGAGAAGTATAAATAAGGGAATTAGCTTCACCTGACCAAAAAAAAAAAAAAGGGAGCTAAGCTGTTAATTTTTTTTTCCCGAGTCTTCTTTTTTATTTTTATTTTTCAAATATTTGTAATGAGTAATGAGTAATGACTAAATTATGGAATTGTGCTTACATAATTAATTATAGGGTTTAATGTTTCTGCTTTTGCTGTAGAAACATTTTTTCTGTCCCCTTCACATAAAAGTAAGTGGGTTCCAATAATATTTTCTCTCTCTTCTTTATGGCAATTCGGGCCGTCCAGCGAGCTAAACAAGATTGGCTTGTGCAGCCCACCAGCTGCCAATTATTTTTCAAAAAAAAACTTGTCACATTCTTTTTTTTTTTTAAAAAAAAAAACTTTCTCACTCTCATTCTCTTTCACCCACTCTTTATCACATTACTTTTTTTTAATACTTTATGTTAAGCAACCATTCTACTCTCACATTCCTAGCCTTAGTTCTTAATGTCGGCGTATTTGGTGCATTGAATGCTTGTGGTCATCTTACTTGTATACAAAGTCACTCATGGTGGCAGAATCATGACTAGGGTGAAGCGTTAGTACTTTGTTGTGTGTCTAGATCATGTATTCCTTTCACTAAGATGTTTGAGTTTTTAATTCAATAGTCACTTAAAGTGGTTGTCGTAGTGCTTATTTGAAGTTTTAATGTTTAATCTCGTATACTTGCAAGCATCTGAATCAATTGGTAGGTGTTGTTTCAGTTTAATCCAGTGGCGGAACAAGAAGTTTTTTTTAGCCCACGCAAAAAAATAAATATATCGAACTATTTAGTAAATAATATTGCATAATATTAAAAATATAAATAAGTAATAACCGAAAATTATAAATAATAACAAGATATAAAATTATACAAACCTTTTTTCAAGTAGGTATTTCAAACAAGTTAATTTTACTTTTCAAATCGATTAAAATTAGTCATTAATCATCCTTTACATATATATAGTCATCTATTGTCAAAACTAAAGATACTCCCAAAATCATAACCCTAAAATTCTCAATAATCAACACAATGTTACTCTCATTACATAGAGGAAAATACGTATAATAACTTTCATAAAAGAAGTGATTTTGAATACCTATTTAGTTCTTAAAATTAAAATGAACAACGTTGGAGCCGGGAAGTAAAAAAAGTTTGACGCCTCTGTACCGTCTCATGCACACAAAGAAAATGATAAAGGAAGGTACGGTACGCGTACAAGCTAAAGGGCCACATGCGCCTTCAATTATTATTATCATTCATTGTTTTTAATAAGCCACGTTTTTTTTTTTTTTTAAAAAAAAAAAATGAAAACAAGATATAAGATGATACTAACATTTTTAGTAGGTATCTCAAACAAAAATTTTACTTTTCTCTCACAGCTCAATGAGTAATGAATCAAACACTTTCCTAATCGAAAAAGAAGTGTAATTATAACAAAGATAAGAGATTAACGGGGCCAAATTATTGGCCAAAATAAAATATTATATAATACATACATATAAATATATAAGATAGAGAAGATCAGCTAAGGCCAAGGCCCCACCTGACCATAAGGTAGTTCCACCATTGGTTTTACTAGAAGTATCGAGTTCAAGCTCTAGGAATACAATAGTGTTTGGTGGTAAAGCTTTCATTAGTCTTGACTTTGAGAAATTTGGTAGAGCTTTCCGCCCTTATAGCCTGGACCGGATAAATCCTTCGAATTAAAAGGAGGTAGGTCCAAAATACCAGATGACTTTACTATATATGCTCATGCCAAAAAAAAACAAATGTTTAGTTTGATAAGCTTTACTGTATATGCTCATGCAAGAGAGAGAGAGAGAGAGAGTTTAGTCTCATATACTTTACTGTATAAGTCGCCAGTATGTGAGGTAGTCTCAAATGTGCTATCTGTTTGTACTCCTTATCTGTTGTCCATGTTTCATTAATACACATTTGATCATTTCATTAAGAAACTGTGCAGTTCCCATTGCTGTGGTTTCCTGCGCCTGCACTAATCTTTTCAGATTACTTGTTATAAGAATTTTTAAAAATTAAATTGCTTATATAAAGTTCCATGATAATTCTCTAATTAGTTTCTTGCGAGTGACAGGCCATATGTTTTGTTGGCACGTCGCCACAAATAGTAATGTTATAGAAGTAAACAAGTGAGGGGGGGGGGGGGGGGAATCCTGTTTTGATATTTGCGAAAGTTTTTTTTTTGCCCCCCAAAGTATATGTATTCTTTTTTCTAAAGGTAATTATATTCGAGTCATTAAATGTAGATATATCTCATAACAAAAATTTGAACCTTGATTCACTCTATTATTACGAGGGACTAACTTCATCTATTAGATTTTTTTTTTTAATACATTCTTCTGCTAGATTTAGCCAATTGATTGTATAAAAGTACTTTGAAACCATCTTTTGCTGCGATGCCTGGCTCCGGGGAGCCATGAAAACCCCTGACCCTTCTGTGTGTTCTATTGATGGATCGAAGCCCAAACATTGAATACGGTTATTCTGAAACAAGAAAAAAAAACAAACAAACAAAGAGACTTTACAAGTCCATTGAAGCTTCATTCTGGATTTAAGCTTGGGGTTGAGTTCCAGTGGTGCTTTGAGGCGAAAAACAGAGACTTTTTCAAAGGGAAAAACATAATGCAAGAATTATAATAAACCATATAACAATTTACCAATTATAAAAAGTGTCCATCATTCTTTAAACTTTGGGTGGATTGACTTTTAGAAACTGATTGGTTTAAAAGCTTTTGTTTAACTGACTTTCAGTTCTTTTGCTTACTGAATAGGATTTACATTAACTTGCATAACACAATACATAATGCTTGCTAGAAAGAGAACACAACAACAAACAACATGGAGGAGAACATCACTCTCATCCCGAATTGCCCTCAAAGAGAGGATCAGGAACCATCCCAAAGAAAGACGCTCCTGCTTGAGGATTTTCATTATCCCTTCGAAGTGATATTAGGCTCTCCATGTACACAACCGCCTGTAAGGAATATTTCTCACCATGAAATTCAGTACGCATGATTTCTTCAGTTTGGAGATCATAAAACACCATCCTTTCATTGTTATCTTCCACGACAAATAGGTTCTTTTCTTCCAAGAATCCCAATGGCCGCCTTGCTCCCACAATGGGTCCAATAATGGAGTGTTTGGTCCAAGACGCTTCATTGCTGTAATCTTCCATCACCCACAAATCAAAGCACTTCTCTGCTCCCCTTCTAGGATATATGATCACAGCCAGAGATTCCCTAAACTTAGCAACAGTTCCATCATACTCCTGAGCGGAAGACCGCACATTTGGCAGCCTGAATGTTCGGAATTCTTCGTTCTGCATGTCAAATGCAAGAACCATGTCACCAGCATCATCATAAGCCCACCAGTGAAATGCGCCGTGAACAAAAGCATCAATCCAAGACCAGTTCCAAATGGAAACAGATGGCAGAGTGCAATCAACATTCCTCCAACAATGAGAATTCAGGGAGTATATCTCAATTCGCCAGGGCAATTGTTCATCTTTTGTTTTGCTATAAGGCAATTCTTCATCTGTTTCGTCCCATGTGTCCATGATCATAATCAACTTGTAATCATTAGTATTGGGATCAAATCCGAACCCCGTATAGTGTTGCACGGAGTAAGTGTCGGGTGGGGCTGGGCTATCTGGAAGAACTATGAACTCTCTCATCGATGGGTTGACAATAAGACTGGGAACGCTATGGAGATAGTATAAACCATTGCAAGGACCAAGAATTTCAAGATGGGGAACTTCATTGTGGTTATAGATTAAATCCAGCAGATTGAGAGAGGTACTTTTGTTAATTGGGTTAAAAGACAGCAGCGAAACAAAGGCTTTTCGATGAATGCCAGAAGGACCAAAAGTGGCAGGCCTGGTCCGATTGACAAGGAGATTAATAGGATCTGCCGAGTTCTTGCGGTTGTTGAAGGTGTGAAGGTGTTTAGAGATGAAGTCAGGGCTTTTGATAAGATTGTACCATGATTTATTAACACATGCGAATTGCCTTAAAGATTTCACTGGCAACCTTGAAAGGATGTCAGGGACCACATCTTTCAAACGATCTAAGTTTTGTGACATTGTTGTAGTTTCTTTCCCTCTTTTTTAGAAAACCTAAGGGTCTTCCTATCAACAAGTTTTTGCTTACTGATACTGAAGTGGTCTAATAAGACATAACCAATCCAAGTTCACTTCCCAATCTGAGCTCAAATCAACCAAAGCCAGAATCTTCTTTATCTACCGAAGTGATGCACAAAGCTACCGCAACAGGCAATATTCATTTAAGTTACAACAAAGGACTTGAAAATTGATTTGATCATTATGCTTGTGCTCAAAACAAGAAAAAAATACAGAGAAGTTTGTAGGAAACATGAATTGTATATATATTATTCCCCCTTTCAGAAAGTTCAGTTCCAGGAATAACGATCTCATCAATTCCGATGTAGTAAAAATGAATAGCCAATTAAACTAGTAATAAACTATAAAAGCAGTCCAATTTGTGCAATCACAGACCTCATGACAAACCACAATTAATTTTCTTAAGAATTATATATAAAATCGTCAGTTACTCTTGCAGATAAAACATATATAATTGGATCTTGAATCACAATTGTGTGTGTGTGAGATTCTGTGCAGGAAACAGAGCACTTCAACTAATAGGTCTACTGTTTGTGACTTGTGAGAAGGCTAGTGAAAATTGTTTCTGTAAATTAGCAGTAGCGATTTATAACCGTTGAATACCGATTACCCATCCAGAATTTTTTCTCATTTAAAATAAAATTATCGAACTCAAATCCTAGCACATTTGAACTTAAAGGCGATCGACTAAAATGAAACCCCAATTTTCTATCCGATTCGAGTCCTAATTTCACGGTATCAAAAGTATCGAAAGGTTAACAGGTAAAATCTGCACTCAATCATCATAAATTTTTTATCGGAACAATGAGAGGAAGTTGAATGTACCTGTAAAGTTAATAGATGGAGGAGAGGAACGAAGGCAAGCGAGATCGAGAAGTCGGGTTCGAGAATTGTAGAAAGGAGAAACGAGAAAGAATTGTGAGAGTGAGAGTGAGGTTGAAAGGTGGATCGACTGATTTGGGAGGCCGAGTAGAGAAGTATGAAGAGGAGAGGATTTTTTGTTGTTGTTGTTGTTATTTTCTTCTTGCTGGCCCCAGGAAGAGGAACTCGAGTAACGTGCCTGCATGAAGCACGAGGCCATTTTTTTTTAATTATTATTCTATTTATTTATTTATTTTTTTATAAAAAAAAGGGACAATTAGGGAATTAAGGATCTTAAAATGGTGATTAATTTGAAGGATAAAAAATTAAAATAGAAATTTTTAATTACAAAATTAACTCTAATCAAACTCCTACGCTATTTAACTGTTATCAAATTTGACAATATCTCTATATATATTTTGATTAAAAAATATCTATATGCAACTCAATATTTATATGACATTCTATCTCATACACATCGAATTATCATTAAAAGTTATCCAATAGCTTCTAAATATAAAAATAATTATAAATCTACCAGTTTATAGGTTTTGATTATTTAAAAAACCTTAAAACATAAAAAAGGTTATAATGTATTTTTTTTTTAAAAAAAGTTGTGACTTTTCATAGGAAAAAAAGCTTACACAAACAGGATGTACCCATAAATTAAAGAATATTATAAAAATGAAAAATACTTAAAAATAAAAATTCTTAAACAAATAGGTAAATTTCTAAATAAACTGTCCATATCTCAATTTCTAAATAGAAGTCAAACGAGGTATAGGCTTCTCTCCTATGATTTTTGATCGCTGCCTGTCCTTTTCTTTAAAACGTGGTCGTTTGGGGAGGAAAATGGCAAGAGAAACAACGCACTGTTAAGCCGTGAATGAGGCATTGCTAATTTATTTATACTGTTTGTTATAGGGAAGATTTTAAGAAGGAAAGGAAATGAATGAAAGTGAAAGGAAAGGAAGGGAAGATTAGGAAGGAACTTTAAAATTTAAGTTGTTTGGTATATTAGAGAATGAAACTTAAGTTGAGGGAAAATGAAATGTTTGGTATGAAGAATTGGATGGTGGTTAAGTGGGAAGATGAGGTGAAAAACCCAAAATGCCCTTAAAAAAAAAAAAGCTCAGAATTGATTCATCCAGTTTTGGTGCCACAAAAACAAACCCTAAAGCGAAAATCAAAATGAAAATCAGTGCAGTTGAGATGTGAAATCGAAGGACATAGCGATGAGATATGAAATTTCGATGAGGACTAGCTTGGAACTGTGACGAGGACGACGGACATTGAATCCAGCTAATGATTTTACAAAGAAGTGAAGAAAAATTGAAAAAAAAAAAGACTACTAAACCACTAAAAAATGTGAAGTCGCTGAAATAAAAGTAGTTTCTTCGAAACGGGAAACAGAGGTGAGTATGAAGCAATATTACCATTGCTTAATGTAATAAATTAGTCAGACCAATTAAAAGGAAATAAAATGAAGCAAAATGTGCAGAGTAGGGTGAAAGGAAATAAAATGAATCCCAAAGCAGAATCACAAAAGTTACAGAAACAGTAACATAGTTTAAACATAATTCAATTGTTCTCAACATGACACAAAAACACAAAAGTTGAAGTTCGAACCAAACAATAAAGTTCAAACATTCAAAATAAGTCCGAACGTAATTTACTTCAAAACAAACGTGTTTGAACCAAATTTTTGGCAGTGAGCAATCTGCTGATAAGTTCATATCAGCACATCACACAATATTATGGCCAATATTTGACAGCAACCAAACTTTTGCATATGTTCAATATTTGACACCAACCAATGTGAGACTCTTCTTTGTTTGTTACAAGAAGTAGGTACAACAATAGCAAAAACCTCAAACAGAAACCTGGTTCACGAGCTACATGCAACACGCCATCGGGCAAAATTTCACACAAAATCAACACCCATTACAACTTTATTGCCTGGATTCGAGAAAGCAACCTTCAGCTTGTCCTTGTCCTTCGACTGTCGTTAAAGCAACCTTCAGCTTGTCTTTGTCCCAGCTCCCAGTTCTCGCGTTGCAGGTGTTATAAGCTGGTCTGTTTACAGGGGCTTTTTCATCTCAGTAATTGCCTCTCTATGGAACATTTTTGAGATCCCGCTGATTTGAAAAGGAACCCACTTTCCCATGTTGATGGGAATTTTGCATCGCGCGGGAACTCTGGTGTGCCAAACAGGTTTTTTTAGGAGGAATAGGCCTATTTTCCCTTTCCCTCGGCCCAATTCAGCGTAATAAACAAGCCCTTACTGTGGGAGAGTATTACGGCATGTGTAAGGAGAATAAATAAAAGAATTAGCTTCAGCTGACCAAAAAAAATAACGGAGCTAAGCTGTTAAATTTTTGTTGCCGAGTCTTGTTTTTTATTTTTATTTTTCAAATATTGGTAATGAGTAACAACTAAGTTAGGGAATCGTGCTTACATAATTAATTATACGTCTCATTCATCCATTTTTCCACTCATTTTCTCTCCCACTCACCCTCTCCATAAAAAGAGGTGGCAATTCGGGTTGCCCGGCTGGCTAAACGAGATTGGCTTGTGCAGCCCACCAGCCCGCCAATTGTTTTTCACAAAAAAAACTTGTCACATCTTTTTTTAAAAAAAAAAAAAAAAAAAATTCTCTCCCCAATTCTCTTTCACCCACTCTTATCACACTACTTTTCTTTGGTACTTTATATTAAGCAACCATTCTACTCTCACATTCCTGGCCTTAGTGCTTAATGTCAGCATATTTGGTGCATTGGATGCTTGTGGTCATCTTACTTGTATACAAAGTCATTCATAGAGGCAGAATCATGACTAGGGTGAAGCGTTAGTGCTTTGTTGTGTGTCCAGATCATGTATTCCTTTCACTAAGATGTTTGGGTTTTTAATTCAATAGTCACTCAAAGTGGTTGTAGTAGTGCTTATTTGAAGTTTTAATGTTTAGTCTCGTATACTTGCAAGCATCTGGATCAATCGGTAGGGGTTGTTTCAGTTTAACCGAGTGGTGGAACCCAAAAAAAAAAATTTAGTCCGGCAAAAAAATAAATATATTGAACTATTTAGTAAATAATATTGCATAATATTGAAAATACAAAAAAATAAATAATAACTGATAATTATAAATCATAACAAAATTTAAGATCATACTAACATTTTCAATAGGTATCTCAAACAAGAATTTACTTTCCAAATCGATTAAAATTAGCCATTAATCATCCTCTACATATATATAGTCATTTATTGTTAAAACTCAAGACTCTCCCAAAATCATAACCCTAAAATTTTCACTAATCAACACAATATTACTCTTATTAGATATAGGAAAATATGTAGAATAAATTTCATAAAATAAGTGAGATGAAAAAAAAGTGATTTTGAGTACTTATTTAGTCGTTAAAATGAAAATGAATAGTGTCGGAGCCCGGAAGTGAAAGAAGTTTGACGTCTTATACCGTCTCATGCGCACAAAGAAAATGACAAAGGAAAGTAGGGTAAGTGCAAGCTAAAGGGCCACAGGCCTTTCAATTATTATTATCATTCATTTTTTTAAATAAGCCACAGTTTTTTAAAATAAAATCAAAACAAGATATAAGATGATACTAACCTTTTTAGTAGGTATTTCAAACAAAAATTTTACTTTTCTCTCATAGCCCAATGAGTAATGAGCCAAACATGGTCCTAATAAAAAAAAGTGTAATTATAGAGAAGATAAGAGATTAGTTGGGGTCAAATTATTTGCCAAAATAAAATATTATATAATACATACATATAAATACATAAGATAATAGAAGGGCCATTTGGCGCCAAGGTCTCACCTGACTATAATGTAGTTCCACCATTGGTTTTACCAGAAGTTTCGAGTTCTAGCTCTAGAAATATATTAGTATTTGGTGGTAAAGCTTTCATTAGTCTTGACCTCGAGAAATTTGGCATAGCTCTCGTCTAGCTCTTGTAGTCTGGACCTGATAAATCCTCTGAGTTAAAAGGAGGTAGGTCTAAGATACCATATGACTTTACTATATATGCTCATGAAAAAAAAAGAAAGAAAGAAAGAAAAAACAAATGTTTAGTCTCATATGCTTAACTATATTTGCTCATGTATAGTTTCACTCGTTACAAAATAGTTTCACTGAGGAGTAACTTGTAATTTCCGTTTTTTTTTTTTTTTTTTTTTTTTTTTCCTTTTTTGAAACGTCTCCTTCCTCATCGTCTTCTTCCCCCACTCCTTTGCAATCACCAACCGATCATCCTCACCGCCCCTGCCAACGCTCGTTCTCTTCTGTCTTCAATTTCTCATCAGCCTCCTTATCCTAATCTTCTTCTTCGATCATCTCTGGTCTTCCTCACCCGATAGCCTGGACCCTGTGCTAGCTTCTGGATTACATCAAAGTACCTGACAGAATTGGGGTGTTGATGGACTTGTTCAGATAGGTCTAGTTGAAGAACTATGGTCGCTTGGTATACAATTTCGTCTTGAAGAGGAATACAAAGAACACTACCAGGAAATGATCCGCACTAAAGAACACTACAATTAAATAATTAATTTTCCCAAAAGATTTATAACAAGTGAACCATATACAGTTTGCTGTGGTTTCCTGCACCTGAACTGATCTTTTCAGATTACTTGTTATAAGAATTTTTAATAATTAAAGGGTTAAATAGTAAATTTGTCCTCAAGATATACGCCGTGATAATTTTTGCGCGAAAGTTTTTTTTTTTTAACGATTATTCCTGAAGTTTAAAAACGTAAGAATCTTACATTTTTTCGTTAAAAACTAACGTTGACCATTAAAAAATTAACATTGACTATTAGTTTTTTAATGAGAAAAAATGACAAAATTGCTACGTTTTTAAATTTTCGGGGCAACATTGAGCAAAAAAAAAAAAACTTCCAAGGTAAAATTGATCCTAAAGCGTCTTGAAAAAAAATTGCTACTACCCATAATTAAATTGCTTATATAAAGTTCCATATAATTCTCTAATTAATTTTTTGTGAGTGAGAGGCTATATGTTTTGTTGGCACGTCGCTACAAATACTCCCTACTTATGTGTTTGAATTAACTTTTTAAAAGTAATATTATGAAATAAGAAGTAAATAAGTGAAAAAAAAAATCATATTATCTTTGAAAAGTTTTTTTTTTTTTTTTTGGCTAAGCACATGTATCCTTTTATTAGAGGTAATTATGTTTGAGTCATTGTCACCGTTAAATATAGACACTCTTTCAACAAGAAGATTAACATTGCTTCGTGATGAAGTTCTAAGCTCTACTAGACCCAAATCTATTGGTTGTGTGAAAGTACTTTGAAACCATCTTTTGCAGCGATGCCTGGCTCCGGGAAAGCCATGAAAACCCCTGACCCCTCTTTGTGTTCTATTGATGGGTCGAAGCCCAAACATTGAACCACAAAGAGGCCCACTGTTATATTGACAAAAAAGGAGAGGCTTTACAAGCCCATTAAAGCTTCATTCTAGATTTAAGTTTGGGGTTGAGTTCCAATGGTGCATTGAGGCCGAAATCAGAGACTTTTTTAAAGGGAAAAACGTAATGCAAGAATTATAATAAACCATATAACAATTTACCAATTATAAAAAGTGTCCATCATTCTTTAAACTTTGGGTGGATTGACGTTTAGAAACTGATTGGTTTAAAAGCTTTTGTTTAACTGACTCTCAGTTCTTTTGCTTTACTGAATAGGATT
Organism: Acacia melanoxylon; assembly: GCA_019022615.1. NCBI lineage: Eukaryota > Viridiplantae > Streptophyta > Magnoliopsida > Fabales > Fabaceae > Acacia > Acacia melanoxylon. Next base: position 179,946 of record JAFJYJ010000124.1, read on the forward strand.
TACATGAACTAGCATAACATAATACATAATGTTTGCTAGAAAGAGCACACAACAACAAACAACATGGAGGAAAACATCACTCTCATCCTGAAGGACCTGGCTACTGTCCGATGCTAAAATACATAATTTTCAAAATGCTAAAATAATTTTTTAAGATTATGATGTATTTTTTCAGTACCAGTAAGTATCCTAAAGTATTTTTTAGTACAAATCAATATCCTAAAACTATTTTTCTAAGATCCTAAAATAATTATTTTAAGATAAAAAAAAATTGTATTTGAGGTCCTTGTTACATAAACTGTGCAAGTGTATAAGGAGTAAAAACAGAAAAGGAGTGAGGGGAGGGGTGACGTGGCATGATGGGGTTGGAGGATGGAAATATGAGACATTGAAAAAAAAAAAAAAAAAAAAAAAAAAAAAAAAAAGGTGCAGCGGATGGCAGCGAACGGTAGGGGCATCGGACAGTAGCCAGGTCCCATCCTGAACTGCCATCAAAGAGAGGATCAGGAACCATTCCAAAGAAAGACGCTCCTGCTTGGGAATTTTCATTATCCCTTCGTAGTGATATTAGGCTCTCCATGTACACAACAGCCCGTAAGGAAAATTCCTCAGCATGAAATTCAGTATGCATGATTTCTTCAGTTTGGAGATCATAAAACACCATCCTTTCATTGTTATCTTCCACGACAAATAGGTTCTTTTCTTCCAAGAATCCCAATGGCCGCCTTGCTCCCACAATGGGTCCAATAATGGAGTGTTTGGTCCAAGACGCTTCATTGCTATAATCTTCCATCACCCACAAATCAAAGCACTTCTCTGCTCCCCTTCTAGGTTTTATGATCACAGCCAGAGATTCCCTAAACTTAGCAACAGTTCCAACATACTCCTCACCGGAAGACAGCACATTTGGCAGCCTGAATGTTTGGAATTTTTCGTTCTGCATGTCAAATGCAAGAACCATGTTACCAGCAGCATCATAAGCCCACCAGTGAACTGCGCCGTGAACAAAAGCATCAATCCAAGACGAGTCCCAAATGGAAACAGATGGCAGAGTGCAATCAACATTCCTCCAACAATGAGAATGCAGGGAGTATATCTCAACACGCCAGGGCAATTGTCCATCTGTTCCGTGACGCAATCTGTTCGTGATCATAATCACCTTGTAATCATTAGTTTTGGGATCAAACCCGAACCCCGTATAGTATCGCGAGAGGTAAGTGTTGGGTGGGGCTGGGCTATCCGGAAGAACTATGAACTCTCTCATCGATGGGTTGACAATAAGATTGGGAATGCTATGGAGATAGTATAAACCATTGCAAGGACCAAAGATTTCAAGATGGTAAACTTCATTGTGGTTATAGATTAAATCCAGCAGATTGAGAGAGGCACTTTTGTTAATTGGGTTAAAAGACAGCAACGAAACAAAGGCTTTTTGATTAAGGCCAGAAGGACCAAAAGTGGGACGACTAATCCGTTTGACAATGAGATTAATAGGATCTGCCGAGTTCTTGAGGTTGTTGAAGGTGTGAAGGTGTTTAGAGATGAAGTCAGGGCTTTTGATAAGGTTGTACCATACTACCATGATTTATTAACACATGCGAATCGCCTTAAACATTTCACTGGCAACCTTGAAAGGATGTCAGGAACCACATCTTCCAAACGATCTAAGTTTTGTGCCATTGTTGTAGTTTCTTTCCCTCTTTTTTAGCAAACCTACGGGTCTTCCTATCAACAATTTTTTCCTTACTGATACTGAAGTGGTCTAATAAGACAGAACCAATCCAAGTTCACTTCCCAATCTGAGCTCAAACCAACCAAAGCCAGAATCTTCTTTATCTACCGACGTGAAGGACAAAGCTACTGCAACAGGTAATATTCATTTAAGATACAACAAAGGACTTGAAAACTGATTTGATCATTATGCTTGTGCTCAAAACAAGAGAAAAATACAGAGAAGTGTGTAGGAAACATGAATTGTATATATAGTATTGCCCCTTTCAGAAAGTCCAGTTCTAGGAATAACTATCTCATCAATTCTGATGTAGTAAAAATGAATAGCCAATTAAATTAGTAATAAACTAGAAAAGCAGTCCAATTTGTGCAATCATAGACCTCATGACAACCCACAATTAATTTTCTTAAGAATTATATATAAAATCGTCAGTTACTCTTGCAGATAAAACATATATTATTGGACCCTGAATCACATCTGTGTGTGTGTGAGATTATGTGCAAGAAACAGAGCAGGAAAACTTCAACTAATAGGACTACTGTTTGTGACTTGTGAGAAGGCCAGTGAATATTGTTTATGTAAATTTGCAGTAGCGATTTATAGCAGCTGAATACCTATTACCCATCCAGAAGTTTTTCTTATTTAAAATAAAAATTATCGAACACAAATCTCAACACATTTGAACTCAAAGGCGATCGACAAAAATGAAACCCCAATTTTCTATCCGATTCGAATCCTAATTTCTCGGTATTAAAAGCATCGAAAGGTTAATAGGTAAAATCAGCATTGAATCATCATAAATCTTCATCGGAACAATAAGATGAAGTTGGATATACCTGTAAAGTTAATAGATGGAGGAGAGGAACGAAGGCAAGCGAGATCGAGAAGTCGGGGTCGAGAATTGTAGAAAGGAGAAAGGAGTGTGAGAATGGGAGTGAGGTTGAAAGGTGGATCGATTGATTTGTGAGGCCGGGAAGGAAGTAGAAAGAGAGAGGATTTGTGATTTGTGCGTCATTTTTTGTTTTTGGTTGTCGTTGTTTTGTTGCATTGTTCTCAAAAACTAATATAAAAGGTGATGTGTGTTAAAACGTAAATAAAAACTGTCCTAAGTATAAATGGGTAAAAACTACACTTAAAAATGGTAAAAATGTAAACCGTTTTGACTTAAAAAACAAAAACCCTATTTTTATTTCCCCAAAATCAAAAGACTATGAATGATGTTTTTGTGATGGCGAATTTAAGATTGGGAAAGAAAAAGAAAGCTTAAAACTCTCGTGTATATAATTTTGATGATCTTCTATTCAATGATGATTGGATAGTGGAAAATGAAAAAGATTGAGAAGATGTAGACAAATTAGATGTTGATGCCTATGATGAAAAAAAACTTGATTGAAGTTGAAGTAAGGAAACCTATGAATGATCATGATTTGAACATTTCAAGTTTTGCAAATGAATTTGTTATAAGAGCAAAAGATGAAGACATTTAAGACATGTAAGTTAATGTGTGTTTGATTTGAATCAACTAATATAATTTAGGAATTGTTAAATTTTATTCTTTTGATGTTTTGAAATTTGGTTGTAGGAGTTGTTAAACTCTGTGTTATTAGATTTATGTTCTTTATAGTTATGTGATTTATATCTTTTAAATATAAAATTATTCATTAAATTTTGAGTAGTGATTTATGTTTTATATATGTGTGTATCTAAATAGATATCTACACACACATATAATTTTGTATATTTACCTTAAGTAGTAGAAACTTTACGTTTCGTGTCGTTTCTACGATTTACGTCTCTATCACTTTCTTCCGTTTCTACGTAAAAACTCGATTTTGACAACATTGCTTGCAGACTCCAAGAAGGATCACCACATGGCCCAGATAAGATGCGCGAGGAACTCAAGCAACGTGCCTAAATGAAGCACGAGGAAATTGTTTAATTATTATTCTATTTTTTTTTAAAAAAAAGGACATGTAGGGAAAAAGACTCCAGAGAAAAGATATTTATAAACAAGGATCTTAAAAATTGTGATTAATTTTAAGGATAAAAAATTAAAATATAAATTATAAAATTAACCCCAACCAAACTCCTACACTATTTGATAGTTAACAAATTTGATGATATCTCTATATATATTTTGATTAAAATAACATCTATATGCAACTCAATATTTGTATGATATTCTCTCTCATACACATTGAATTATCTTTAAAAGTTACCTAAATTAAAATAGCCTCTAAAATTTAAAAATAATTAGAAATCTACCTGTTTATTGGTTTTGATTATTTTAAAAAACCTTAAAAAATAAAATAAAAAGTTATAATTGTTATGAATATATTAAATTATGTGGATGACCCATTATGGGCATTAAGGTTGCCCATGACGTTTATGGTGGGGAGTGGGTAGAAGCTACATAAAACCAAGGTTCTTAAACTCGAACCGGACGGTTCGGACCGAAAATCGGTGAACCGATAGGAAAACCGGTCCGAGTTAGGAGTAAAATCGGGGTCCCGAATTTGTTAGTTCTCTATGTGTTTTGATGATAACTGACAATTGTAAACTCTATTTTAAGTTTGTCTTTGGTAAGTTAAAAACTTACTGTCAAAGGCAAACTCGAGTTTGAAATGTCAAACTCGAGTTTGGTCTTGAGAGAGTAGCTCAACTTTTATGAACTTAGCCAAACTCCGTTTGCTTTTGCAAACTTGAGTTTGTGTAATCTGAGAAGCACTCAAAGTTTTTAAACTTAAGGCAAACTCGAGTATGTATTTGTAAACTCAAATTTGAACAAGACAAAGAGCTTTCAATATTTTGTGAACTTAGCCGAACTCCAATTTGCTTTTGCAAATTCCAGTTTGTGCTTGTCAGAGATTTTTCAAGTTTCCCAAGCTTTCAAGGAAACTTGAGTTTGAGTTTACAAACTCGAGTTTGTGGCAAGCAGAGAGCTTTGCTCTATTTTGAACTTGAGAAAACTCTAGTTTTGTTTTACAACTCCAGTTTGCGTTTGGCAGAAAGTTTTTCAAAGTTTCTCTCTTTTGAGAAAACTCGAGTTTGGCTTTACAAACTTGAGTTTAGATCATACAGAGAGCTCCTCGATTTTCTAATGTTTTGAAAACTTCAGTTTCCATTTGGCTTTGTGGACTTAAACTTATTTTCACTTCAAAAGTCTCAAACTCGAGTTTGTCACTTAGTGACTCAAGTTTGCTCTTATTTTCAAAATGCTCTTCAAAGTTCAAATCCGACATTCTTTTTTGGATGGAATAAACTTGAGTTTGTACTTATTAACTCAAGTTTGGTTCCTCAAGAATAGTTGTAAACTCCAGTTTGGTTGAACAAACTCGAGTTTGCATCGCTAAGTTTGAAAATCAAATTGATCGTTTTTGTGAAATCTTCATGTTTAATCTAGATATTTCTTATCATCACTCCTTAATATTCCCAATTATGTTTAATCAATTTGTTAGTGAGTTTCAGATGAATTAAAGAGTGTTAAATGAAGATTTAACATAAAGCAAAAAGTGACGTCGCCGCATTTATTACTTAGTCCGAAAACTTGCATTCTTTTGGATAATCATTCTCTACATGTTGCAAAGGGATTAATGTTTTCTTTCCCTGTCAAAAAGCTGCTCTTCCAACGGATTAAATTCAAGGGAAGTCAATCATAAACTTCTGTGCACCTGAATTAATAGAAGTTTAGAGAGAGAAGTGATCAAAGTGTTCCTAACAGCTAGTCCAATGTCTCCAACGGTTACATTGTTCAATCCAACGGTCATTTAATGCTCTCTTCATATATATGGAGTTGCATTCAAGTATTCTCAACAACCAATCTGCAGAAAATGAATTGCATTAAAAGTTTCAACTACTCTTTCAGTTTTCTACTCTTGTAAAGTATATTTTGATACACTAGTACTTCAGTGATTATCTTATATACTCTTTGTGAGAGTTTCATTTATTGAAATTATTTATTGTAAGAATCTCAAGTCACGGGGGCTTGGAGATTGGGTATATCAGTTTACAACTTGTAAGGGGGAGTGTATCCAGTGAGAGGATAACTTTCAAGTGCAGAGTGTGTAACTGATTATAAGATATAGTAAAAATCTCAGAGTGTCTGGGGACTGGACGTAGGTCAAGGATTGTGACCGAACTAGTATAAATTTGTTGTGTCTTGCTATTCTTTTGTCGCATCTGTTTTGCTCTGTTCTAGCGTTCAGTTTCAGAGCACTTTATAAATAATTTTTAAAATCCTCAATTCACCCCTTCTTGGTGATTTGCTCCACTTTTAGAGTTGACTCGGAGTCAACTCGGTCTACTCGGCCTAAACCGGACGAGTTGGCCGAGTTGGAGTGAAAATTTTGTTTTGTTTTGTTTTGTTTTTTAAAATAATCAATTGAACGAGAAGGAGAAGGAGGGGAGAGTTTTAGCGGTGGTTGGCGGGAGTTTCATACCGGTGAGAAAAGAGCGAGTGGAGCAATGGGTGATGGAGAAAGAAGAAGATGAAGGTGTGAAGGGAAGACGTCGTGGCTGTCGGTAGTGGCTAGCGGCAAGGCTCATACCTCTGTGCTTCTCAATGTCGAGGCTCTCCACTAGTAAGAAAGACGTCGGCGATGGTACTGTGGACGCCCAAGAAAGAGAGAGAGATCTAAAGTAGTGAAGAGGGTGAGAGAGATCTGAAAATGAAAATGAAGTTTGAATTGAAGAGGCTGTGTCGGTGCGTGTGGCGGTGTGAGAGAGAGATGAGACGGAGGGAGGTTTTGTTGATGAGAATGATGAGTGAGTAAAAAAAATCAAATGACCCAATGTCATGTCTTATCAAAGTAAATGAAGAAAAAGAAGAGGCGCTGGGATGAATCATGTGACCCACTTAGAGATATGACACAGTGCTTGACAGAAGGTAGTAGGTGACATTTTTTTTAGTTTTTCAAAGATGAAAAATGAAAGGTGTGAGGGGAAAAAGAATCAATCTCTTACCGGTTTGACCCACTAACCCTTGACCTAATATCCTAACCGGTTTAGTGACCGGTCCGGGTTAAGAACCTTGCATAAAACTTACCTACACTCCAACCATTATAAATACTCTCCTCCCCCCCAACACAAATGTACACCGAAGAAACTGAATAAGAATCTCTCTTGCTCTTGTTCTCTATCTTTTACTTTTTCTATATCTTTATTTTTATAACACGTTATCAGCACGAGAGCTCTAACGAAGGTATGATTGTTTCTTTAATGATTTAATCTACATTATTTAGTTATATGTTTATTTTATCTATCTAGGATAATCTAAGCTACTATATGGAATAAATAGATACTTTTATCGATTTTTTATACATCGGGTTCCATGGCTAAGATTGAAGTTTATTGTTGTTTTATATCTAATTTTGATCTCCTTTATGATTTATTTTATATTATTGACATTGTTATTTTAGTATGGCCAGAAGCCATACACCTCTGCTTTCATATTCTGAAATTATATGACCAGAAGTCATATCGCTCTGTTCCCTATTACATGGCCAGAAGCCATAGTCCTTTTATTCATACTTTGAGATTATATGACTAGAAGTCATATACATTTTGATTTATTATTTTGATATAATATGGCCATAAGCCATATTCCTTTTATTTCTATTTTTATATTATATGGCCAGAAGTCATATATATATATATATTATATTACAAAATGGCTAGAAGCCATATTCATTTGATTCCTTATTATATGACTTGAAGTCATATACTTTTTATCTTTTATTTTATTGGATGACTAGAAACTTATATTTAATTTTTATTTGTCCCGAAGATAAAATGCCGAAGTCATGAGACTAATTAGCCTAAAGCCATGAGAATTAGTTAGCTTTGAGGCCATTAAAACTAAATGGCACGAAGCCATAAATTTTTAATTTCGTTGTAATATCATTATTTATGGATTATTTATTGTCTTTATGAATTGATTATTATTTTTGTATATTATATATATATCCCTTTATTATCCTTCTATCATTCATTGCCGACGGAATCTTGAAATAAATATACATGTGGGTCCCAACATTTTATTATTTATTACTCCCTCCGGTTCTAATTATAGGAACACTTTTATAGTGCAATTTGCACTATAAAAATATTCCTATAATTAGGACCGGAGGTAGTAATATGCATGTGGGCCCCACATATATAAGGAAAAAAATGAAGGTGTGTTACGGGATGTGTATAAATTGTGTAGTATCAGATCTATTATTTATATTATTTCAAATTTTTTTTATTAAGATTATATGATCGAAGTCATATAAATTTTATTTATCCTTCGATAAATTCTCGTAAGATATATATAATATTTGTTTATCCGAAGATAAACTTTGGAAGCCATATTGATTTAATTTTTCATAAAGAGAAAAAATTGTTATGAAGCTAAGAGACAAATTTGGCCTGAAGCTATGAAACAAGTCCTTATTCATATTTTTGTATGTCATTAGGTATGAAGGCTTTAAATTGAATATTTGACATTAAAAGACCCTTTTGGAACAAAGAAAATGTATGACTATTAGAAAATGGTTATTCTTTCAAAAGTTTATTGTAAATGGGTGTATCTAATTTGCTCATGCAGTAACAATATTGTAAAAGAGGTCTTAAGAAATATGGTGAATTAATTTTCTAACCTCATGTGGCCAAACAAAACAATGAGTTTTTGTTATAAGAATCATGAATCTAATCCAACAGGCTTTGCTTCATTCCCAGAAGTAAATGAAGTAATGAAATAATATAATTATGGTCATGGATAAGTGTGAACGTGCCTATAATTTCTGTGTGTAGTCATGATTGTAATCATATTGGTTTAAATTCTCACCTAAAGTGGAAAAATATTATTGAAAAGAATCACAAAAGGGAAACTATTAGACAATATGTTGAAAATTCATGATATTATGATATTTTGCTCCCCACTATTTTATACTCGTAGTTTATAAGGTTTTAATATCTTATACAAGATTTTTAAATATTTCATATGATTTACTATTTTGCATAGTAACTGAAATTCACTATTGTATACAGTGATTTACTATTCTGCATAGTAATTGAAACGTGATTGCATAGTAATTTACTATTACGCACAGTGATTTATACTTATGAGATATTTGGTCCTTTAGTCTTCTATACCCAAGGAAGAGGTATAAGAGCTTCTTCACATCCAGAAATGAATTGTGGACAAGAGAGTGACATTTGATTGTCATTAATATTAAGGCCCTGAAGGCTTATGTTTCAAATATTGTATTGATACAATAAGATTTTAGTAGCCTTGGAAAAGTATTGTCTAGAAGACAATAACTTGCAGAAATTTATGCCGTAATAAGTCTAAAGGCTAATAGTCCTAGGCACTAATTAGCATATTTTGTCCAACTTTGTAAGAGAGACTAATGTTCAGACTATATATATGGCAATATAAATTTGACAGGAGGCTCCGAAAAAGCTAATATTTTGTTACCTGAAGCTCATATAAAAGAAACTTATTAAGTTTTAGAGATATCTACAGAAATGGATATCATATAGATAATACATGCTATTGTAAATCAAAAGTTTACAAATAATAATACAAATTAGAAGTTTGCTGTAAATTAGAAGTTTACAAATAATAATGTAAGGGACTGTAATTGTAAACCAGAAATTTACACATATAGCAAATCAAATGCTTGTCAATGCTGCCAATGAGATATTAGAAGGCAAAAAGATGCAACAAAATATGTCTAGATTTATTTTGAAGCCAAGAGAAAGAAAGAATAAGCCGTAAAGATAATACGATGTTTAATTTGTTAAAAATTATTATTATTTACATTTATTGTGATCTCATCTCATAAATTTGTTGCCATTAGAATTTTTTGGTGAATATTTTTCAAATTGTTTTGATCATGAATATCTTCATATGTGGTAGACTAGATACTTTGCATATATAAGCAAATTGACTAATGAGATTATATAGTAATATGATACTATATGGTAGTTCTTGAACAAAATGAAGTATGATTATATGACTCACACTTGAGGGGAAGATTGTTAGAAAACAAGTGTGAGCTAATTTTTAAAAAGTTATATACTGCTCACACAAAGTCTAAAAGATCTCCCAAAAATGGATGTTAGATTATGATTTAAATCATAATGGAAATTGAAAAGTTTATAATTGGTTAAAATATATGTTACAGTAAACCATAAGTTTACTTATTCAAACAAATTTATTGTTAGTATGACTTGTTTGATCATCCAAGTCACACACACACACACACACATATAAAATAAGATTATGTATTGACATCTATTGAAGAACCATAAGATTCTTCATAAATAACCAACATATTATTTTATGAATTATATGCTGCTTGTTCTCATTGATCATGATTAGTAATCGATATCAGTATTCCTGAAAAAATATCAAATAGTATTATATGGGCCCATTGAAATAGCATGTAAACCACATAAATTTGAAAGATGCATCTATAAGATAGTTACATGTGAGACTATTTGCTTGCAACCTAAAGGTGTAAGAATGTTTGTAACCTGAAGTTTGCAATAATGTTAATAAATTAAGCATGCTATTTCCAGGTTATACGATCCAGAAATCATGTATTAAAGCATCCAGAAATAGCTAGATCAATGCTTTTGAGAACAAAATTTCTATGTTGGTTTATTTGATCTTATATATTGCAGCATTTATAAAAACCAACAAAATTCTCCCGATAAAATTAGCTTTTGGTCAAGAGTCAGAAAAATTCCATCTTAAAAGGTTTTGAATGTGCACCACAATGCACATAGATAGATATAGAAAGAAAGTTGAGATAAATGTGTAAGGAACTTTTTTTTTTTTTTTTTTTTTTTTTGTCTTTAAATGAAGCAAAATGATGTTTTTAAATAAAAAAAATGGATTTAGAAGACTTATATTGTATGATTAGTCAATTGTTATTTGACATTATTTTATTAACATTAGGAGGAGAAAATAAGCAGTTGGGTAAATGAATTAGTTGGAATGAATTATTATTGGCTCATTTTGATCCTAGTGCAAAACAATGTGAATTAGAAGTTCAAAAGAAAATTAATTTACAGAATTTAGCTAATCGAATGCCAGAAGTATTTACTGACCCAAAGAAAGTGACAAAGTCACATATCCCATCTCCTAATGCTCCTATTGATATCTCTGAAAGACAACCTATTATAAATGAATTTAAAGCACGTCTGAAGCGTGGTAGCCTATCGGTTCCAAAGATATAAATCTTTGAAAAAGAAAAGGAGCTTAGAATATAGATGATCAAGTATAGATGATCAAGTATAGAATAATCAAGAAAAATTAGTAGCTCCTGAAGAGCCATCTCCTGAAAAGTTATGATCTCTAGTAGAGATATCTCTAGAAGATAATGTTGTAGTCCCAGAAGAGACCCATGTACCTAATATATATATATATATATATATATATATATATATATATATATATATATATATATATATATAATTATGAGATCTCAATAAATTATGTTATAAATAGAATCTGATGGGATTGAAAGGAAGTCAACGTTGACGACATCTTTGCTTACAATATAGCATATGATGTAATGACTGATAATAAGGATTATGAGCCACAATCTATTAGCGAGTGCCAAAAGCATATGTCCTCGAAGGACTTAAGGTACCAGAAGCACATGTCCCCGAAAGGACTTAAGGTGCCAGAAGCATATGTCCCTAAAGGACTTAAGGTGCCAAAAGCACATGTCCCTGAAGGACTCAAGATGTTAGAATCATTTAATTCAAGTTCTCGAGAACAATACTCAATTAAGTTAAATCAGCCTCTGTATAAATTGAAGCAATTAGAGCGCGTTTGATATAATCGTTTCAATAAATATCTTTGAAAAGAAGAATTAAAAAATGATTCAATATGCCCATGCATTTTTGTGAAAAGATGTAGAAATGAATTTGTTATAATTGATGTTTATGTTGATGATATCAACATAACTAGAACTCCTGAAGATCTTCAAAAGACTTTTAATTGTTCGAAGAACTATTTAGTCAAGAAGTACCATATTTTAGTGATATTAGAGCACTAATGTATTTTGCTTATTAGCAAAATAGTTCTTCACAAATACGAAGACATTGGAAGTAATGTTGTTATCAGTGGAAGTAATACTGACGTTGTCAAAAGGAGGAGTCGATACACGCTATACTATTTTTCCCTTATCTAGGTTTTGTCCCATTGGGTTTTCCTGGAAAGGTTTTTAATGAGGAAGCATTAGAAAGTATATCAATGGATGATGTACTCTTTTCTTTGGCTAGGTTTTTATCCCACTGGGTTTTTCTTAGTTAAAGTTTTTAACGAGGCACATTCATAATCACTACTACAAAATAGGAATTTAACGACCCCAAATTAATGTATGTTTAAAAAAATGTAGACGTTAAAATGTAGGCGGTGGCACTATTGTAATTTTTTCCTTACTTTTAACGTCCGTTTTTTAAAAACAGACATTAAATGTTTAAGCGGTGGTACTATTGTAATGTTTTTTCCTTACTTTTAAAGTACGTTTTTTAAAAACAGACGTTAAATGTTTGCACAATTGTAATTTTTTTCTTACTTTTAAAGTCTTTTTTTTTTAAAATAAACATTAAATGTTTTGATACAATGACTATTTTAATAAAACCAGTCGTTGAAACTCAAATTTTTAAAATATTTTAACTTCAATCTCGCGCCTTCGACATTTTATTGTTCCCTCCCTTCCAGATTTCTCTAGATATTTCAACATCAATCTCGCGCCTTCGACATTTTATTGTTCTCTCTCTTTCATAAAAATATAAAGTTTTCTCTTCAAAACCCAACAGTGAAAAACGTCTTTCTCAAATCTATCCTGAACGCAACATTTCAATAAGAGTCTAGAGACCCACCCATCTCCGTCGCTGCACCCAACGGCCTTACCCTTGCCACCAAGGAGGTTTTCTATCGCGGTTTGAGCAACTTCTACTCTGACTCGTCCTCTGTCGTGAACTACGAGCATGTTGCACAGCCTCCAGATCTATCGTTTGCCACCAGTTAAAGATCTCGGTTGCAGATCTGCGTCTCTGTTTCTCTCCTCTCATTAAAAAATATGTTGAGTAACGATCTCGAGCACCGTGAAGAGGAGGAAGCCTCCCACAGGCGATGATGAGGATACTGAAGCTCTACTTCTTGGTGCTTTCTTTTGTTGAAAATTTTGAATGGATAGTTCATTGTAATATTTTTCTGCTCTATTTCTTGGTGCTTTCTTTTATTTGTCTTATGTTTCATTCAGTTCAGACTTTAGATGTTTTATTTATTTTTTATTTTTCTTCTTATTTTGTGCTTCGTTGGACATGAAACGCTCTATTTCTTGCGTCGAATATTGAATGGTGTTGTTTATCGTCCATTTTCAATCCATTCTTTTTCTCACGAGGCTTTACCTTGTTCAAATTGCGCCTTATATTATATTTTAGATGGTTCTATGGACTACCTAACATGTGGGTTTGTAGATATACAAAGACTGTTATTTAAATAACAGTTGTTGAAATTCAACGGCTGTTTTTTTAAAAACAGTCTTTGTATGTTATAAATTTTCAACGACACTCCATTTAACGACCGTTAAAAATAGTCGTCTAATGGTCTTAAAAACGAACGTTAAAAGTATTTTTTGTAGTAGTGAATTGACATCCAAGGGGGAGTGTTATGAATATATTAAATTATGTGGATGACCCATTATGGGTATTAAGGTTGCCCACTACGTATATGGTATGGGAGTTGATAGAAGCTACATAAAACTTCCCTAGTTTCCAACCATTATAAATACTCTCCTCTCCCACACAAATATACACCGAAGAAATTGAATAAGAATTTTTCTCTCTTAAATCTCTTTTGCTCTTGTTCTCGATCTTTTACTTCTTCTATATCTTTATTTTTATAACAATAATGTATTGTTAAAAAAATATGTTATTTTTCATAGAAAAAAAGCTTAAACAAACCGAATGTACCCATAACTTAAAGAATATTATAAAAATGAAAAATACTGAAATCTAAAAATTCTTAAACAAGGTAAATTCCTAAATTAACGGTCGATATCTCAATTTCTAAATATAAGCCAAACGAGGAAGAGGCTTTTCTCCTATGATTTTTGAGGGTTAGGTTTCTTTTATCATCATTTTTTCATTATCTCTCATAATTTCTAAATCATGTCCTTCTAATCAATATAATACTACTTTAATTTCTCTCTCTTCCCTTCTCAATCAACGACCCAAATGGACTGATGAGGGAAGAGGAGAAAAATGACCAAAGAGAGAATCTCCTTCCGATTTTTTATCGCTGCTTGTCCTTTTCTTTAAAACATGGTCGTTTGGGGAGGAAAATGGCAAGAGAAACAAAGCACTGCTAAGGTGTGAATGGGGCATTGCTAATTAATTTACGTGGGAGAATATTACGGCATGTGTGAGAAGAATAAATACAGGAATTAGCTTCATCTAACCAAAAAAAATAAAAATAAATAAGCGAGCTAAGCTGTGAACTGCTAGATTTAGTTTCGATGTGTGATTCTCACCCTGAAGCTACATACAGACCTTGATGAGTTCAAGAGGGTAAGTGGAACACCCAACAACAATGGAAGTTTTGGAGAGGCCGACGTTGCCGACACTATGACAGTCAATGGAAGACAGAGACACCAAGACAATAACGAGATAATAGTTCGTTGGCAAATCTGTACCTTAATTGTGTGTGTGTTTTTTTTTTCACTTTTTAATTGTTGATTGGTAATTAAGGTACCCTCAATTAATATTTGTGTCAAATATTCTTCGGGTAATAGTTCGTTGGCAAATCTGCACCTTAACCCTAAATAAGATAAAAATACCATAGTTGTCAAATATCCTAAATGCCGATTAACTTTTTTTTAGCCAGGTGTCCTCTTCTTCCTCATCTTCCATCGTCCAACCTTCTCTTCCTCGATCTTCAACATCATCATTCAGTCCTACATCATCGTTTAATATGGGGTGTTTAAGATTTTCCCGTCTTGGATCCCGACCAAATTGAGACAAAAAACTATTCGGGATCGGGACTTCTTGATCACGATCCCAAATATATATACACAATATATTATATTTTTTTAATTTCGTAATATATAAAACTATTCCGATCGAATATATAATATATTTAGAATTTTGATGAATTTGTATTTTTAGTTTGCTTTAAATATTTGTATTGAACTAATTAGTACAACATCATATTTATATCTTAACTATTCTAAAGGAAATACAGGAAATTGGACCCAATTTAGGTCAAAATTAGGCCAAAGTCATTAGAGGGGGAAAAAAAAAACGAATTTTTTTGAGAAATCTCGATCCTGATCAAGACAAAAAATTTTCAGGATTGGCACACATTTCCTTCCCAACTCTTCTTAAGGACGAGACTGGAAATGAGGTTTTCCAATCCCGTCCTATTTTGAGAACACTCCTAATTGAATCCTCCTTGGCCCTCCTCCGATCTCTTCTGTTTGTCATGCATGTACTCCAATCTCGTTATCGATTGCTATATTCTTGTATCTTGTGGACAAGACTTATTTGAGATTTTGAAGTTTAAGTGATTTTTTTAAAAAAAAAAATCTTTTTCCTCTTTTTATTTGGTAAGGTCAAAGTATCCACCACCGGTAGACTAATCCCCCGTAGTGTAAATTTCCCAAAAGGGCTTAAGTGTTGAGAACAACCATTCAGTTGGGCCGGACCATATCAAGGCCTGCCTTTTCAATTGGTTTTTTTTGAACTACAATACATGGGTTGTTGGCACATTTGAAGCCCACAACAAAATAAGTCAACAAATTAAATGCCCTATATTAATTCAGTAAAACACACTTATTATTAATAAAATGAGATTAAGTTTAAATCATAAACAAAGGAACTCTGTTGGGCATAAGTAAAAGCACAAGCAGGTTATGTCCCTTGTTGGCTTGTTCCAAAACATTCAAAACTTTATTAAATCGTCTCTTTCCTGCTGCAACTCAATTTCTATCTTTTGACCATTTTTCCTAAAACCCATCACAAAGAAAAGAATCCACTTACCTTTCTTTTAGGAAACATTACATTTAAGAAATATAAATAAAAATAGATAAAAATTATGTTAGATATGTTAAAAGCTGCAACTATTTAGTAGTAGTAACCTTATTAGCGCAAATAATAACCAAGTCCTTATTATAACTTAATAGTAATTTTATAGTTATTTGGAATAAATAGAATTTTAAAGATATATTAATAAAACTTTTATGATGTGTTAAGCTTTTAAATGTAATTTTTTGCTTTAGTGTACTTGACATTTTATCAGTTTTCACATGCATCATCAATTTTAGTTTACGCTTCACTGTCTTTTGTAGGGCCAATCTTTCTGTGTCATGACTCATTTCATGTACTTTATTCCAAATAGGTTTTGATGGCTCTTTCCTATCCTATTATTTGGTCTTTATTATCTTTTTTTAATAAGTATTATTGGTCCTTTTTCTTTGAAAAAAATAATTTGAATTATTATACTACGGCCATATGATAAAACAAACAAGCCCCATTACATATATCATTCACTTACCAACACTGAACATTTGTTCCACAAATTAAATTATATTTCTTATCCAATTATTGAGGCAATATTTAAAGGGAGACCCAAATCAAATCACGTATACTTGTATGTTTGGTTAAATGTGAAACCATGGTTTCAGAAGTAGTTTTTTTTTTTTTCACAAGCCGACAAAATTCATCTTACATACCTACCTCGTAAATTATAAAAGTTATTCTCAAAAGCTAATCTAAACATAAAATCTTTCAAGATTGTGATATGATTTGATTTTTCTAAATGACCTAAATGCCCATAATCAGTAACAACTTCAACTAAATAAATAATAACTTTGGTCTTATTGAATGACAACAAAAATAATACTCTCTCCAGTCCTAATTATAAGACATAATTAACTTTTTTGGAGAAATTAAGGAAGTTAATTAAATTATTTTAGAGTATTTTTATTTTTATTTTTTTCTTCAAAGTAATTAGTTTAACTAATAGACTAATATATAATTAAAAGATATACAACATATAAAATGATTAAGTAACTTATTTAGCTTTCTTAATCTTTCCAAATAAAGTCAACTATGTCTTATAATTAGGACCGGAGGTAGTAACAACTAATTCCACTTGTGAATCAAGAAGTTAAATTTGTGTGGAATTATCATTACTTTAGTTGGTGTTATCATTTGATAAAGTCAAAGTTGTTATTAGTAAAATTGAAGTTGTCATTAACCATTTTTATGAACATAGTTTTCACTTGTTAAAAACATTTGGGTAATTTCACGAAAAGGTTAATATCATACTTAGCCCTTAAAAATTTTCACTATGATTTTACCATTTCAAAATTCTGATTTAAGATTCATATATTTCTGGAAAAAATTTCACCTTCAAAACAAAAAGTGAGGACTAAAACCGTCGGTGGGGAGAACTCAAAATTGAAATTCTTACAAATTTATATGTTACAAATGGGTCCTGCCAAGCTAGCAATATTTGTTTTTTTATTCAAACACGCATCTAACCTCAATTATAAACACACTAATCTCATCTTCTTCGCTTCACACTCCATTTGAATTCCACCATGAAGCTCCTCACTATCACTTCTCTTGTTCTTTCCTTCACCTTCCTCCTCCTTCTCCTCCTTCCCTCCACTTCTCATGCCCACAACATCACCACCATTCTTGCCAAACACCCTGAATTCTCCACCTTCAACCACTACCTCTCCGCCACCCACCTCGCCGCTGACATCAACCGCCGCCAGACCATCACCGTCCTTGCCATCGACAATGCTGCCATGTCATCCCTCCTCGACAAACACCTCTCCCTCCCCACTCTCAAAAACGTCCTCTCCCTCCATGTCTTGGTCGATTACTTCGGCTCCAAGAAACTCCACCAGATCACTAATGGCACCACCGTAGCCTCCTCCATGTTCCAGGCCACAGGCGCCGCCGCCGGTACTTCCGGTTACGTCAACATCACTAACCTCAAAGGTGGTAAAGTAGGGTTCGGAGCTGATGTCACCGACGGAAGCGCTCTTCATTCGTTTTATGTGAAATCAGTGGACGAATTGGCGTACAACATCTCTGTTTTGCAGATAAGCCAAGGCCTCACTTCTGCTGACGCCGAAGCTCCGGCCGCCGCGCCGAGCCAGGTCAACCTAACATCAATCATGGCTAAGCAAGGCTGCAAAGCATTCGCTGATCTGTTGAAGGCCTCCAAGGCGCTCTCTACTTTTGAGGAAAACATTGATGGTGGATTGACTGTGTTTTGTCCAACAGACAACGCTGTCAAAGGTTTCTTACCAAAATACAAGAATCTAACAGATGCTGATAAAGTGGCATTGTTGTCATATCATGGGATTCCTGTGTATGAGTCGTTACAGATGTTGAAATCAAATAATGGGGTTGTCAACACTTTGGCCACCGGAGGAGCAAGCAAGTATGATTTCACAGTGCAGAATGATGGCGAGATTGTGCAGTTGGAAACAAAAGTTGTGACAGCAACAATAGTAGGGACATTGATAGACCAAGATCCTTTGGTTGTGTATAAAATTAGCAAAGTGTTGTTGCCTAGAGAGCTGTTTAAGCCAAGTCTTGCACCTGCAGAATCACCTAAGCCATCAAAGAAGACAAAGAAGGGAGCTGCATCGGCCGACTCGCCGGAAGCCGACACCCCAGCGGGTGATGTAGAATCAGCTACGGCTGATCATACCAATGGGGCTAGTGAGTCATGTGGAAGTGTCAAATTCTTCATGGTTTTGTTGAGTTTGACTATGGGGGTTTTGGCTCTATAGTTGCAGATTCAAAAGGAGATGCTTTCAAGTGTCGGTCTCTGGGTATTAGGTCATGTGAGATTTGATTTAATTTGTGAAGGAAATAATAAACAATGTGACCCACATGATGGAGATTGGATTGGAGTTCAAAGGTGGTCTGTCTTTTTATTTTTTATGGTTTTAAATTTGTTTATATACATTTGTAAACTTGTCAGATTTGTCATTTTCGATGGGGATGGATGGAATACAGGTTGGTCTAGCAATGCAGGCACATGTGTACAACTTAAACTTGACAGATATTTATTAATGGTTTAAATCTTGATTTTTGATTCCCCAACAAAACTACTTTAACTTCAATGCTTTGATTCCAATCAATGAGTTATTACATTCTTTATTTGAAAAATGTTCTGTCCTTATTACTTTTCTCTGATTCAAATGACAGAGTTAGTTATACACACATCTACGATCTACGGGATCAATAATTTTCATATTAGACTTTAATGCTTCAATTTATTACTACCTCACATTCTTAATATAAGATCTTGTTCGTAGTATAATCCATTGTGTCACAAAATATAAAAAAAGGAGAACAAATCCACTTCTAAGGTTCTATCGAATCAGTTAGTGAGTGAAGCTTCTTAATGCCTATTTAGTTGTATAACAAGGCAATGATTAGAAAATGATACAGTATAAATGAACACCTCTATTCTAGCTTCTTTATATATATATATATATATAAAAAAAAGAAAAGGCATTACCTAACATGTTGCATATGCAATCTGAATCCCATAACCGTTAAAAAAGGGATGAACTAATAAATTCTTCCAACTCTTGCTTCAATTCCCTTGTACTGTGATAATTTTTCAGCAATACGTTTGAAAGAGAACCCGGTGTTTCATGCAAGAACAAAGCACGTGGAAGTTCATTATCATTTTATTACAGAGAAAGTCTTACCAGAAGAAATTGAGTTTGATCATGTTAAAACAGAAAATCAAGTTGCAGATTTGTTTACAAAAGGCTTGAGTAGAAGCAAACATGAGAGCTTCCATCAACGACTCTGTTGAAAAACCAAAGAAGCTGTTGAAGATAACAATCCCATCTTTTTCTCACTATACATGGTTGTTGATTTCCGCAAGTAAAGGATTGGGTTGTTTAGTTTTTTAATTGTTTATTTTGTTGAGTCTGATAGTGATTTTTTTATTAAATTATTTTTAAATATTGTGGCCATGTGACTACCTATTTTTAGGAAGTAGTGAAAGCCCTTTCTGTTTATTTTACCATTCTTTTGATCAGTTCTATGATAATGGTCCTAGATATTAGGTTGACTGGATATATATTATTCGTTGAAGATGAATAAAGTAGCCAGCAGTTTTTTCACTTCACTCGCCCTTTTCCTTTTCTACAATAAATTCTTCCAACTCTTGCTTCATTAACAGAGCCTATAATACTTGTACAAAATCAAAGCTGAAAGACTAAAGTTTCATCGTGAAGAAAGCCTAGAATAAGGGTCATACCAGAACGAAAAGGAAATTACTTCATGTGGATTCATGAACAAGTCAAAAAACTTCCAGATTAATAACCTTCATAATCAAAATCTCCCCAACAGATGTTGTGCTTTGCAGCGAGATAGTAGACACCGGCTGGCCCTTCACCGCCATATGTGTATAGCTCTGGCACAACTTTCTTCTTTTCCAGTTCAGTTAACAAGGGTGAGATTACTGCCCAAGCAGCATCAAGCTCATCACTTCTAATGAACAATCTTTGCTCTCCTTCTATGGCATCTAAAAGCAGTCTCTCATATGCATCTGGAATCTCTTTCGAGTGCCTTAATTAACATAATAGGATGAAATCAGCATCAGCAGATGTCCAAATGAAATTATTTAAATATAACCCCTAACAGAGAGTCTTGCATGGCTTTGACCTAGGTTGAGAGGAACCACTCATGGGAAGCAAGTTGAAGATTCTGGGAACTGCTTGAAATTTATTCACTCTAATACATTATGATTGATCTTTTCTCTCCCCCACGAAATCATCTATCCCTCTATTCTCGACAACCTTTTCCCATCTTGATGTTTGAGTGAAAAATAGAAGCAAGAAGAACACTTAAAGAGAGGTAGAGGGAGATCAAGTGAGATCTCTCAATTAATGGCTTACTAGAAAAACTGGTCTCAGAGCACAATGATGTCATGTCCTTTTAACTGACCCCACTTAGTTCGATAGGGCTTTTGTTGTTGTTTAACAAAATGTCAATTATAATATTGTTTATACGTTTACCTGGAATTGTAAAGCAAATGAAGATCACTGCGATCTAATCTCATTCCAAGACCAGGAACCTTGTTGTTGATCTTCAGATAAACAGCACGATCAGGTTTTTCTCGAAGAACAAGCTCATTTGTTGTTTTATTCAAGTCAGTTCCAGGTCTTTGATTGTACAGGTTGCCTGGGACGTGTCTAAATTGAACTCGGATTTCTGCTCTAATAATTTAGCAAAGTACATTTAGCAAGTCACTCAATTGTTTCAGTAGCTTAAAGGGGTTGGCCTAACACACCCTTGTTGATCAAGTGAATCCACTTACCGATTCGAATGAAGACCTTTACCAGCTACCAATAGAATTGGAACTCCTTCCCATCGCGGATTGTCGATGAAAAGTGTTGCAGCTGCAAAAGTGTGAGTGAGACTGTCATTTAAGACAGTTAGCTCATCAGTATGAGCAGGATATCCTGTACCACCGTTGCTATTAATCTTATATTGACCAACTACCACATCTTCAAGTTTAATGGGTCTCATGGAGCGCAGAACCTTTGCCTGATTTAATGTTATACCCATGAAAATAGTCAGTGGAAATAATCATAAAATGTTTTACATCTTCAGTATTATTGAAATACCTTTTCATTTCTGATGTCTTCAGAGCCAAGCGTGACAGGTGTCTCCATTGCAAATAGTGCAATGGTTTGCAGGAGATGACTCTGCATTATGTCACGAATGATGCCGTACTTGTCAAAACTTCTGTGAGAAAGCAAAACTAGTTGAATGAATTTTGAGAGTTAATGAAAATGCTTCCTTATTTTAGTCTAAATATTCAGTGGGAAATGTTGAAATTTTATATATGTGTATTAATAGAGGCGGGAATTCACAATAGAGGGGGAAAAAAATACAGAATAGAACTCAAATATTTATAAAATTACATTTAGCCCTATAAATATTTCAATATATTCATTTTAGTCCCTCCACGAAACTTTTAGTAAAAAATAAAGTGAAAATATTAAAATTTTATGAGGCTGAAATATAATTTTCTAAATATTTGGATACTATTCTATAATTTTAGGGGGAAGCAGGCCACTTCTAGCCCTTCCCTAGTTCCGCCCCTGTGTGTATAGGTTGATGTTGTCTTTCTATCAAAATGACTTAAGTCAATTGATAGGACGTACCTCACTTTTTATATACCTTTATATCAATGTCTAACTAACTAATATGGGACATATTCTAATAGGAAACACTGCTATACTTACCTGCTTCGTCCCTCCATGCAAAAATCTTCATAAAAAACTACCTGAATGTTGCAAATGTAGTTCCGGGACCATAAAGGCTCAAAAACCAGATTTGAGAAGCGAAGTACCAAAAGATTTTCCACTAGCTCCTCACCTAGATCGTGGTCAATCCTGAAGAGACAATTTGAAGGCTTAACTCATGTATATGCAATAATGCTGCCTTGCTGAATTTGAACTACAGTAAGAGCATACCTGAATATTTGGTCCTCTGTAAGGTATTGTTTCAAAGCTATGGTCTGCTTTTTGGATGAGTCTGTATCATGACCAAATGGCTTCTCAACTATGAGCCTAGTCCACCCATATTTGGAAGAAGCACAACGTTTGGTGCATCTTGCAACATCTACATAGAGGCTTGAAGGTATTGCTAAGTAGAATAGCCTATTTGAGATTTTTCCAGCCTGAATTATCCTTGAAAGAATTCAGCAGCTAAACATTGCCCCAAAGAATTCATATCCAAAATAAAATGCTTTTTTTTTTTTTTTTTTTTTTTTTTTTTTTTTTTTGCATATATATGGCAAGCATAGCTTGAAGTTAAACCCTCTTAGATAATACTACCTACTTGAGAAGACCTCTCCTAGCAAAATACATATCCGTCCAAAACTCTGAATAACAACACTTTTACACTTCTAGAAAGAAAAGTACATGAGGATCATCAGAGTGAGCCTCCTTAGCAAGCTTATCCGCACAATAATATTCTCCTATGAGCATGCCTTACCTCCACCAACCAATTAGCATATAGAAGCTGTCTGGTTTCTTCAATCAGGTTCCTGTATGGATGGTTATCACTACTATGTCACTCAAAACACACTTCTATACCCTTTAATCCTATTTTACTTGCTAAATATGTATTCAGTTGCACATCACTTTATTTCTCTCTCTCTCTCTCTCTATATATATATATGTGTGTGTGTGTGTGTGTGTCCTTCACTATGTCATGCAAACCTGTTGACTTAAATATCAAACTACTTCAACCAGCAGTTTGAAGTCCACGTGCTTGCTATGAAACCATTAATGGTTTTAATAAGTGCCTTCTATATTCATGATCAAGGATGGCAATTAAATCTAAAGACACGAGGAAGGGCACTAAAATGTGTTAGCATAGGAATAATACCTCCCTCTCTTCCAGCTTCTTGTTCAATTGCATGAAGTGCTCCTCAGAACTATACTGACCTGAATGATAGAAACAACATTTTAGGAACTCAGCCATCTTGTCATCACAGTTATCCCTGCAATTCTGAAAATATCATATTAAGAATTGCCAAAAGAAACAAAAGAAACACTTCACAAAGAAAGTGGCTGAAAGGGACCTCTCAACAACTCTGCAGGTAAGATTTTCACTAATCAGATTTCTTAGTTCATGGTCAGTCATTGGAGTACGTGCATAGCCCAATATTGTGAAATGCTGCAAAAACCAACCGTTAATCAGCAGAAATCGCTAATGGCTTCTATTAAGAGTACAACTATTAAGTTGATCAAGAGGATAACATCAAAGGAAAGCTACCTGAGGCAAACAGTCTTCATAAAAAAGTGCAAACAAAGCAGGGAATATTTTCTCCTTTGCAAGGGCTCCTGTGGCCCCCACAACAACAATGGTTAGCGTCGAATCTGCCTTGTCTGTTTTCAGGATATTGCACCCTCCCTCGTCTGGAGTTTTCCTCTGTTCTGTGCATAGAATATCTGTTGGTGATGTACCTACGAGACACAACAACTTTGAGTTCTTCAATGTGAGAATGAAAAGTATAAGATACTCTATTTTGGTTTGCCACAAATTCTCATGCTGGTAATTAAAAAAAAAAAAAAAACAAGTTCCTTTGTTAGTGAGTGGCACTGTGACAGTGCCAGCGGACTAGTGAATAAATACAAGAAACTGACCCTTCACCAAACATAGTTTTAGTCATAAAAATGAAGTAGCTGTATCAAAAAAGTCAAAATAATTTACTGGACAAGAACCTAAACGAATAACCTTTGTTTTGGTACATAACATAACACAACTAGTGGCTTAACATAGAACATTTTAGTGTGAAAAGCTTTATTAGTTACCAAGGTAGCGAGGTCCTTTGCAGCACCGAAGGTGAACATTTGTTGGAAGAGGAACAACTGCTTTTGTGTTGGCGAAAGAAAAAGGGAACAACTGCTTTTGTCCCTCAACCCAATATTTGACACTAAAATTGTCCCAATTCACGGTAAAGCTTGAAAAACAAATCAATCATAAACCAGACCCAGAAATATGCTAGCTTAGCAGCTTATTAGAACAATGAGAGCATGCATTTTTCGCTTTTAACTATAATGCAGAGTCCTTCTCTGTTCAAAACAAACCAAAGCTGTTCATAAATTAAGTCTCAAAGAAACATTCTTTCGAACACATGACTGGAACTAATATTTGAATAGCTAATAACAGGATCATAAGAACCCACCATTCTGCAAATGGATATAAGCTTTGATCTCAAGAGGCTTGTTTTTTGAACGTGTTCCGAAACTGCTCTCTTGAACCCAAGTGCCGAAGAAGCTTCTTCGTGACGGAGAAGAAAACCCATGAGGGAAGCGTAGAGGCATGCAATTTCGCGGTGACAGAACAGCCATTGGAGCTTTTGGCGAGAGATATGAATAAGAGTTCCGAGACGCACTTGCATGAGGTTATAGCTTGCTTTAGTACTGTAAGTCAATGAAATTAAGCATTGAGATCATTTTCTCTGTCGCCGATCCTGAAAAGCAACTTGACTTTCAAGTGCAACGGTGAATCAGGTGCTAAACTAACTCAATTTGGTTCAGTTTACCCTCTCGTCGGAACTTTGACTTTCAGTTGATGATATCAAGTGCCATGATCATTCATTTGTACGACAGAGGATGATTGTGCCTCCAGTGAAAACGAGTTAGAGCTCTTCAATTTTCTGCCCAAAATACAGGTGAAGTACGCGCAATTCAAAGAGATATATAAGAATCAACATTAGGCATGTGATAGCACTGGACAGGTCTAAATAGTAAATACATTATTTGGAGGGAAGCCTCTTTTATGTAACGTAATCTTGGTTTGAATAAAATTGACAGTTTTTTCCAAAAAGAATAATATTATCTAATTAGCTTAAGAGGTAATTTTGTTCTGAAAGTTTTTACGGAAGGCAATTTTACTTGGACCGTTATCTCGACTAAATATCTTGAGTTGATTGATCCGTATATACATCACGTCATTTTTGTAAAAAATGCAAATTGCTCAAAAAATCCATGTATGATCTAATACTTTATTTTTTACAAAGTTAGATCTAAAATTTCTGGGGCAAATTTGCACCTTAACAACAATGAGTTCAACATATTTAATCAACTAATGGTCAATATTAATTGAGATAACAGTTGGCGCAAAATTTGCTCCATTTTTGAAAGTTTTGGGGTAAAATTGTCCTCCGAAAAATTTTCAGGGTAAAATTGACCCTTGATAAAAACTTTCAAAATAAAATTATCCCTCTACCCTACCTAATTTGGAGTGGGAAAAGAAGAAAGCGATATCCGAAGGAGTAGGAGGACATTTGAAGAACCTAACACAGTCTTGACTTTTAAATAGAGGAGCTAAGAAACTTAACAATTTGATGGGTGAGAATAAACTTCAAGAAACCCACACGGTTCCATGCAATTTTATGCGCATCACTGTCAAACTCGAGTTGACTTTCTGCTTTATTATTTCTATATTTCTATTTTATAATATTACGTCAATTCACTTTTAAAATAAGAGTTTATCATTTTTATATTTTTATTTTACAAAATCATTTAAACTTACTCTTAAATTCATACTAATTTTTTTTTTTTAATTTGATCATGTCAATAGTTTTAGATATGAACTTCACATAAATTTCTTTGTTGAGTATTGTAAATTATTAATATTGATGGTTTTGATTTCAAATTCATATTTAAAATAAATCAAAATGTTATCATTTTTAATATTTTATTATTTAATTGTATACTTTTAACACCTGTTTATTCTTTTAAGTTCATAGTCTAATTTTACGTCTTGATCGTTGATACTATTTCACTTAAAGTCGCAAATTTGACAACCGATTACTTGCATTATCAAATTCTTTTAACAGATGTGTTTCTTCACCCTGTCCAAAACATAAAATAGGCATATTTATTCATTCATTAGATGTAAATAATAAATTGGGAAAATCATTTTCCACATTCATATTCTTCCTCTCAATATTCCAAATTGATTTATGCAATTATGTCCTCAATGGCAACCATACTTAACGAGCAGAAAGAGAAAAAAAAGATGGGAAAAAAAAAGATCAAACACAAAGTTTCAACTTAAAGTCATTCTCCCAACTTCATTTCAACACACAAGCACTCCCATAAGTAAGACTCATCATGTGACATCACTGCATCACATACCAAACTTTCCAAGCTAAGATCACATACCATTCATTGAAGCTGCCAACATTAATCCTCTACATTACTACAATTTATTCGCTCACAAGCATCACACAATTTTACATTCATCACCAAACTACGAGAGAGGAGTGAAAAAGAAAGTGTCATCAAGACGATCATTACTCGGTGAATTCCCTCCATACACCAACAATCCCTCTTTGCCGTCCCTCTGCCCGCCGGCAAACGCGCACCACCCTCGAGGTCCTGGATGGTCACTGGAATCCGGCTTATCATCCAATCGTTTCCATGCCAATGTCTCTGTGTCCAATGCATAAACCTCGCCGGAAAACTTGCCGGCACCCAAGTGACCCTGGTCACTAGGATCTATCTCTCCACCACATATGAAGATATGTTTCCCAATGGCTACACTTGAGAATACACTACGAGCAGTGGGCTTTTCACCAGTTGTTTCCACTTGGGACCAGCTCTTTTGGGCCAGATCAAAACAATGCACATCATCCGCTTCGTCGCCCGCAAACCCATAAACGACCCATATTTTCTCTTGGGCCGCAACAAGCCCAGTCCCACCTCTACCCTTACAATTTTCTCCAGCAGAAGGAAATTGCACCCACTTGTTCTCAACAACATCAAATGCCCACAGATCATTGAGCCTGCCGGAGACACCACAGCCACCGAAGATATAAACATGCCGGTCATCGGCAATGATTGAGTGGTAACTCCGGTGAGGTGGTCCGGTGTCTCCGCTAGAAATTAAGGCCCACTTGTTATTCTTTGTATCAAAGGAATAGAACTCATTCAGCTCCTTGTGCTCAGAATCCCTACCACCAAACACATAGATGGTATCTCCGATTGCCGCCATAGCAACACCGACACGCGGCGGCGGGATGTTGCCGGAAGCTTCAGCCACAGTCCATGTCAGAGTTTGAAGATCAAACACGTGGAGCTTGTTATCTACAGGAACACGAGGCGTGAATTCACCCCCAAAGGCATAGACCTTGTGTCCTACTATTGCAATTGCATGTGAACTTCTTGCCCCAGGCCCTTTTCCATTCTGTTCTAGCTGGTGGAAAATAACAAAGGAAAAAAAATCATGTAAAATAAATTCTAATTCATTTCTTCTTCTTTTCTCCCCAAAATTCTGAATACAAGATATAAGGTCATACATATTTCACCAGGTATTATGCAGAACAGAGCAAGATAGCTTGATATTGTTGATGATAGAGACAAATATCAGAAAAAATTTCATACTAGAGATAAAGTTAACAGTGAAACTATCAAAAGAGGGCTTTTCATTAAAAGTTAAATTACTTGATTTTGACATGAAATCTCTATCCTCTCTTCTAACCTCACAGACTTTAGTAGGAGACTTGGAGGGGAAAAGTACAAATCAGTCCCAATTTGCATATTCATAAAAAATTGATGTCATATTCAGATGTAGATTTTCTAGCTAGCAACCAATCGTTCCAGCAATTTCAGAAGTTTAGTACTAGTAGTAGATTGTTGTTTTTAACTAATTTACAAAATGATGGAAAGGAAATCCTAAATTGCAAGAACGAGTGACAGATGAATAGAAGTGAAATTTTAGAGCAAAATTTACAGTGTCGGATGAATATTAAACAACAACAACAGAAAAGCATATTTGTTAATTCACAGAGAACCAAATACGCGGTTGAGATTCCAAAAGATCATTCAACAAATTGAAGGAGAAATGAAAAGGGCAAATTCGGCAGAAATGAAGGTGATAAATCGTAATCGTGCACAGTAGAAAATTACATGTCGATGTCGAAGAAGAAAATATTAGAGAGAGGGGGAGAGAGACCTTAACCCATTTGCCTTCTGCCACAGCCATCTGTCGACGGAGTTCTGACGGATACCCCAAATGCTTCAGTGCTTCACGAGTTGAACTGATTACTACGCATGTCTTTATATAGAGCTTGAGTTGAAGTTCCGGGCAAAAAAAAAAAAAAAGCTTGAGTTGAAGGCGGGAAAAAAAAAAGAAATGAATATTTAACTATTTTATTGCCGGATATAATAATCCTATTTTATTTGCATCATCTCTTTTATTTATTGCCAAACCAAACCTCGTATTCCTTCCCTTTTTTTTTTTTTTTTAAAATTTAAAGTTTATGTGAGTTGAGTGTCGGGACTTCACTTACTTAGGTCAAAATATGTCTTTTAACTCAAAGAACACTTATAAAGGTACTTACATATCACTCACCAACAAATTGCTTACATTAGCGGAAAGCAAGGTTGTCAAACTCACGAGTTTAAGTAAACTCGTGACAATGACGTAAACTCGTATTGTAAACTCGTAAGAGTTTACTTTTACTATTAAATTGATATTAATAGTGTATAATAAATAATTAAAATATAAAAGTTGATAACAATTTGATTTAAATATATTTTAAATTCAAATAATTGAAATTAAATTCATCAACATTTAAAATTTATTATATTTAACAAAGAAATTTCTATAAAACTTATAAATAAAGGCCGTTGAACATCATCAAATCAAAAAAGTTAACATGAGTTTAAATGTGAGCTAACACGATTTTGTAAGCTAGAAACGAAAAAACGGTAAACTCGGTGTATAAACTCGTGAGTTTAACTGAGTTTACAATGGTCACGAGTTTATCAGTGACTCGATTCGATTTAGTAAGCTAGAAACGTAAAAATGGTAAACTCGGAGAGTCAACTCGCGAGTTTGACAACAATGCCGGGAAGATCTAAATACATGATCTTATGATTATGGTTATGAGTTGACAATTTTACCAATTGGATCAACTATTATTCTAGTTCTAGTTAAGTATAAAATGTACTAATATACAAATTGTGGCAATTTAAATTATGAAAATATGGTTTAAAAAAGAGTAAGAAATAACATATAGAAAAAGCATAATTATTCATGTATGATAAAGACATGAATTATGAAAAAGCAATTTAAATTATGAAAAAATGGTTTAAAAAAGAGTAAGAAATAACATATAGAAAAAACACAATTCATGTACGATAAAGACATGAATTTAAATCTCAACCTCCATATACTTAATAATAACTCTTCTCATTAAAATTGATACATAATTCATGTTCAAACTCAGTTTCATGATGAGAAAAGTGTTAAGAAAGGTATTTATTTGTGATTTACATTATAAGGCCTATACCATTAAGATTTTCAGACTCAAACAATTAAACTTTGAAGGTTGAAAATTGGGAATTATAATATTTTCTTTCACTAATTTGACAGAGTGACTTTTTTTTTTTTCCCAGATTTAAGACTCTTGTGGATTCTCTTATAATACGAGTTTTTTTTTTTTTTTTGATCAGTCTCTTGTGATTTGTCAATTTTTGTATATTCGAAAAAAGTTTTAATTATCATTCTCTTATAATACAATTAATTATTAAAGAGTATTTTTATTTTTATTTTTTTTCTTCAAACTTTTTTTTTAGATCAGTCAATTAATTCTTGTGATTTGTCAATTTTTCAGTATATTCATTAGAAATTAATTAATAATTAATATGACCTCGACGAACATTCAAACAAGCACCTCAATAGGAATATTGGGTAACAGTGTACCACGATTCAGTTTGATATCCTTTTTATTGTAATTAATGCTTAGTGACTGGAAAAACTTATATGACACTAAGTGAGAGTTTTTCAATTATATATACTAAGAAACAGTGATAAAGACAGATTATTTTATAATTGATTTTTGTTTTCCCCTAACGCATATTCTTCTAGGGGAGGCAATCTGATTCAAAGTACTATCAAATAATAAATGTATATATCTCTCTCGATAAAGATTCGAATATTAGTTTTCTTAATGGACTAACGCTTCAACTAGATCAGTATTATTGATATTTTGTACTACCTCTGGTCTTAATTATAAGATCAGGTTAATTTTTTTTGAAAAAATTAAGAAAGCTAAATAAGTTACTTAATCATATCATATGTTGTTTATCTTTATATTATATATTAGTTTATAGGAAAAAACTTCTTATGTTGTAGGAGAAGTGTTTTCTCATGTTACACATATATGAAATTGTGGGACCCACATATATATATAATTAGCATTTTATATATGTGGGTCACATCATTTCATGTGTGTGTAGGAATCTTCTTCTTCTTATGCAACATGAGAAGTTTAAACCCCTTAGTTTATTAGTTAAACAAATAGTTTGGAGGAAAAAAAAAAAAATACTCTAAAATAATTTAATTAGTTTTTTTAATCTTTCAAAAAAAAAAATTAACAGAGTCTTATAATTAGAATTGGAGGGAGTAATTGAAATGACGAAAAAAGACAAAAATCCTACAAGGCCACGCCACAACGTCCATATCAAACGAATAAATAAGTAAACAACTAACAATAAACAAAAGATATTGTGAGTGCGATCTGGCCATTTGTATGTGGACGGTGTTGCATTTGCATACATTAATAAATTTATTAGTTCGATACGTATGAAATTTTGATTCTGTCCATATGCCTGCATCATGCCTCTTCATTTAATAAGAGTCAAGATGACTTAATTTAATCATGGTAAAAAAAGATGGATTAATTTAACATTATTTGTTAATAATGTTATCTTAACTAAATAGATCTTTTTCTTTTTCTTTTAATAGAAATGAATTTATCATTTACAAAATAAATTGTATTATTCGTGCATGATTTATAATCTCATGTATTTTTAGCTTAAATGTAACACAATTTGGATGGAATCCCTCCAAAAATACACGATAAATAATATTTATAAAGATTGATGGCATGATTCGATCCTATTTTTAT
The DNA here is from genome assembly GCA_019022615.1 of Acacia melanoxylon. Lineage (NCBI taxonomy): Eukaryota > Viridiplantae > Streptophyta > Magnoliopsida > Fabales > Fabaceae > Acacia > Acacia melanoxylon. The sequence continues at coordinate 211,187 of JAFJYJ010000124.1, forward strand.
AATTAATAAGTGCATGTTTGAATTAGCGGTAGAAACTATTTTTACGACGTGATTTACGATATACAAAGTAAGTATGTAAGATAAGTTTTGTCTCGACTTACGAAAATGTTTTCTTCTAACGTTAGTTTAAACAGGCCCTAAATCGTATCAGTATAAAATAAACTAATCTTTATGTTAATCTTGTTTATTTTATACCTAGTCAGATGAGACATCGTACTCATAATTCAATCCAGTAGCTTTAGATAGGTACTACAAAACAGGTAAATATTAAATATATGGATGATGACAAGTCAATTGAGATTTTCTTTTTAGTATATTTGATTGATTCCTTATTCCCACATAACTCTTTTATTTAATTTCTTTGGCTCACATCAACACCAATTGACTTTTCTTTTTGTTATAAAAATTTAGGTGTGTTAGGTAGGAATTCATCAGGGTGAGAGTATGCGGTTCAAAGTGTATTTACATTTGACCTACCAACAAGATCCTCACGTGATAATTATGATTTGAACTCACGACCTAGTGAGTTATAAGTTAATTTCTAATGGATTGAATCAACTTTTGTTGGCATCAACACCAATTGATTTGAATTGAATGAACACCTGTGATAAATCTCTCTCTCACACACAAATATATGTATGTATGTAGTATTACAAAAAGTTACGTGCTTCATCACTCGTCTATTACTTTGTTGAGATCAATTGATTATAGAAATCATGGTGATATAATAAATGAATCTCACTCATACGCACTTCTTGTTTTTGTTTTTTTAATATCACTCTTCCACATATGTGCACCGCACTCTATACAAAGTACTCACAGCCTGCCTCTTTCAAACCTCGTAATGTCAAAACAATTTTAAATTATTTCCATCCCATCTTCTATTAAGACTTGAATGTTGAATACTAAGGATTCGTTTAGTATAAGGAACGTTTGAACAGGGAAAGGAAAAGGAAGGGGACTGCATAGAAAGAAAAGGAAGATTAGAAGGGAACTTAAAAGATGTTTTGTTTGGTAGTGATAAGTTATATATCTGCCATATATTTTCATTATATTATGCTTGTTTTACATGAATAATCTGAGCTTAAATGTGATTTATTTGATAAAATATGACATAATTCATGCATATATGGAAATAAGGATTATATGAAGTGAACTGTTGCATTTTAGACATCATCCCGCATGTAGGCAGAAGAAAAGGCTTCAAATTGATGTATCATGAAATCGCATGACAACATCGTGGGTTATACTGAACTAGCATCAAAATGTTGTCATAATGCTATAGCATCATAAGTAATAACCTGTGATATATTGTTATACTCTAATCTTTTCTCGAGAATATTTCAGAAGATAATTGCAGGAAACCGAGCTGTGGAATATTTCTAGACGACGGTTGACTTGATAGAGACAGAAATAAAGAGCGCGGAGAATTGGAAGAAAAATCTACAGAATCCTGTGGAATTAAAAGAGAATCAATCAACCAAATCTAGGGAGTCGGGCCTAACATAATTGGAAATCCCAACTCATTGGACGTACGGCGCAAAGGTCCTGACTATAAAAGGAAAAAAATCAGCTAGACCTAAAAAGAAGTAAGCACGAGAACAACGTGACTCAATCAGATCAACAAAGAATATATCAGAACTCTGCCAAGAGCTCAAGAGAAGCCAATGGTGACAGAAGTTAGGCGGAATTGAAGAAGACGCAGAGGCGTTGTGTGACAGACGTCCCCTGTGCCGTCAAACACTTCGACAATCTTCTTTGTTTTAGCTTTTATTCTATGTTCTTAATGGATTATATTTCATTTGTTTCAATTGTGTTTTTCTAATCAGCCATGAACTAAATTCCTTTGGCTGAGCGAGATAGAGCCTTAAGTTGTAATATAAACCCAGATTGCTAGTCTTAATTCAATAAATTCAGTTTTCTTAATTGTGATTGTAACGCTGGTTTTGTTTGTTAGTTGGCCGCTAATAGGCAAGAGCAGTGGCTTTGGCTTATTGGAAAGGAGTTAATATTAAACTTTTGTTAAGCAATGTGTGCTAGCCAAGATAAACCGTCTTTCTTCTTTGTTAAAGTTGATAGTAGCATGTGCCTTCTTTACAAACCGGACATGCTTTATAGCTTTTTACACTATACCTTGACAAGTTTCCATATGTTAGGAAGTCATTTATTGTACACAAGATCATTGCTTGCATTTTAAAAACCTCATTCTTGTTCGAGTAAAAAACACCGACACATTCTTCCCACAACTCTTTCAAGTTTTCGATTAAGGGCTCTAGCTAAACATCATTGTCATTTCCGGGTTGTTTTGGTCCCAAGATCAACATAGACAATATGATATACTTTCATTTTACGCATAATATATAAGATAAGTTGTAAATAATCAGGAGAACAAGCCATGAACTATGTATATAGCTAAGGCTACCATAAGGATTCATGTTATCCATGCTAAGGGCAAGCCTAAGGTTCTTAGGTTCTTCACCGAAGTTAGGAAATAATTGACTGATTTTCTTCCATTGAGAAGAATCAGCTGAATGTCAAAGCTTTACATCAGAAATCTTCTCATTTGCATGCCGCTCAAATTTTTTGTATCATTTTCATTAACAACAATAATTTGAACCTTGGTATGATTAGAAGATACCACAACACTTTTACATGACCCTTATTTGATTTATACCTTGGGGTTTCACATACGAGACACTTTTGCTTCATTATCTTCAAACTCTTTTCTATATAATATGCAATCATTTAGGCATGCATGGATCTTTTGTACTCCATCCCCAGTAGACAAAATATTTTCTTAACATTATTGTATTGATGCGGCAACACATTATCATATGGAAGCATGTCCTTAAAAGCCTTAAACATTTCTAAAAAACTCTCGTTGCTCTATCTATGCCATGCTTTCAAGCTTACCAATTTTAATACTGCGTTCAACAATTGATGTTTTTTACACCCAAGGTATAACGGCTTCTCTGCATCATTGCACATATTACCATATGCATGTGATTGCTCAAAAGTCTATTCTCCTACATCACAAATAATTTCCTTTATCTATCATCCATATCTGTGTCATTATCATCAACAACCACTTCCCCTTGTTGAGATGCACTTGGAATTTCTATTTCTTCGCTATGTCATACCCAAATTGTATAACTTTTATAAAATCCTTTACAAATTAAATGTGTATGTATATCTACAATACTTAGTCGCCTCTTATTCAAACATTCTGCACAATGGCAATAAAACATCTCATTATGATCATCAACATTTCTTTTAGCAAATTCTAAAAATTCTCTCACCCCATTATCATATTCGACACTCATCTGTAAAGCATTTATCCCACTGAGATCCATATTTCGAATTCTTGTAGATGGAAATATTTAACATACATTATCCCAACATATAAGATACATATTATCATATTGAATCCACTAAATGGAAAGATAAAGCATATAAGAAAGTGATAACAAATCAAAATGAATTAAATATAAGACATCCATAAATGAAGGTGGAGAATCATTCTTGGTCATAAATGCATCACAATGAATACATCAAGCAACATAAATGCATTACGAGGAAAATAAGTGTAACGTATGAAGGTTTTGTGTACTCACGTGTAGCATATAAATTCAAAGGCTTTGAAGAGGAATAATTCCACGCATGCTGCTTCTGTTAATTTCCTTGTCTAGAGGAATGATGGACATTGCTTTTGTAGACAAGAAAAGTAACTCTAAAAAACACTTATTGGTCAGTTGGGTAGGTCTCAAGTGTAAATATATTCTTGAAAACTAAATATTCATTACCAATAGTGGAACCCACAAGCATATTTCATCGATTTAATTCAACCCTTGAGAAAAAACAAGAAAGAAAATAAGAAAGTGATATCAAACCGAAACAACTCTTACTACAGCTTGGTGTATCGGGGTTGAGTTAAGCAAAGAGAAAGCGATCAGCTTTCCAGAACTAGCTTGTTGAGAGAGAAAAGTGAAGCAGCGACGAGGCAAAACAACAAACACTGGCGACAGAACAAGAGTTATCAAGACAAGAAGAGAAGTTCAGAGAGGGAAATTCAATTTTTGGCGCGACGAAGACAAATTTCAGAGAACGAGTTTTAATTAATAAAAGCAACATTTTTTAGACCGGTTATTTCTATACACAGGTCTTAAAATATAACATTTTAGACCTGTTATTAGTTTTTTTTAAAGTCTTAAAAGTACAACTTTTTGTAAAAATACTTCTAAGAACGGATCTGATCTTAAAATTATGAATATGCTCTTTAAAAAATAAAGACTTTTAAGACCGGATGTTTATAATATCCGGTCTTAAAATTAAGAATATATTATTTTAATAAGAAAGATTTTTAAGACCGGACTTTTCTAATATCCAGTCTTAAAATTACGAACATATTATTTTAAAAAGAAAGACTTTTAAGACCCATGTTTTACAATATCTGGTCTTAAAAGTCTCACGTTTTTTTTTAATGTTGCTAAGCAACAGAAACAACATAGTCAATAACAAAGACAAAAAGAAAAAGGAAACTGAAAATGAACAACAACAGAAGTCAGCAAAGTCTCACCTTAATTTTTTTTATATTAATAATGTTGATGAGCAACAGAAAAAAAAACATAGTAAAGAACAAAGATATGAAGAAAAAGGAAACTAAAAATGAACAACAACAGAGGTCAACATGGTCTCGCCTTTATATATATATATATATATATATATATATATATAAATATTGATAATGTTGATGAGCAACAAAGACAACATAGTAAAGAACAAAGACAGAAAGAAAAAAGAAACTGAAAATGAACAATAAGAGAGGTAAAAACGATGAAACATGAGGGATAGACGGTCTCGCTCTAATTGTCCCCCATGGTGGCTGTGTCACTCAAGGCAATGGCTTCCTCAAACATCTCCGTGATGAAGGCATTACAGTCTCGCCGTATATCAACAACTTGCTGTCTAAGAGAGGCAAGACGAGCATCATAGCCGGAAACAAGGGGGCCAACAAATGGCCTCGAGGAATATTTGATAGGCATGCTATGGCCAGGCAGTTGGCCTGTCGGCCACTCACTTAGATCGAGGTGAATATGAGCAGAAGGTTGAAGGAGGGAGTGGACATCGCATAATCCTCTGGAATAATGTCGGGTACAATGACTTGGGACTCCACTGACAGAATAGCCTGAGAGCGTGTTTCAAACGTCCTGGATATGAATTTGGTGGCACTGGCTGGAGCAGCAGACTTACCCCTGCACACAACTGTCTTGTACCTTGACATTGTTTGTTCAAAGAGGACGATTAGGGGGTTGGGGTAAAGAAGGATTGGGGAATAAAGGAGAGGACGAAGGTGAATGGTTCAATATTAGGTATGTGCATGTTGGAGCGTATAAGTTGGATCAAATACGTTTACCTCTTCAGTGAATTCAGTCTTGCCTTACGTGATAATGTTATATATGTGCCTTAAGACATAAAGGTCGTATAAGTTTGATCCCTTTGGTTGCCTATGAGTCTAAAAAAGAACATGACAAAATTAAAACTAATTAGAGCATATATAGCTTATTGACCAAGTTCATAAAGCAATGTCTAAATATGTATTAACTTTTGGTATGACATGTAAGATCTTTGATGACCTGATGCCTCTTCTTACCACTGCTAGCGTTTTGGAATGTCCTCATTGCCCTATCATCATAATAACAAATTCATCCATAATGGTCACTGAAAATTCACAGCAAACAATTCACACTAGTTAATCAAAATCACATGCTTACAAGTTCAAGGTCTGCTTCAATTCATCCCCTAATTGGTTGTGAAGGGAGCATTAGAGGACCATGGTATAATTATTCTTTCATAAGAGCACCAACTGCCAACGGCCACTGAAAATTCACAGCAAATAAGAACTCAGTGATATGTATCAGAATTAAGTGAATTGTAGACAAGAAATATGATATGTACCTGTGTATATATGGTGCCAAGTAACACACAGGCTTGGTTTCACTGAGCCTATGTGATATGTACTTGTGTCTCAATGAAATCGAGTTTTGATATTATGTTTTTTTTTGGTTTGGGCACATGAATCCAAAATCATTGCTTTTGCCTGAGGAAACCAATGTACGATGATGTACCTACAATAATGCAATCACAAAAATTATAACGGCTTAATAATATTGTTAAAACATGTACTCATAGAAGAATATACTTACTTTAAAAATACTAGCATAATTGAATTAGTAAGCTCCTATTTAGGAGCTATCAGGGACAATAGATCACTCTTATCAACGAAAACTAGTAGCCTTGACCTACCTACAACTTTATTCATAGGGCACAATATATCGACAGAAGATGCATCAAATGTCATCAGGACAATTTCTTTCTTCGCATCCACCTTAGGCTTCACAACTTCTTCAGTGGGTAGAGTTACATGAGGGGTTTTGATCACGATTTCTTCATCTCCATCAGAAGCATGTACAAGGTTCTTTGGCCACAAGATGAAGGTTCCCTTAACATCACTAACAATTTTCAGATCACCAGTTGGTATAGGGATAGGTGCATTAGCAATGATCGCGTCTTCAATTGACACTCTCACTTGATCATCTGGAATTTGTTGGTGGTGTATAGTTGATTCCAAGTTGTGGACAGTTCCATGTACAACTAATCGTCTCTCAGGATCCTTCATAAAATGTCACAAGGTTTAGGACCCTCTGACTATCCAATAATGCAACCCTTTGACTATCCAATAATGCAACAACTCCCTTTAGTGCTCTGCTGCATAGGTGCAGGTGAATGTGCTACGAGAACATGGGTCTCTTGACGTGAGCTCTCAATCATCATCGTCATTTCCTCCTTCATCTTGCTCATCCGGGCTTCAAATATTGCAGTCAATGAAGCTTCAGCCTCTACCCTTACTCGCGCCGTTACTTCATCCCTCACAGTGGCCAACAAATGTTCCATCTCCTCCCGAGTAACCATACTTGAGGAATGATCTTTGGATGATCCAAAGTATTGCCTTAGGCCTACCCCTCTCCAATTCCCTTGACACACTCCACATGATCGGGTTTTCCCATAGCAACAGTCAGAATATAGTTCCTCTTGTCCAACAAAAATGACCCATCTGCTTCTCTCTCTCTCTCTCTCTCTCTCTCTCTCTTTTTTTATATATATTTTATTTTAAGTTCGTCCTGTAAGGTATAGATAACATGAAGCTTAGTAATGAAACTTTTTTAGTAACTAAAAAATAACAATAACAATACTTACAATTTTTTCAGCAACTATACGAGTTTGTTCACTCGTATAAGATCGCTACTCTTTTGACGAGAATACAACCATTTTTCTTTGTGACTTATTGGAGATGGTTGGTCACATATCACAGAAGGATTGGATTTAGCTTCTTCTTCTAATATCTTTCACTTGGCCGCCATAAACTCTTTTTCAGCCTTTTTATAACCGCCACGAGACATTGTATGAGGGTAATCATTCTTTCTACCAATCTCTTGTGTTTTTCCTTCTTTTTTTTTTTTCTGTTAATCAAAATTCAAAACGAATATTAATTATGAATTCCATACCATCTCACTAATAGAAATTAGAGAACTTCTGTTTGATATGAACCACAAACACTAGTCAAATTCACTTCATCAAGTTTCAAGACTTGCATAGAACATGGCGAACTTTTATTGTATTAGTCCATCTACAATCATTTTCACATAAAAACTAAGACATGCTCTGATGCAGGATAAAGGATGAAAATTCCATTCTATAATTGCATGAAGCTAGAATTAACAAATTTTTCTTCCTGGTATGGTAAGGAGCTCGACTCGCGAATAACCAAACCATCTCACTAATAGGATAAAAATGGAGTAGTCCACACATAATTACATATCTGCACATGTTCTTAACCAAAGAAAAAATGGCAAAAAACTAAATGTGAACTCACTAAAGCTTCTAGAGTAGTCTGTATCTGAAAAAATTGTTGTGAAGTGTTTCAATCAAGATATGTATACTTGTTGCAAGGATTAGGATGAGGCTGGCCATCTTTAACCTTGATATGAACATAATTGTTAAATACGTTTGTCTTAAACTTCCTCCAGTATTCAACACAATACGACTATGTCTTATTTTTCAACGTCTCACAATCAGGAACATCGTATGTCAGCCGAATAGAGTCCCATTTTTTTCTTAACATATTTCCACTAATCTATCAATATTCTAGGCTTACTGCATGCTAGAACGCCGACATAACTCCTATATCGGCTTCTATTAGGGCTGATAGGATTCCAATGTCTATCAAATTGAATCGCGATCTTTTCCCAACACTCCGACTTACGGAAATCTCTTTCAATCATGTGCCTCTTCTACCACGCCATAAAGACTGGTTACAAGGCTTGCTTTAATTCACAAGAGTAGTTGGCTCGCTCTAATTCACAATCGTGGGTTAGGAAGAGAGGTTTCGTGACAAGAAGATAGGGAAAGAGAGAGCAACTTCAGGTTTTGGCATGAAGAAGAGAGGATACATTGAGTGAGTTTTATTTTGGTTTTGATATTTTAGACCAGATATTATTAACAAACAATCTTAAAAGTTAAACTTTTATACTGGTAATTCTTAAGATCTGGTCTTAAAAGTAATAAAAGTTTTATTTTATTGTTTTTCTTATCTTTTGGACCGGATATTATTTGGTCTTAAAAGTTTCATATTTTAGTAATTGGCATTTCTTTTTCTTTTTTTAACTTTTTAAAACAGTTGTTTGGGAAACAAGTCTAAATAATATATTTTAGACCTATTATAAAAGGATCCAGTTCAAAAAGTTCTTTATATTTACGAAACTGTCACCGGTCATACTTTTTAGACTTGATCCTCTATAATCGTCTAAATGAGGCGGTTTAAAAGCTCTTAATTGTAGTAATGATAGTAATAAGTTGAGAAAGCTATAAGATAATATGGGATAAAGAGTAGGCAAGAATCCCACCTCCTCTCTAAAACAATCCAGGAGAATCTCCTAAACCAATTTACTCTATAAAATATACGATGTCTTTATTGATGAGGCAATATGCCAATTTATAAGGATAGATTACAGAGAAATACTCTAATTCAAAATTAAAATGTGAAATCCAAATATGAAATTTAAATGACTAACAATCTTAGATTCTAGCAACTAAATCTTACTAGTGAGATATTCCAATTATTTCCTGATTTCCTAAAGATAATACTAAATCTTACTAGTGGGATATTCCACTTATTTCTTGATTTCCTAAAGATAATAATAAAAACAAACTCAATTAATTAAATAACAAGTAATTGAGCTTAACAAATAATGTTTGAGCTTTTATTCTTCTCTGAAATGCTTTCCTTTCCTTGAATAAATTGTAGCCAGTCAAGCTTGGTGATCTTCGGAATCAAACAAGTGGCCAGCATGGTGCTTGTTGAAATATAGGTATGTTTTTTTCCCAGAAGATGAAAATGTGGGCAGGTGAGTGAAACCAGTGTAGTTCCCATTCAACTTCTCTACGCATATTTTCGCAACTGAGTCGAAGCCCGAGTTTTGTTTCACAAAGGGTTGTGCTGCATAATCCTCAATTGGCATCCACTGCATCAATAAAAAGAAAAATTACATTCACACCCTAATTCATATCTGCCAGATACAATGCCTATTATGTCCTTGTTAAGTTGTTAACATTCTTTGCATGTAAGAATGAGTTATTGAGTTTCTGATGATCTAAGGATGTGAAATTGAAAACACAAGTTCACTTGACGATTTTACAGCCATACTTATTTTATTGACTAGAATGAGCATATAAGAAGCATGAAAGTATATAAAAGGATAAAAGTTTAAACCTTTTTAGACATTATCATGAATCTAAAAGCAATTGACTAGGAGTTGAATTTTTTTTTTTATAGATTTATTGGCCACACAACATACCTTAGCCGCTGCAATTTCAGAGGTCTGCATCTGAATATCAAAGGAACGTGCTTGCAACAAGCACACAAACATGATGTCTGATTTTCGGAAGAAAGACTTGTGGCTTTGCCTGATGTAATGCAAGAAAGATAAAAAACAGAAAAATATTTCAATATATGTGCCTTGACGTTAATGATTATCGATTAACATGTAAATTTGCTAAGGTAATACATGTCTCAGTCTTACCTGAAAGATAAGACTTCTACAAATTCTGTCTCTATCTGAAAGAAGAATTAAAGCAGAGAGGTGTTTAGGCTTCAAATGAATCAAAAACTGGGTTAAGCTTCTCTCTAGGTTTTATGGTTCAGGTTTGTTCACACTTAGATAAGCCAGGACCATTTCACCTAGAGAAAACTCAAACCTCCAAGAAAAAAACATAATTGAGAAACCAATAGATTGGTTAGGTATGCTTACTCTTGTTTCTTCCTTAACTTCTCTAACAGCAGCATCACAAATATCCTCACCCTGTAAGTGCAATCAAATTATGTACAGAAAAAAGATATTAAACAAAATAAAAAATAAAAAATCACCAAAATTGGATTTAAGATGCCTACCTCCTCAACAGTCCCAGTAGGTAACTTCCAAACACCTGTACCTTTGAATATACCACTGCCCTCCTGAACAACAAGCACCTATGAAATGCAACAAAATAACTCCATCATTGGCATAATACATCAAAGAATCCATAGGTATACGCTGTCGCAGCACTAAACAGAAAGTTTCAGCCCAAACACTTGTTGGATAATCACAGAATGAAGATTGATAATGAGCGAAAGAAAACTAGAAACACAAAAAGGACTACCTCTCTTTTATCATTCATGACAAATGCCCCGATTCCAACACGGTGTGAAGCATTTGCAGGAATGGTATCAGCAGTGTTGGGAATCCAATGAACAAGCATCAAGTAATCTGCTTCAGCATGGTGGAACCTAAATCCAGCCTGCAACAATGTTGTCAATATAAGATCTCAGCATGACCAAAAGAATTTGCAGGCCAGCATGTTAAGATTAGCCAAGACTTTGAATCAGCAAATGCATTTACCTTCACCACAGTCTCAACAAGATTTACGTGTTTTATGGGCAGATTGATCCACACTCCCTTCTTTCCCTGTAAAAGCCATTTTGATTATTTGTCTATAAAGCTGAAGAGCAATCAGATATATTCAACCAAAAAGAGATATTATAGTTAATAAAAATTTGACAACCTACCCGTTCCTGCCAACTTGTCATCGACGATTGCAGCAAAGAAGCAAAGGCCATGGAATCCATAGGCTCCTCCACATTAACTATAACTCCTCCATATCGATCCTCCTTCGCATTAAGTAAACTAATGCCTCCATCTTCCATTTTCACCATAGCTTTGAGAACTGAGAAAGAGTGATGCAAAAAAAACGAAGTATGAATGAAAAAGCTCTCAGTTAATGCAATGTACTGAGGCTAATGGACTGATGTGTGTGTGTGTGTGTAGCAGTTGTGCAGTACATGAGAGTCTGTAAAGTATGTAACAGAATAGGTTATTAGCAGCTAATTACAGCTTGGCACAACAGATATTATATTTTGACTGATTTGCAAAAAGGATTAACTTCCAAAACATAAACCAAATCATAATTATGCTCTAGATCATAGCCTAAACAAACTCAGGCCAGCACCTAAACTTGTTTCCAAACGGCCAAAGCCGGTGCCTTAGATCAGTACGTTGGATTAAATAGCTGGGCTAAGATGCAAATTTGTCTCGAATTTTTTTTGACAGCAATAGTGTCTTACAAGTTTTCTTGGCTGCAATGTTGCCCGAAGTATTAAAATTGAGCAATGTTGCCCATACCCTTAAAAGGTTCAACGTCAACTTTTTAATTGTCAACTCTAGTATATGGGACAACATTATTAGTTCTTAAACTTGCGGGTCAAGAAATATACAAGCCTTACCTTCGGTGAAGACGGAACCAAGAAGAGTGTGGTCTTTTGGAAGTGAAGGGACGGCTGAAGATGAGAGAAATGAGTTAATATTTATAATAATTTGTTGAAAGGAAAAGAGTAAAGGTTATCTGAAAGACTGAAACTTAGGGTAGCATGATACTGATACCTTACCATTCTTATAAGATGGTAGGATGGGTTTGAATGGGTCCTTAGCTTGAATTTAATATTGTCGAACAAAATTTGTGTCAAAGAAACGTATGAACATAGAACCACGCACTATATTTTAATTTGGTGGGTCTATGCCTATTTTTCTCCTTTTGGTGGATTGTCTTTTTTCTACCACTTCTGGTGGATTGATTAGTTTACAAAAGTTTATGAAATATTAATAAGGAAAATATTTATATCAGGGTCCTTATATCCATTTTGTCAAGTTCTTCAATCATATTATCCTATTTTTTAAAAAATTATTAACATTTAAGCATAAACCCATATGAAAAAAATAGGACACATAGTCATGTGTGATTAGAAAACCTAATGTAATATATATGTATAAGAGATTTGATTTAAGTATGTTGCTATTAATAGTTAGTCAATGATTAACACGCATTTGATTTTTAACGCAAGCGTGAGAAGGAAGAGTAGTTTGAATTAACTTAGAAAATGACAATCTGATAGTGAAACAACAATGAGGTATTTTGCATGACCATTCGGAGTTGAATTTCGGTGAACTTTTCAAAGTCATATTCCTCATTCGTGGCCTTTCACAATTATGAAAATCAAACTTAAAACACTTTTTTTTTCCTCATTTTCTGGGCCTCGTTATTTGAAGTAGGGACGAAGCTCAAATGCAATTCAAAGGAAAAAAAGGATCCAATTCTTGCTTTTTTTCCCAATAATTTAAACGGAAATATCAAGACTGTGTACAATATGTGATGTTTGCATGCATGAATGCGGAAAATCTTATGAAATTTCAAATGATTTAAATAGAAATATCATTGGTCAAGATATAATTATAATAAACTAGATTTTGCAACTGGCAGGAATGTTTCTTGTATTAAAAGAAAAGTTAATATTTCATATTAACTCGCCATCATATTCAAACAAAATATGGAATATATCTCTCAAAAACAAAATTAATATACTATAATTGTTCTGTATAAGAACAACAGATGTCTAGCCCAATGAACTAGTACGTTGATATTGGATCGAGTACTTTCCCCTAGATATCAATGAGGCAGATAATTTGCTTCCCATTGGTATGCCCTTACTTTCCTTCAGTACTATTTCATTCTCTGCAGGCATACTACCCTTCTGACATTGATCTTCTGGCTTCTTCTCCATATCCTTTCGTACCTTCATAGTGTTCTTCACATTGTGTCGTGGCTCACTCGTTGCTGCCTGATTTGGAACCTCGTACTCATTCTCGTACTGTTGTTGTTGCACAGTATCCTCCACGTCAGCAAGAAGGCTGAAATGTGATCATGCCGACTGTTGCTTGGTTTGCTCACTATGTTTTTACTTGCTCCTGCGAGGTCTCACTAGTGCAAAAAAGGGCTTTAAGACTGCCTCATTTAGACCGGACTTTCGACGCACCGGTCTTAAAGGTATGACCGGTGGCAGTTTTGTAAATATAAAGAACTTCTTATGTATGACCGGTGGCAGTTTTGTAAATATAAAGAACTTCTTATACCGGATCATTTTTCATAAGTCTTAAATATATTATTAAGACCCGTTAAAAAACAAGCCGGTCTAAAAAATGTTATTAAAAAATATTCAAATATCAATTACTTTGTGGAGAAATATCACACAGCCGGACTAATATTTTCTGCGGTCCAAAATAATAAGGAAAAATTTAAATATAACGGTAATAAAGTTTTAAGACCGGACATATTTAAAAGCCGGTCTTTTAAGACCAGGACATAAAATGCGGCCGGTAAAAAATATAGAAAAAGAGTGCGGATAAAAAATTAATTACTTTTAAGAATAGGACCATAATATGACCTAGGTCTTGAATATTAATTATTAAGACCGTCTCTTTTTATATCCGTTTTAAAAATGAACCGCCAAATAAACATTTCTTTGCGCGAAAGCTTTTGTTACTCTCACTGAAGAACCTATGTTCACGTTGCGAAACCCTTCCTGTTGCATTACCTCTCTTCCTGTCTCGAAAATGAACGGTGAAAACGATTCTATTCGTGTTCCGGAACGCCGCCATTCTTGGTGTGAGTGAGAACGAACCATCTTCATCTCACAATGAGCCTCGAACCGCCCCGCATGCCGTGGTAGAAGATGCACACGAATGATGGATGTAACCCTAAGTCGGACTTCCGGGTCAATTTGGAGATTCGGTTTGATGAAAAGTTGGAACCTTTCGGTCCCAAGAAATCCAAATATACTAGTTTTGTTGGCTATCTAGCACGCAGCAAGGTTAGCATCTTGACATATGAGTGGAAAAAAGCGGACGTTCGCACAGTAAATGATCCTATTTGGGACACTATTCGGGTTACATACACTGTCCCTGACTGTCAGAAGTTGAAAGACAAGACATTATCTTATTGTGCTGATCGGTGGAGGAAGTTTAAGACCTTTCTAGCTAACAAGTATATTTTTGCCGAGGTTCAGCCTAAAGAAAATGTTTGGGACAAGTACACATTTATTGATGAACAAACTTGGCAACAATTTGTTCAGCTGCGGACTACTCCTGAAACTCTGGTGAGTTCATATTTAGTTTTGTTTGCCCTTTTGTGTGCTTATTAACCTATGCGGATATGTGAATGTTATTGTGTTCATCTAATCCTGTTAGTTAAATGGTTTGGTGTATGAATAGAAGTATACATTTCGCCTTTGTCTATGCAAGTCGATATGTAAACCCGAAAAGATAAAATACTAAGAAGGTAATTAGGGGAATAATAATGGCATAAGAGTCAAGCCATTATTATAGTCTTAGTTCTGTTATAGTAGGTAGTGGTTAGACATTGCTGTTAGTTAGTTAGTATGTTAACTGTGTAATGATTTTGGTGCAAGCTAAAAATCATATGTTATATATTGTATAATGTATATGTGTCGTATCACGAGTTCACTAATACAAAATGAGCTCCCTTCGCTTCCGTTTTTTTGTAATTAATTGAGGTCTAAGCGCTTATATTTAAAAGTGCAATTAATATAAATATGTAATATTTATTTTCAATTTTTTAATATTTCTTTAATTTATTTATCATTCTTTCAATATTTGTTTTTTTGCAAGTGGAGATGGTGTGATAATTGAATAATAATAATAATTAATATTGTCGAACAAAATTTGTGTCAAAGAAACGTATGAACATATATAGAACCACGCACTATACTTTAATTTGGTGGGTCTATGCCTATTTTTCTCCTTTTGGTGGATTGTCTTTTTTCTACCACTTGTAGTGGATTGATTAGTTTACAAAAGTTTATGAAATATTAATAAGGAAAATATTTATATCAGGTTCCTTATATCCATTTTGTCAAGTCCTTCAATCATACTATCATATTTTTTAAAAAATTATTACCATTTAAGTATAAACTCATATAAAAAAAAAATAGTACACATGTGTGTGATTAGAAAACCTAATGTAATATATATGTATAAGAGATTTGATTTAAGTATGTTGTTATTAATAATTAGTCAATGATTAACACGCATTTGATTTTTAACGCAAGCGTGAGAAGGAAGAGTAGTTTGAATTAACTTAGAAAATGACAATCTGATAGTGAAACAACAATGAGGTATTTTGCATGACCATTCGGAGTTGAATTTCATTGAAATTTTCAAAGTCAAATTCCTCATTTGTAGCCTTTCACAATGATGAAAATCAAACTTAAAACACACGTTTTCATTTTCTGGGCCTCCTTATTTGAAGTAGGGACGAAGCACAAATGCAATTCAAAGGGGGAAAAAAAGGGATCCAATTCTTGTTTCCCCCCCCCCCCCCAAAAAAATAATTTAAACGGAAATATCAAGACTGGGTACAATATGTGAAATTTGCATGCATGAACGCAGAAAATCTTATGAAATTTCAAATGATCTAAATAGAAATATCATTGGTCAAGTATAATTATAATAAGGGTTAAATGCCTAATTTGCCCCGAAAGTTTTTCTTGAAGTGGCTCAAAGACCCGGAAGTTTTTTGATACCAAATTTGCCCCCCGAAGTATGAAAAAGGTAGCAAATTTGCCCCTCCATTAATTTTAACCGTTAAGTTTAACTGAGTGTACACGTGGCATGCCACCTCATCAACCCAATAAGAGTTAAGTATCATTTTTGCCCTAGAAGTTTTCATTAAGGAGCAATTTTGCCCCGGAAGTATTCATTGAGGAGCAATTTTGCCCCGGAAGTTTACAAAAGTAGCAATTTTGCCATTCTTTCTCCCAATATTAAATTTGACTATTAAATCAGTCAAAGACCACACATGTCATGCCTTGAAAATGTCGAACTTAGAGTCGAGAGAAGGAGATCCTTGAGATGTTGAGCTCAAGGCGACCCGAGAATTTGTGAAGTTCGAATCGGTCACTGTGAAGCATCACTTATGATCTAAGCAAATGATCGTCTATACAAACGTAAATATTATCACTATTGATTTGTTTCTTGAACCAATTTTTGGAACAATTCATTTCTCATTTTGCGTTTCATTTGCTTAGATTATAAGTGATCTTCCTCTAGGTTTTGCAAATGCACCTTTCGGTCCTGTTAAAGCGGAAAATTGGGTCGAGCCGTTTAAGCCACGGCCTGCGGGGCAGGTCTCGGACTTGAAAAATATGCCAAAAATTTGAAATTAGCCACGCAGCCCGTTTAACTGTAGCTTTTAAAAAAAAAAATTAATTACTTAGACTTCCACTTAATGAATGTGTTTATTTGTAATTACTTATATTTTTTTAGTTTAAACTAGAACCCTTTTGTATGTTTATTATTATTCTGTATTAAAACACATAATTAGTTTTTAAAGAAGGGATGTTTTCATATTAAATAAACACATACTTTGGTATTACAATATTATATAAGTAATAAATTATAAATATATTTGGTGTAAAATAAGTATAATTATTCAGGCCCTGTAGGTCCGGCCCTGGCCCTGGTACTATCGGGCCGAGCTTTGAAAAACATATGTTTTCCTTACTCCAAGCCCTGTAGGGCCGGCCCTAGCCCTGGTACTATCGGGCCAAGCTTTGAAAAACATATGTTTTCCTTACTCAAAGCCCTGTTGGGCCGGCATGGCCCTAATTCCCAGCTCTAGTCCCTGTGACCAGTTCGGCTTTATAAATTCTGGCCGTCTTGAGCTCAACATCTCAAGGATCTCCTTCTCTGACTCCAAGTTCGACCTTTTCAAGGCATGACATGTGTGGTCTTTGCCACGATTTAATAGTCAAATTTAATATTTGGAGAAAGAAGGCAAAATTGCTACTTTTGAAAACTTAGGGGCAAAATTGCTCCTCAATGAAAACTTCCAGGGGCAAAAATGATACTTTTGATTGATGAGGTGGCATGCCACGTGTGATGAGGTGGCATGCCACCTCACATTTTAACGATCTACGTGGACTTCCGTCACTTTTGGGTAAATTTGATACCTTTTAATACTTCCAGGGTAAATTTGGTACAAAAAAACTTCCGGTCTTTGAGCGCCCCTGTAAAAAACTTCTGGGGCAAATTAGGCATTTAACCCTTATAATAAACTACATTTTGCAACTGGCAAGGAATGTTTCTTGTATTAAAAGAAAAGTTAATACTCTCCAATCCTAAGTATAAGATAAAGTTTATAGTGTAAATTGCACTATACTTTGTCTTATATTTAAGTCTGGTGGTAGTACTTCATATTAACTCGCCATAATATTCAAACAAAAAATGGAAGATATCTCTCATAACCAAAATTAATATATTATAATATTAAAACAAATAGTTATGATTAAAACTTTTTTTTGGGACAATATGATTAAAAAAATTTAAAAGTACAAGAACATATCAATTATGTCAATGTCGGAAAGTTTAAATTTTATCTTAATTTGGAGGGGCAAACATCTATTCCAATTTCTAAATATTTCCAAAAAAAAAACAAGAAGTTAGGATGTTTTAGAATGTATCCCTCCAGTTCTTAATATAAGACATATTTACATAATTTAATTACATTAAATAAGTTAGTTAAATTATTAGTTAATAGGACATGTATTTCTTAAAACATCTTAATCATATTCTTTTATTTCCTCTTTCTCTTTTCTCTTTGAGGGAACATCAATAGTAGAAAAAGAATTGACAAATATAAAAATTAGGACTTATATTCAAAACCAATATCAACTATCTAAATATGTCATATATTAAGGAAGAGAGAGAGAGGCTATATTTATTTTTCACACTTTGAAAAATAGCATGTGAGGAATACCTAGTAAAACAGTTATTACTACCTCTAGTTTCTAATATAATATCTCAATAAATTGTCTATCATATTTTTTCCCAAACTAAATCTTAAGGAAAATTTTCATTTAAATACCAAATGAAATTGTAAAACCTCAAATGTCTGTTAAACTTATTAAAGGACTTAAAGGTACCAAGGACCAAATTGAGATTTTTAAATTTGGGTGAATTTACCCTTTTGTCCTTAGTTTTTAAATACTTTTTTTTAAAAAAAATGACTCTCGCCGAAAGGCTATTGTGGCCGACCGCCGGTAGCCTGGGCTCTGGCCGTCTCTAGCGAGGGTCTGGGTGGGGTTGAATCTTAAAAAAAAAAAAAGATTCAATGAAAATGAGAAGGTGGGGTTCGAACCCACCCTACCTTCATGAGGTCCAAGTGGCCCAACCACTGGACTACTTGATTCCTTTGATATATATTTATATATATATATATATATATATATATGCATTAACAAATATATATATATATATTCTTCTTAACATTTTTTTCATCAAGAAACACACCCTCTTGTAAATTTCATTACTGAACTTGTAAATATCATCAATGAATTGGTAATTCTCATTACAAGATTTGTTATAATTGACCCTTATTTGTTGTTTCATGAAGACACTTGTGAAAAACCTGACGAAAGTACTGGTAATTACCATTACAAAACTTGTAAATACCATTAACGAATTGGTAATTCTCATTACAAAATTTGTTATAATTTACCCTTATTTGTTGTTTAATGAGAGACATTTGTAAAAACCTGACGAAAGCGCTGGCAATTACAATTACGGAACTTGTAGATACCATTAATGAATTAGTAATTTCCATTACAAGATTTGTTATAAATCATTTATTTTTTGTTAATATCATACCCTTCATTAACAATAACATTCTTGATTTACAAACATTATGTACACACACTGTTTAGTCTTATGAATCCCATTATATAAATATTATATATTATATATATTTATAACGAATTAATTACGAATCAAAGGATGAATCATAAAATATATATATATATATATATATATATATATATATATATATATATATATATAATCCTTCTTTGGTTTGAACTTATCAAATTCAAAATCTTTCCATTTTGAAATAAAAAGAAATAAAGGGTTCAAATCCCTTTCTTTCCAGTTTTTCATCAATTATTTGGTATTTTATTTACCTTTTTTTTTTAATTTATAGAACAAAGTCTCTTTTGTTTCTTTTCTTTGTTTGAATTTTTTTATTAACAATATTTATATAATGGGATTCATAAGACTAAACAGTGTGTGTACATGATGTGTGTAAATTAGGAATCTTATTGTCAATGAAGGGTATGATATTAACAAAAAGTAAATGATTTATAACAAATTTTGTGATGAGAATTACCAATTCGTTAATGATATTTACAAGTTTCATAATGGTAATTACCAGTGCTTTCGTCAAGTTTTTCACAAGTATCTCTCATGAAACAATAAATAAGGGTCAATTATAAAAAAATCTTGTAATGAGAATTACCAATTCGTTAATGGTATTTACAAGTTCTATAATGGTAATTATTTACAAATTTTTCAAGGGTCTCTTATGAAACAACAAATGGTCAATTATAAAAAAATCTTGTAATGAGAATTACCAATTCGTTAATGGTATTTACAAGGGTCAAATTTTTCACAAGGGTCTCTTATGAAACAACAAATAAGGGTCAATTATAACAAATCTTGTAAAGGGAATTACCAATTTGTTGATAATATTTACAAGTTCAATAGTGAGATTTATAAGAGTGTGTGTTTCTTGATGGATAAAATATTAAGAAGAATATATATATTTGTTAATGCATATATATATATATATCAAAGGAACAAAGTGGCCGGGTGGGTTTGAACCCTACCTTCTCACTTTCATTGAATCTTATTTATTTATTTATTTATTTTTTTTAAAAAAACAGATTCAACCCCACCCAAAGAAAAAGACCTCGCCGGATCTCAAGCCATTGGTGGCTGGAGCCTAGGCTGTCGGCGGTTGTTGGCGGTTCGGCGACCGGCCACGGTGGCCCTCCAGCGAGGGTCATTTTTCTTTTTTTAATTTATTTAAAAACTAAGGGCAAAATGGTAAATTCACCCGAATTTGAAAAATCTCAATTTGATTTTTGGTACTTGTAAGTCCTTTAACAAGTTTAACAGACATTTGAGAGTTTTGCAATTTCATTTGATATTTAAATGAAATTTTCCTATTTCTTAACTTATATACTGATATATAATTTAATTTGTATGCATTTTTTAAGGTGACCAAATCACATTTTGTAATAAGTTATTAATTTATTTCTTATCTATCTAAATTAGCTGAGTAAATCTTATGTTACTCTCTCGTTAGCATTATGTTGTATAAAAGTACATATTTAGCAACTTTTTCCCTCGAAGGAAAGTGGAGAATGAGGAAACACCACCACTTCTCTATTCTCTCTCTCCTTTCTCTGCTTTTTTTCCCCCCTTCTAAAACTAACGAGTGAAGAGTGATTTTGCAAAAGCACACCAGAAACGTCAACTGGCCTGTGAGCCTGAAACCCCATAGGCGTCTTTATTAGTGGTAAAAAGATTACTACACAGAGAGCTTAAAGCAGCCTGGAAGAATGGGGGACATAACATTATCAGACAGCATCACATGTTATAGGATATTGGATAAGTATATAAATGAAACCACGCTTGTTAGATACTCTTGTCCTTATAAGATAAAGTTGACTTTTTTTGAGACGTTAAAAAAGCTAATTAAAATACTTTAGAGTATTTATATTTATATTTTTTTTTCTCTAAACTAATTAGTTTGACTAATAAATTAATATATAAATTAAGAATATATAACATATAATATAATTAAGTAACTTATTTAGCTTCCTTAATTTCTCAAAAAAAGTTAACTCAGTTTTATATTTAGGACCTGATGGAGTACCATAATCAGAAAGTTTCACATGCTACAAAGAAGGGGAAAAAAGAATAAACAATAAATTGAATCCCTACAACCATTAAGCACTAAGGTCCTAAAATGCATAGGACACAAATCATACAGAAAAGTTCCAGTAAAACCCTCCTTGGCAAGTTTATCAGCTATCCGATTCTGATCTCGCGAAACATGAGTGATCTGCAATGTCCAGTCCAGCTCCATTAATTGCTTAATTTGAAAGACCACCAAACTCTGCGCTTGATCTCTTTCTGAACTTAGCAAGAGGTCTACTAGGTTTTTTGAATCAAACTCACAAATGACCTGCTTAAAACCTTTTTGCCTAGCTAGCTGTAATCCTTTTAACATTGCCCATTCTTCTGCCTCTTGGGGACTGCAATTTCCAATTGATTCTGTAAAATCAGCAACCCATTCCCCATAATGATCTCTAATCAGCCCTCCACAACTTGCTTTGCTCGTGATTTGTGACACAGCTCCATCCACATTAACTTTCACCCAATCAGGAATTGGTTTCTCCCATTTCAGAGGAGCCCTTGGAATTAAATCCTCGCCTGTCACTGTAAGCTCGACATTGACAAAGAATCTCTTCATTTGTAGGAGTACCAAAGCAGGGTCATTTGGTCTACAAAAATTATCATCGAAAATAGTCTGATTTCGCCAATTCCATATCTTCTAGATACCCATGCCAAATGTGCCACTCCAACTTGATTCAAGGCTCCTTCCAATCTCCTTCCGAAGATTATAATATATCCATTGCTGCAGTGGTGTTTGAAAGAAAGAAGTGTGATATCTTGGATGGACTAATGTCCTCCACAGTTCCTTAGCGAATGTGCAATCGCATAATATATGTATGACAATTTCAATGTGCATATTACAAACTGGGCATAAGGCTGATGAACTTGCCCATTTACTCCGCCACTCATTCGTCAGCCGTCTATTATGAAAAGCAAACCACAAAAACACTCGAATTCTATCTGCTCCATGCTATTTCCATATAAGCTTATAACAAGGTTGATGTAAATTACTATCTGGCTTCTCTATTAAATAATAGGCTGATTTAATAGAGAACAAACCTTTGTGATCTTCATTCCATATCAATACATCCTCTCCTGCTTCCTCCATCGGTGGGTTAGTTGCAGTTAATCTCTGCAACACTTCCTCGGGAACTATGGCTGCAAGACGAGAATAATCCTAAGAGCTGTTAGAAGTCCAGTCTGAAACCAAGCTGCATCTTTCTTCCTCCACCAAGGGCCATGTGCACAACTCCTTGATTTTCTCCTCTTTCAGGAGCCATTTATCATTGAAAAATTGCATTGATATGCAATTTCTCACCCTCCAAGAGGAGCCTTCCTCGATATAATCTCTTTGACTGCAAATAAATTGCCACAAGGAAGAATCACCTGCCCTAGCCTCAAGAAGACTGCTTCCATCTCTTATCATGTATTTGTTGAATAGGACATCAGACCATAATCCTTGGTTGCCTACAATCAGTCGCCAAGCCAGTTTACATCCAAAAGCTTTATTCATTGCTGACAGCTTTTTACAACCTAATCCTTCAAATTGATTCAGTTGAAGCAGAGTGTGCCATCCCAGATAATGAAAACCATTCCTATTTGATTTTCCCCATATGAAATTGCACTACAAACGTTCCACTTCAGTACAAATACCCAAAGGAATTTGGGTTGCTTGCATAGGGTATAAAGGTATAGATGCTATCACCAACTTAGCTATTGTGATTCTCTCGGCCATAGATAAGGAGTTAGTTTTCCATACCGCTAGCTTTGACTTCACTCAATCAATGATATATTGAAAGGTTTCCAGTGGCTTCCTTTTCCTAGATAGAGAAAAACTGAGGTAGTTCCCTATCTCAGTTGTTACTCTCATCTTTGTGATGTCACAGATTCTCCTTTTCATCGCCTCTGGTACTTTTGGAGAAAAAAACTGATGATTTTTCAAAGCTTACCTTCTCCCCTGATGCCAAACAAAATCAATTAAGACAATCCATAATACATGTAGCTTGATCCTCAAAAGCCTCTCCAAAAAGCAAAAGATCATCCGCAAACATTAAGTAGGATATATTCGGGCTTGTTGAAGATACTCTAATGGGTTTTCGTTTGTTGTGTCTAACGGCGTCACAGATAATATGCAATAACCGGTCAATACACAACACAAATAGGTAAGGTGAAATAGGGTCACTGTTGGTCGATTTCCTTGATGGCAAGTGAACCAGTCGAACAAGTAATAAAGTGAAAGTAGAGTATCGTCCCACAGAGACTGAGATACCGAAGAGTGACGCTCAATTGCTATGATAGTTGCAATCAGAAAGTAAATGTAATTGGTTTGAGAGGTTTTTGATGATTACGCTAATAACAGAAATAAACAAAGTAAATTTAAGAAGATATCAGTAAGAAGTTAGGCTAAACTCGGACTCCTCCTTAAGTGCATAATTTCCCCAGTTGCTCTACCCATTGCTATAGCATCTATCCGCACTGACTTCCTCAATTGCTCTGAAAGATAGCTACTAACTACAAAGCTATTCGATTAACCCACCGCTATGATCTATTGAAGCTTCCGCATCCGATACATATGATATTAACTACACTCCTTCCATATTCCTTTGGCAACTTTCTAGTTTTTATCTGCATTATACTCAGGGTGTACTAGTTATGAGAGGTAGACCCATTCCTGAAGCCTACAATAAATAGGTCAAGCCTTGCACCGCCGCCTAGCAAACTCTTTGTTTCTCAGAGGTCTAGCCTCGACTCCTTGCCAGTAAGCCGAGACCACAGGTCTAGCCCTTAGATTCCTCTAATTGACTAGTAGTTAATTTACTTATAAGCAAACCGAATCTATTAAATTAAGAACTTGCAACTGGGTTCATACACACTTAAGAATTCATCCTCGTTCAGCCATCAAAAAGTTAGTTCATGACTGACGAAGGAAACACAAAACAGATAGTAACAGAATGACCCATGATCTAACTACTGAAATTAAACAAATGAAAATAAAAAGCTTGACGGCGTTCCGACGGCGTGGACGAAGCCCTGTCACGTCACCACTCCACGTCTTCTTCCCTCTGTCTTACTACGAGGAAGGATGCTGGGTTATCCTGGAATTCTCGTGCTAGTGAAGTCTCTCACTCTTCTTTTGAGTCGGCCGAATGTGAAATCTCGTGTTGGCTCTGTGCGACTCCCTCTAGGGTTGTCCTGCTGTTTCCTTTTATATTCAGACTTTCGTGTGACACAAGTTAAAGCTAGCTGGGCTTTCCAAATCTGTCGAGATTTATCGCATCTTCTGTTTGTAGATTAATCCTGCGGGATTCTTCAAATCTTTCCGTTTTGATCCTCCGCATCTTCTATTTCATTATGTCAGCAATCTACCTGTTGATCTCGATCTTTTATTTCTATTCCTGAAATCAGCTAGATAAAAGGGTCAGAAAATATGCTTCATAGCATTGCGTCCTTTACTTTGCTATAGCTTTCGTGATGCTTTTTATTGCCTTTCGAGTTGCGGTCGGAATGCTATAGCATCGTATCAGCTTTGCTATATGTTCTTTAAAACAATGTAATTTGCTCTTCTTAGCACATGTTCAGGATGTAAATGGTTTCCATCCTTCAGTTCCCTATATCATGAATATATGTCTTTTTGCTTGGATTGTTTGCAATTTAAGCTTTCATTCACCATTCAATTCGGTCATGAAATACAGGGAAAACATGGTATAATTTGTGTTCATCAGTCACCTTGCCTTAATCCTCTTTTCAGCTCAAAGAACTCTGTTTTTGCATCGTTCCAGAGCACACTATACTCTACTGAAGAGACACAATCAAGAATTAAGTTGATCAGTCCCGATTCCAGCCCTGCATCCATGAGAACTTGCTTCAGAAATGGCCAGCTTAGTCGATCGTATGCCTTCTCTAAGTCAATTTTTAAAGCCATAAAACCTCTCTTCCCCTTAGCCTTCTTCAAGATATGGAGTATTTCCTGGCCAATAATAATATTGTCCTGGATTTGCCTCCCTCAAATAAAACTTGCTTGAAAGGGGGATATGATCTCATTCATTACATTCCTCAGCCTTTTAGTGATTATCTTGGTAATACACTTGTAATGTACAGTACAAAGAGAGATAGGATGAAAGTGGCTTACATACTCTGGATTATCTCTTTTTGGAATTAAGGCAATCAAAGTCTTGTTAGCATCTCGAATCGACAAGGAACCTTTGAAGGCTTCCTTCACAAAATGACATACACTAGATCCCACTTTTGTCCAGTTAGCCTGAAAAAAGACAAGAGGAAATCCGTCAACTCCTGATGATTTATAAGGTCCAAGCGAGAATATAGCTTCTTTAATCTCAGCCTTTGAAGGAATGGCGCCCAAATTCCTACTGATTTCTTCATCAATCACAGGAAAATTCATTTCAAAATGTAGAATAGGATCCGAGATTCTTTCATCTTGAAATAACCGTTTAAAGAAGGTCAAAATCAAGTTCTTCACATCCTCCTCTTGGTCAATCCATTGTCCACTATCATTCTTTAAAGTTAACACTATATTTTTCCTCCTTCTCAATGTTGTTTTGAGGTGATAGTATCGAGTATTCCTATCCCCTTTCGTAATCCAGATAGATCTAGATTTTTGAAACCACTTCACTTCCTCATATCTGAGCATTTCATCCAATTCCCTATGTCATTGCAATTCTAAATCACAAAGAAATTTAGAATGAGGGTGGGTCGACGATTTTTGTATACCCCCACAAGACGAGCAAGTAAATTACATTTTTCTTTCCACAAACCCAAATACATTCTTGTTCCAATCTTTTATGCTATCTTTGACATTTTCCAAATTTCCAAGTAAATTATCATTCATAGACCAGGCACTATTAAGGAATTCATCAAAATTATCATGAAACATCCACATTGCCTTAAAGCGAAAAAGCTTCCTTTCTCTAATTTTCTCTTGACTAAAACCCACAAATAGTAATAAATGGTTATGATCAGAAAATGTAGTTCTAGTTAATACCTTGAGAGACGTATCCGGCCATAGGTTGAGGAAATAGGAGTTCGCAAGTGCTCTATCCAACCTTTCATACAATCTCGAACAGCCCCCGATAAGCAGTCCTCTCCATGTCATCTTCGAACCCATCGAGCCCATATTTGCTAGTCCACAATCATTGATACGGTCATGGAACTATTGCATCCACTGAGTATTTTTGCTCTGACCCCCTATTCGTTCATTAGCTGTGAAGATGTCATTAAAATCCCCAATTACATTCCATGGAAGAACAATTCCTATAGAAAGCTGCAAAATATCTCCCTAGAGCATCGATCGAAGATCTGAATAAGGTATTGCGTACACAACAGTAAGGAGGAAGGCCGGGTTTTGGCCAAACTAACATCACAGGTGGAAGAATTGTCTATTCTCCTCGAGAACTTGAACAGAAATTCTGGAACTGGACCAAGCAACGGCTAACCTGCTTGATCTTCCCAAACTTGGTATGATCCGGATCTCATGGATTTTAAGCCTTGAAACCAAGATACGTCAGAAGCTTTAGTCTCAGCTAATAATACCAAACTAGGCCTTGGCCCACTACAAACTGTTTTTAAATTTTTGAAGAGGGCCTTACCACAGGAACCTCTTGTATTATAGTATAGGATGTAATCCATAAATAAAAATGGTTTAAACAGGACACATCAAAATCATATAATCATCTGGGTTTCAAGAACTACTAGCTCTTCACTTTGCATATGTGCATTTGTGCCACCAAGCAATGGGATGCTAACACTCGACCTATCCATTTCTAATTGATTTCCAACCAAGATGGGCAATTGCTCATCTGGATCATGAGGCCAGTTAATGAGATGTATTGGGCCATTTAAGGGATCACTCCCATTACAGCCCACAACCTCCATGTCTTTCATAGCATCACTAAATTCTTCCTCGCCCACAGTTATTCGCAGCGTTTCACTTCCTATTTTTGTTTTTTTTTCCTCCACTAATTCTCTCCCCCTTTTCTCCACCCATTTGCTTCCCATTGGTATGCCCTTACTTTCCTTCAGTACTATTTCATTCTCTGCAGGCACACTACCCTTCTGACGTTGATCTTCTGCCTTCTTCCCCATATCCTTTCGTACCTTCATAGTGCTCTTCGCATTGTGTCATGGCTCACTCGTTGCTGCCTGATTTGGAACCTCGTACTCATTTTCGTACTGTTGTTGTTGCACAGTATCCTCCACGTCAGCAAGAAGGCTGAAATGTGATCCCACCGGCTGTTGCTTGGTTTGCTCACTCTATTTTTCCTTGCTCGTGCGAGGTCTCCTTATTTTTTGCACAACCTTCCAGTAACCTTCAACTCCAATTTCCATGTATTGATTTCCTCTCTTTTCTGTGCTTTCTTTTTCCTTCGTTTGGCTTGTGCCTTCTCCAACAAATCCAGTTTTTTTCTTTTGGGGGCATAGCTCATGCCGATGACCATAGCAGCCACAATTAGAACAAAGCATGTGTAAACCTTCATACTCAATGTAATAATCTTCTACATCCACAAAAAAGCCAGGCATCAATTGCTTTGTTAAATCTACTGATACACAAAGCCTAGCATAATGCCCACGAAGCAGACTAGAGGTGTTAATATCAACTTTTACTGTTTCTCCAATCCGGTCACCAATGAAAGACAGAGCTTCTCTATCGTAGTATTCCAAGAATATGCTAGGGAGTCTTACCCATGCTGCAACTTTATCAATTTTCGCCCTAGCAGAGTTGAACATTGGTTCCTAAGGTCGAACTATCAAGTAATGATCATAAATCATCCATGGTCCACCAGTAAGAGCATTAAGATAGTCTTCCTTATTGGATAATTTGACTACATAGAAGCCATTGCCAATGTTAATCAGCTTAGTAACTCTACGCTTAATGCATAAGGACTATATTCTTGATTCAAGGGCCTTGTATCCAATGTTCCTTCCAAGAAGTTTAATGATTACTAAGTTATTCCAAGCCTTATACATTCTATTTTTCATCTTACTTGAGAATATGAAGGTTGGAAAATTCCTCTGAGTATCCTCTATTGTCTGACAAAGAGAGCTGCCATTAGTGTTAGCTATGACCCTTCGGACATGGAGTCATATGATAGATCATCTGCTACATTTTCAATATCATCTTCCTCTTTTGTATCTTTCCCCTTCTTAACTCCTTTCAGTATGTCAACAAACGACGACGCCCCTTCTAAGAACTTCAGCTCTTTAGATCCCAGCTTAGGACATTCTGCATCCATATTGCTCCCAGTGTTTTGATCCCCGTTTTTAATCTTCTTAGAGCTTCTTGTTAAAAAATCATTTTCCTCCTTAAAGGAAGGTATGAGCGATGAGTTTTCTTCAGAAACAGAGAGAACACGAGCGCCAGACATCCTCTCACCAATGCTCTAAATAACTTAATATTGTATCTAAGAAAAAAAAATCATCATATGCAAACCTGTTAACATTATTTGTAACTTCTGATCACTCCCTTTGGTCCCTAATGTAAGACACGTGAAAGTGCAGGCCTACACCACACAGCCCATAGCCCACAGGCTGGCCTGTGTTCCCTCCTTTAGCCCTAAGCAATGAACACCGCCAAGTGACATTGTAAAGTACTTATGGGTACCATTTCAATTTCAACCTGACATTGAAAATTAATTATTTAAGGTTGTTTTGCAGAAGCAAGAATATGTTTGTGCATTTATTATATATAAACAAAGTGTAATTACAGTAAAGTGGAGGGAGATTAAGATTAGGTAAGCAATAATACCAGTTATGACATGACCCAGACCTTACATATTAGAATTATATATTATTCATATTCTTCTTCTTTCTTTGTTTCACCTTCTCAGTTATCCATATATTCTTTTTGATTCACAACTCATAACCCAATTCCTTAAAGTGTTGGTATGTAGTTGTTGTTTTTTTTTTTAGAGGGACTTGGAAGGAGAGAAGAGGGGTTAAAGTGTTAGTATGTGGGTTTTTTTTCAAGGGACTTGGAGGGAGAGGAGAGGGAAATAAGATGTTCCTGGCTTGCCTTGGCTCTATGTGTAACATTCCAGTGCATCGCTCTCGATCTTGTCCTCTTTGAAAATGTAAGACCTAATTAGGGGGTTGATATTGGTACTAAATGTAAGACTTATTTCTCATATTTGTCAATATTTTCCTAATATACCTCTACTGAAACTCCCTTAATAATAATCAAATAAGAGAGAGATTGAGGGAATTAAAGAAGATGATCCAGGTTTTTTTAGGAAAAAAAATGTAATAACAACTAACTTGCTTAGGGCCTGTACCAACTATGGCAAGGGCTCCACAATAAGAGACGGCACAAAGTCAGGTGAATCCTTAGAAAATAAAGGAAAAAAGCAACGTGAAGGTCATCATTTCTGCTGGCTTGCCAAAGCATTCTCTGACGAGTCACCAACGACAATCGGTGAATGATGGTGGACCTTCTATTTTGTCTGGGAGTGGAGATGGCTGGTTTGGGAGGCAGAGATAAGGAGAAGATCAGAGGTTGTGGAGTATTTAAAGGGAAGGAACAGGCGAGGGTGGGAAAAAGATGAGCAGACGAAGAAGTGGGCCACGGGTGAATCCTGTGTGGCAAATTCCAAGACCGGCGGAGCGATACATGTGTCGATACAAGATTGCGCCACAAAGGTTGTGACATACGCAATATAGAACACCAAAACTGCCCCAGGAACCGATGAACTGGGTTGGTTGGTTGGTTGGTTCAGTGTCAATATTTAAAATGTGTCGAGGGGTAATGAGCCCCAAACGGATAATATCGAGATCGAGGCGCTGTGATGTTACAAATGGTATCAGAGATAGATTATGTCCCACATCGACTGTGGAGGGGAACGAAAAACCATTTATAAGGGCCTGGATACCTTCCCTACTCGATGTGTTTTAAAGATGTGAGGGGTGATAGGCCCTCAAAGCAGACCATATCGAGAGCGAGGGGCTGCGATATCACAAATGGTATCATAGTATAGTGTTATATCCCACATCGGTTGGGAAGGAAACGAAAGACCCTTTATAAGGGCATGATGCTTGATATTGTCCTTTTTGGGGCTCATCACCCCTCTCGACGCAGATGGCCCCAAAGTGGACAATATCAACAGCGAGTTATTGTAATATTACAAATGGTATCAGAGTCAGGTTATGTATAAGGTCCTCGATACCTCTCCTTTCTATGCATTTTAAATATGAGGGGTGATGGCCTCAAAGTGCACAATATCGAGAGCGAGGCGTTGTGATGCGATGTTACATATGGTATCAGAGCTAGACAGATCGATGTGGGTCGATGCGCCAGACTAGGGCTTGGATACCTCTCCTTTTGATGTATTTTAAAGATGAGGGGTGATGACCTCAAAACGCATAATTTCGAGAGCAAGGCGCTGCACTGCGATGTTACATATGGTGTCAGAGCCAGGCAAATCGATGTGGGTCGATGCGCCAGCGATGACGTTGGGCCCAAGGGCCTTATGCCTCCCTTCTCGGCACGTTTTTAAATTTAAAATGTTAAAATTTGAATTGTGTAATGAATAACTATAGTATAAAAATAATCATAAAAATAGTATTGAAGGAAACATATGGAAGATGGAAGAGGCATGAAGAACAAGAAAACTATTGTTTTGACATATGCAATATACAATATATGTCGGCATTTTCACATATTTAAAATATAATGATATTAATAAATAAATTTAAAATGTTAAAATTTGAATTGTACAGTGCATAAATATAATATAAAAAAAAAATTATAAAACACTAAATCTAATTAATCAATTTTTATTTAAAGGTAGAAATAAGATTTTGAAAAGAAGGCAAAAGAAAAAAGGAAAAAATAAAAAAGAAGAAGAAGAAATCCCATCATGCAATTGGATCAACATTTTGAGGGCCGGCAAGGCACGGAAACGAGTCATTTCACTTTGGGCTAGTTGGTATCATATTTTATTATTCATTTGGATTGTCCGCGGTTAAAATGTCAATTTCTTTCCTATGAATGTATTGTCCAATTAATGTTTCACCCTCATATCTCAATTGGATTTTACTTTACCTATGAACCCATTGGGTATTCTAATAATATCTATATACACACACATATTGTAAAACAACCATGTCCTTCTCTCAATTAATGTTTCACCCTCATATCTCAATTGGATTTTACTTTACCTATGAACCCATTGGGTATTCTAATAATATCTATATATACACACACATATTGTAAAACAACCATGTCCTTCTCTGCTAATTGACATATAAACAACCATGTCCTTCTCAGCTAATTGACATACAACTAGATGGAAAAAAGGGGGAAATCATGTTTAGGCCCCAACAAAGAAAATAATATCAGAAAAGTGTCATGAGTTTGTTAATAACAAGTAAAATAATAACCGTTAAAAAGTGGATCAGTTACCATTAATAAGTTGTGGAACTTTTCTAATAATATTTGTTCAAGTTGGGACCTAAATGTCATTTTCCCAAATTAAAAGAAAAAAAGACATTTAACTAGTTTTTCATTATTCATCCATACGAGTTTTAATTTTTTAAATTATTTTTTTGTATAAAAGTCAATACAAACATAAATCACTGCTTTTATTCTAACTTAAACTTACAAAAATCAAATAAAATAAAAGTCATTTTTACCATCACTAATCCAAACACACCCAAGTTTCAACACAATCAAACATGTTGTCCGAATGGACTCATGAATTTGTAAGCCCTTAACAATTAGAAAATTAAATTATAGATGTTATGAATATCAGTGATAAGAGAGCAATATGAAAATTTGTTACTTTAATAATATTTCAGATTTGTATTCTTAAACATCTATGACATCATTAACCAAATAATTCGGATAATTGTTTGTGGGGTAGGAAAGCTACATAATTTTTTACATTTCTTAAATTTAAAATAAAAAATATTCAAGGGTTAAGGATAAAGTTACAACTAATCCTATTTTGTCTTTCAAGTCAAAACGTCAAGACATGTTATCACATACCAACTCTTTACAACAAGCAAAAATGACCTCAACTAACTGAGCATTAGACAGATAGCATTAAGGACATAATAGTCTAATAACGCCCTAGGTGGTTCCTCAATTAACCACCTAGAACATTAAAATTAACACTAAACCACTGAGATCAGACAGCATCACATGTTATAAGAGATTGGATAAGCATATAAATGAAACTACACTTGGATTCTACAATCAGAAAGCTTTGGATGGTAAATGGTACAGAGATCAAATAAATCAATATACAATAATTTGAGTCCATCCTTAGATGGTTGGAGAAAGAAAATGATGCAGAATTTGGAAACTATGATGGGCAGAGTCAGAGCAAACAAGCCATGGCACTTGTAATTACAAGTCAAGCTTGGTGATCTTTGGAGGAAAACAAATGGCCAGCAAGGTGTTTGTTGAAATATAGGTATGTTTTTTTGCCAGAAGTTGAAATTGTAGGCAGAGGAGTGAAGCCAGTGTAGTTGCCATCCGACTTCTCTAAGCATATTTTGGCAATTGAGTCAAAGCCCGAATTTTTTTTCACGAAGGGTTGAGCTGCATAATCCTCAATTGGCATCCACTGCACCAATAAAAAGAATAATTACAATCACACCCTAATTCATATCTACCAGATACAATGCCTATTATGTCCTTGTTAAGTTGTTAACGTTCTTTGTAGGTAAGAATATGAGTGATATTTCTCATCCATAAATAAAGAGATGAAATAAGTTATTGAGTTTCTGAAGATCTCAGGATGTGAAATTGAATTGAAAACACAAGTTCTCTTGATGATTTTACAGCCATACTTATTTTATTGACTAGAATAAGCATATAATTAAGAAGAACGAAAGTAGATAAAAGGATAAAAGTTTAAACCTTTTTTGGACATTATCATGAATTTAAAAGCAGTTGACTAGGAGTTGAAATTTTTTACAGATTTATTGACCCCACAACATACCTTAGCCGCTGCAATTTCAGAGGTCTGCATCTGAATATCAAAGGAACGTGCTTGCAGCAAGCACACAAACATGATGTCTGATTTTCGGAAGAAACACTTGTGGCTTTGCCTGATGCAATGCAAGAAAGATAAAAAAACAGAAAAATATTTCAATCTCTGTGCCTTAACGACTAAGGATTATCGATTAACATGTAAATTTGCTCAGGTAATGCATGTCTCAGTCTTACCTGAAAGCTAAGACTTCTACAAATTCTGTATCTATCTGAAAGAAGAATTAAAGCAGAGAGGTCTTTAGGCTTCAAATGAATCAAAAACTGGGTTAAGCTTCTCTCTAGGTTTTATGGTCCTGGTTTGTTCACACTTAGATAAGCCAGGACCATTTCACCTGGAGAAAACTCAAACTTCCTAGAAAAAAACATAATTGAGAAACCAATAGATTGGTTAGGTATGCTTACTCCTGTTTCTTCCTTAACTTCTCTAACAGCAGCATCACAAATATCCTCACCCTGTAAGTGCAATCAAATTATGTACAGAAAAAAGATATTAAACAAAATAGAAAATAAAAAATCACCAAAATTGGATTTAAGATGCCTACCTCCTCAACAGTCCCAGTAGGTAACTTCCAAACACCTGTACCTTTGAATATACCACTGCCCTCCTGAACAACAAGCACCTATGAAATGCAACAAAATAACTCCATCATTGGCATAATACATCAAAGAATTAATCCATAGGTATACGCTGTCGCAGCACTAAACAGAAAGTTTCAGCCCAAACACTTGTTGGATAATCACAGAATGAAGATTGATAATGAGCGACAGAAAACTAGAAACACAAAAAGGACTACCTCTCTTTTATCATTCATGACAAATGCCCCGATTCCAACACGGTGTGAAGCATTTGCAGGAATGGTATCAGCAGTGTTGGGAATCCAATGAACAAGCATCAAGTAATCTACTTCAGCATGGTGGTACCTAAATCCAGCCTGCAAAAATGATGTCAATATAAGATCTCAGCATGACCAAAAGAATTTGCAGGCCAGCAGGTTAAGATTAGCCAAGACTTTGAATCAGCAAATGCATTTACCTTCACCACAGTCTCAACAAGATTTACGTGTTTTATGGGCAGATTGATCCACACTCCCTTCTTTCCCTGTAAAAGCCATTTTGATTATTTGTCTATAAAGCTGAAGAGCAATCAGATATATTCAACCAAAAAGAGGTATTATAGTTAAAAATTTGACAACCTACCCGTTCCTGCCAACTTGTCATCGACGATTGCAGCAAAGAAGCAAAGGCCATGGAATCCATAGGCTCCTCCACATTAACTATAACTCCTCCATATCGATCCTCCTTCGCATTAAGTAAACTAAGGCCTCCATCTTCCATTTTCGCCATAGCTTTGAGAACTGAGAAAGAGTAATGCAAAAAAAAAAAAAACGAAGTATGAATGAAAGAGCTCTCAGTTAATGCAATGTACTGAGGCTAATGGACTGATTTGTATATATATAGCAGTTGTGCAGTACATGAGAGTCTGTAAAGTATGTAACAGAATCGGTTTTTTAGCAGCAGCATATGATGCACTGACTCTGACACGGCGTTTCCGATACGTTACCAATACGGGAAGTCGATACGTTACTTTAAAAATACTAATATTTCGATATGTTTTAGTATTAACATATTTGAATGCTGCATTGAAAAAAAGAGGACTCTTGCTGTGACCTACTGGCTTTCCTATGATTCCAGACACTTTAGTGTCAGGCCTTATGAGCCTAAAATTATACAGCTTTTTTTTTCTTGGTCTACAAAAATTGTCCAGCTCCAACAAGCGTAAAATGTTACCAAACAGGCCCAAAGGGTTAAGCTCCCTCCCCAAACCCGGTGATCCCTATCCCTCCTCCGACACAATCTCAATTTCATACTGTAAAACCCTCAAATCTCTCCCCTCTGGCGAACCTCCTACAATCCACTGGTTCAAATCCACCGCCACTCAGTCGCCATCAAAACCCGGCCACCATTGGGTTTCGAATTCGTGAGCGTTGTCTCCCTCTCATAACCAGATCTGTACGAACTCTTCATCAGCGCCGTGAATGTCCTCCATGCCTTAACGATTTCAAAGCCCCACGCCGTCAGCAACAAACAGCATCGACACTCCAGTGGCGAAGTTGAAGACCCATCTTTGAGGAGAAGTTGAATGACCAATCGGGTACGCGAATTCCCGTACCGGACGCGTGTCCGATACGTTGAAAAACAAAAATCCGACGTATCGGTGCAGATATATTATATTGTGATTGATTTGCAAATAGGATTAACTTCAAAAACATAAACCAAATCATAATGCTCAAGCTCAAGCTCAAGCTCATTGCTACTTCTTAAACTTACTGGGCAAGAAATATACAAACCTTACCTTCGGTGAAGACAGAACCAAGAAGAGTGCTCTTTTGGAAGTGAAGGGACGGCTGAAGATGAGAGAAATGATTTAAGATTTATAATAATTTGTTGAAAGGAAAAGAGTAAAGGTTATCTGAAACTCAGGGTAGCAGGATACTAATACCTTGCCATTCTTATAGGATGGGTCAGATTGAATGGGTCCTTGAATTTAATTTCTGTGCTTTGGTTTGTTCCGCAGGCAAATTTGAAACATGAAAGCAGAAAGAAAGTACAGGAAGAAAACGGAAACAAGGATTAAAATGGACGAACACACCGAAAATTAGATTTTCAGTTGTTGAACCATTCAAGGAAATATGAGCCTTTTCTGAGAAGTTCTCTGAACAGTTTATGAATACGCGTAGTTCCATATTTGTTCATGCACAGCACACTGCACACGTAGTTCATTCAAATCCTCCAATCCGAACGGCAGCGCGAAGCGACCCGGTCCATTATGTGAGGCCTTTTTTTTGGCCAGCGGGAGGCTTTTTTTTTTTCATCCAATAATATTTTGTATTTTAAAATAGGGAAAAACACTTCTCATGTAGGAGAAGTGTATTCTCATGTCACACACACATGAAATGATGGGACCCACATATATATATAATTAGCATTATATATATGTATGGGTCCCACCATTTTATGTGTGTGTAGGAATCTTCTTCTTCTCCTGCAACATGAGAAGTTTAAACCCCTTTAAAATATTACTCCCTGATTTTATTTGTAAGAACCCGATAATCAAATTACACGGTTTAGAAAACGGTTAAAATTAATTAAAAATAATAAGTATGTCTAAAATAAATAAAAAATCTCCAATATGCCCTAATTTATTAGGCATGAGTGTGAAAGAGAAATAGAGTAAATAAAAATATCATCGATCTTTTAATTAATACGATATGTATGATTAATGAGGGACAAAATGGAAAGAAAAAAAATCTCATTAAATATTTAGACAACTCTTTTTGGACTCTTATAAAAAGGACGAAGGTAATTCAAATTTTTTGCTCTTACAAAAAGGATAGGAGGGAGTAAATTTTCAATTCTTTAATATATTTATCCATTATTTCAATAATTATTTTTTTTGCAAGTGGAGATGGTGTGATAATTAAATAATAATAATAATAATTAATATTGTCGAACAAAATTTGTGTCAAAGAAAGGCATGAACATAGAACCACGCACTATATTTTAATTTAGTGGGTCTATGCCTATTTTTCTCCTTTTGGTGGATTGTCTGGATTGATTAGTTTATAAAATATTACTTTTTCCTGTCCTAATTATAGGAGCATTTTTGTAGTATAATTTGCATTACAAAAGTGGTTCTATAATTAGGACCGGAGGTAATAATAAGGAAAATACTTATCTCAGGTTCACTATATTCATTTCGTCAAGTTCTCCAATCACAATTTTTTTAATTATTATCATTTAAGTATAAACCCATATATAAAAAAGACAAATGATCCTATGTGATTAGAAAACCTAATACTACCTCCGGTCCTAATTATAAGAGCTAGTTGACTTATTTTGGAGAGATTAAGGAAGCTAAATAAGTTACTTAATCATTTCATATGTTGTGTTTTCTTAGATTATATATTAGTTTATTGGTCAAACTACTTAGCTTGAAGAAGAAAAAAATACTCTAACCTAATTTAATTAACTTCCTTAATCTCTCCAAAAAAGTCAACTAAATTTCTTATAATTGTGACCTAGGAGAGTATAATGTATATAAGAAATTTGATGTAAGTATGTTAGTATTAATAATTAGTCAATGGTTAACACGCATTTGATTTTAACGCAAGCGAGAGAAGGAAGAGTTTGAATTAACTTTGAAAATGAGAATCTGATAGTGAAACAGCAATGAGGTATTTTGCATGACAATTCGGAGTTGAATTTCAGTGAAATTTTAAAAGTCAAATTCCTCATTTGTGGCCTTTCACAATGATGAAAATCAAACTTAAAACACTTTTTTTTTTTTTTTTTTTTTTTCATTTTCTGGGCGTCGTTATTTGAAGTAGGGACGAAGCACAAGTGCAATTCAAAAGAAAAAAAAAAAAAAGGAATTCATAAAATCTTGTTTTTTTTTTCCAATATTTAAACGGAAATATCAAGACTGGGCACAATATGTGATGTTTGCATGCATGAACGTGGAAAATCTTATGAAATTTCAAATGATTTAGATAGAAATATCATTGGTCAAGATATAATTATAATAAACTAGATTTTGCAACCTGCAAGGAATGTTTCTTGTATTAAAAGGAAAATTAACATTTCATATTAACTCGCCATAATATTCAAACGAAAAAATGGAAGATATCTCTCAAAACCAAAATTAATATATTATACTCCCTCCGGTCCTAATTATAGGACATATTTAACTGATTTTGGGGAGATTCAGAAAAAGAGTTAAATTAGTTAATTTTACTCATTTTCCTAAAATGCCATTATATAAATTTAAAATGACATATAAGTACAAGTAAATCAACAACCCCACCACATATCTCTTTGACCAATTTTCTTTTTCACACGCTTTCTAATTGAAATAATAGTCTTGTTATATACATATATGTGTGTATATATATGTATACATATAGATCTATCTACATACACACACATATAGACACACACGCACACCCATATATCTACACACATATATATTGACACACACAAACACTAATATACATATATATGTACACACACATATACATATATACGTACATATACACACACCACATACATACATACATACATACATACATACATACATACATACATACATACATACATACATATGTTTATAGACGCACACATGTGTGTGCCTGTGTGTATTGCAACCCACATACATATACTCACCAAAAACTAAATACACTTGAGAAAATAAAATAGGGGTATTTTAAGAAGAAATTGACAAAAACTAAAAAGTCGTCTTATAATTAGGACCGGAGGGAGTAGTATTTAAAAAATAGTTATGATTAATTTTTTTTTAAAGTACAGGAACATATCAATTATGTCAAGGATGGGAGTTTTTATATCATCGGAAAGTTTAAATTTTATCTTAATTTGGAGGGGCAAACAGCAATTCGGATTTCTAAATATTTCAAAAAAAGTTAAGATTTTTTAGAATGTATCCTATAGTTTTTAATATAAGACATATTTAATTAATTTGATTACATTAAAAAAGTTAGTTAAGTTATTAGTTAATATGACATGTATTTTTTTAAACATATTAATCATTTTCTTTTCTTTCCTCCTTTCCTTTTTTTTTTTAATTATTATTAAGGGAGCATCATTATGGACAAAAACATTGACAAATATAAAAAAATATGTCTTTTATTGAAAATTAATATCAACTCTTCAAATATGTCATATATTAAGGACGAGAGAGAATGTGTGTGTATGAAAGAGAGGCTATATTTATTTTTAACATTTTGAAAAATAGCATGTGAGGAATGACCTAGCAGAACAGTTATTACTACCTCCAGTCCTAATTATAAGAGCTAGTTGATTTTTTTTTAGAGATTAAGGAAGCTAAATAAGTTACTTAATCATTTCATATGTTGTGTTTTCTTAAATTATATATTAGTTTATTAGTTAAACTATTTAGTTTGAAAAAAAAATACTCCTAAACTAATATAATTAGCTTCTTTAATCTCTTCAAAAAAGTCAACTAGCTCTTATAATTAAGACCTAGGAGGAGTATCTCAATAAATTGTCTCTCATATTTATCATATTTTTTCCACAAATCAATTTCTTAACTTATAAACTGATATATAATTTAATGTTATGCATGCATATTTTAAAGTGATCAAATAACATTTTGTAATAATTTATTAATTTATTTCATATCAATCTAAATTAAATTAGTTAAGTAAATCTTATGTTACTCTCTAATTAATAAGCATTATGTTGTATAAAGGGTTAATGTGCAAAAATAGACATGTGCTTTTGTCAAAAAGAGCGCCAAAGAGTGAAAGTCTTTTTTGGGTACAAAAGTGTATACGTGGTTACAAATTATGTGCAAAAATATCGTTTGACCGTTAAGTTTGACTTTGACCGTTAAGTTTGACTTTTTTTTGCTGACTGGACGATGACGTGGCATTTCAAAGGTGAAAAAATAGACATGTGCTTTGTCAAAATTCACGTGTGCAAAAAAACACTTCTACACGGGCGCTCCTCTGACCAAACCACATGTTTATTTTTGCAGCTTTAAAAATGCCACGTCATCGCGTAGTCAGCAAAAAAAGTCAAACTTAACGGTCAAAGTCAAACTTAACGGTCAAACGATATTTTTGCACATAATTTGTAACCACGTGTACACTTTTGCACCCAAAAAAGATTTCTACGGGACGACGCTCCTCAGTAGAAAAAGACGATCATCTATTTTTTGCACCTTAATCCTTATATAAAAGTACATATTTAGCAACTTTGGCCCTCGAAGGAAAGTGGAGAATGAGGAAACATCACCACCACTTCTCTGTTCTCTCTCTCTCTCTCTTCTCTGCTTTTGTTTTCTTCTTCATCTAAAGCTAATGAGAGAGTGATTTTGGATTTTGCAAAGCACAACAGAAACGTCAACTAGCCTGTGAGCCTGAAACCCCATCGGCATTATTCGTAGTGGTAAAAAGATTACTACACAGAGAGCTTCAAGCAGCCTGGAAGAATTGGGGAAATAACACTAAGTATATAATAATACTGTAACATTCCCTTCGGTTCTTAATGTAGAACCTAATTAAAGAATTGACATTGGTATTAGATATATTTATCATATTTGTCAATCTTTTTCTAATATATCTCTACTGAAACTCCCTCAATAATAATATTAAAAAAAAATAGGGAATTAAAGAAGATGATTCATGTTTTTTTAGGGGAAAAAATGTAATATTAACTAATTTAACTAACTTTTTTCATCTGATTAAATTAGATAAATAGGTTTTATATATAAATGAGAGGGAGTAGTGTTCTAGCTGGTTCATCAACTAAGCACCTAGACCACTAAAATTAACACCAAACCACTGAGATCAGACAGCGTCACATGTTATAGGATATTGGATGAGTATATAAATGAAACCACGCTTATTAGAAACCATAATCAGAAAGTTTCAAATGCTAAAGAGATTAAAAAGAGAAAATGTTCATGAAGGTCTCTCAGTCATAGCCCATGCAATTACAAGCCAAGCTGGGTAGAGGAGTGAGTGAAGCCAGCATAGTTCCCAGCCAACTTCTCTAAGCATATTTTGGCAACTGAATCCAAGCTCGACGTTAGATGCACAAAGGATTGGGCTGCATAATCCTGATCTGTCATCCACTGCATCATTAAAAAGGCCAATTACAATTAGACCCTTATTCGTATCTACCAGACCTTATTAAGTCAACATTATTTGTAACTTCTAATCTTTTCGTTCTTAATATAAAATACTTGAAAGTGCGGGCCTATACCGTACATCCCATAGCCCACGGCCTGACCCGTGTTCCCTCCTTTAGCCCTAAGCAATGAACACAGCAAGGTGACATTGTAAAGTACTGATTGGTAACATTTCAATTTCAACCCAACATTGAAAATTAATTATTTAGGGCTGTTTTGCAGAAGCAAGAATATGTTTGTGCATTTATTATATATAAACGAAGTGTAATTGAAGAAGAGTGGAGGGAGATTAAGATTAGGTAAGCAATAATACCAGTTATGACATGAATCAGACCTTACATGTTAGAATCCTATATCATTCTATTCTTCTTCTCTCTTTCTTTCACCCTCTTAGTTATCCACATATTCTTATTGTTTCACAACTCATAATCCAATTCCTTAAAGTGTTAGTATGTGGTTGTTTTTTTCAAAGGGACTTGGAATGAGAGGAGAGGGTTTAAAGTGTTAGTATGTGGTTGGTTTTTTTTTTTTTTCAGGGGACTTGGAGGGAGAGGAAAGGGATGGTCGGCTCATCTTTGAACTAAAGAGGGAGCAGGAAGATGGAAATAAGATGTTCCAGGCTTGTCTTGGCTCTATGTGAAACATTCTAACTCCTCGCTTTCGATCTTGTTCGCTTTGAAAATGTAAGACCTAACTAGGGGTTGATATTGGTACTAAATGTAAGACCTTTCTCATATTTGTTAATTTTTTCCTAATATACTTCTACTGAAACTCCCTCAATAATAATCAAATAAGAGAGAGATTGGGGGAATTAAAAAAAATGATTAGGAATTTTTAGGGGGAAAATGCAATATCAACTAACTTTCTTTATAAAAAATGTAATATCAACTAACTTAACTAACTGTATTTATCTAATTAACTTTCTTTACATACATACATGCATGCATGTAAAGTTTCTTTTGCTTAGGGCTTGTACCAAATACGGCAAGAGCTCCGAAATAAGAGACGGCATGAAGTCAGGAAAATCCTCAAAAAACAAGGGAAAAAAGCAACGTGAAGGTTGTTAATTTTGCCGACTCGCCAAAGGCATTCTCTGATGAGTCACCGGTGACGATAAGTGAATGAAGGTGGAGCTTCTGTTTTATCTAGGAGTGGAGATGGTTGGTTTAAAAGGCAAAAATAAAGAGAAGATCAGAGGGCGTGGAGTATTTAAAGGGAACGAACAGGTGAAGGGCAGGAAAAAGATGAGCAGATGAAGAAGTAGGCCACAGGTGAATCATGTGTGCTAGATTCCAAGACCCGGCGGAGTGATGTATGTGTCAATACAAGATTGCGCCACAAAGGTTGTGACATACACAATATAGAACACTGAAATTGCCCCAGGAATCGATGAATTGGGTTGGTTGGTTGGTTCAGTGTCAATATTTAAAATGTGTCGAGGGGTAATAGGCCCCAAACAGACAATATCGAAAGCGAGGCGTTGTGATATTACAAATGGTATCAGAGTTAGGTTATGTCTCACATCGACTGTGGAGAGAAACGAAAGACCATTTATAAGGGCTTGGATACTTCCCCTACTTGACGCGTTTCAAAGATGTAAGGGGTGATAAGCCTCAATGGGTGATGGACCCCAAAGTAGACAAATGTATATTTATATTACAATTGGTATCAGAGTTAGGTTATCTCCCACATCGGTTGGGGAGAGAAACGAAAGACCCTTTATAATCATAAAAATAGTATTGTATTGAAGGAAACATATGGAAGATGGAAGACGAACTAAGAACCAGAAAACTATTTGGCAAATGCTATATACAATATATGTTGACATTTGCCCATATTTAAAAAATAATGATATTAATAAATAAATTTAAAAGGTTAAAATTTGAATTGTACAATGCATACATATAACATAAAAAGAAATTATTTTATAAAACACTGAATCTAAATAATTGATTTTTATTTAAAGGTATAGAATTTAAAAAGACAGCAAAAGAAAAAAAAAAGAAATAAAAATCCCATCATGCGATTGGATCAAGATTTTGAGGGCTGGGGGCACAGAATCGAGGCAAAATGCCAATTTCTTTCCTATGAATGTATTGTCAAATTAATGGCTTTTTGTGCTCAAAGTCCAATTAATGTTTCACCCTCAAATCCAATTGGATTTTACTAGACATCTAACTAGACAGGGAAAAAAGGGGAAATCACGTTTAGACCCTAATTAAGGGAAATAATATCAGAAAAGTCTCATAAGGTCATTAATAACAAGTGAAACAGCAACCATTAACAAATTGTGGAACTTTTCTAATATTATTTGTCTTGGTTAGAATCTAAACGTCATCCCCCCCTCCAAAGGACATCTAACTAGTTTTTTTATTATTCATCCATACAAGTTTTAATTTTTTAATTTTTTTTTAATAAAAGTCAATCCAAACATAAATCATTAATTTTATTCTAACTTAAGTTTGCAAAAATCAAATAAAATAAAATTTGTTTTTACCATCGCTAATACAAGCACACAGCACAATCAAATATGTTATCCAAATGGACTTAGAGCTGAGCATAAAACCCATGACCCAATCCACAATAGAGTGTAGTTGGGCCATTTTTAGCCAATCCAAAAAGACCCATAATGGGGTGGGTTAGAACCCACCCATTTAAGACTTAAATGGGCAGACTATAGGCACACCTACGAGTTGTCCTTACTCGCCCATTTAATGTTTTTTTTAATGAACTACCCATCTCGTTTCGCATTCTGGCCATAAGGTAAAGGTTTTCCTTGACTCCTTATCCTAAATAAATTTATGTTATGATGATACTTGTCTAAATTTATGTTATTTTGTATGAATTGTGATTATTGAACTTTGAAGATTTAGATTTTAAACTTTAGAATTATGAATTTGAATGGATGTTTAATGCTTACGTATGTTTTTTTTCAAAAAAAATAAAAAAAAATAGGTCAAATGTAAATGGGTTACCCAAAACTCAGTTCATATGCCCATTTATGTGATAGCCCGTTTACATGGGTTTAAATAGACTGAGGTATAGGTATGGGCTAGCCTATACCCATTTAAAGTTAAATGGGTAGGCTATGGGTCTTGTTCTATGAATAGGAGCAATATGAAAATTTGTTACTTTAATATTTCAGATTTGTATTCTTAACCATCTATAACATCATTAACCAAATAATTCGGATAATTGTTTGTGGGGTAGGAAAGGTACACAATT
The DNA here is from genome assembly GCA_019022615.1 of Acacia melanoxylon. NCBI lineage: Eukaryota > Viridiplantae > Streptophyta > Magnoliopsida > Fabales > Fabaceae > Acacia > Acacia melanoxylon. The sequence goes on from JAFJYJ010000124.1 coordinate 255,390, forward strand.
TTTTACACTTCTTAAATTTAAAATTAAAAAAATATACGAGGGTTAAGGATAAAGTTACAACTAATCCTATTTTGTCTTTTAATTCAAAACGTCAAGACAAGTAATCACATACCAACTCTTCACAACAAGCAACAATGACCTCAGCTAACTGAGCATTAGGGAGATAGCGTTAAGGACATAATATTGTACTAATGCCCTAGGTGGTTCCTCAATTAACCACCTAGAACATTAAAATTAACACTAAACCACTGAGTTCAGACAGTATCACATGTTACAAGAGATTGGATAAGCATATAAATGAAACTACACTTGGATTCTACAATCAGAAAGCTTTGAATGGTGAATGGTACAGAGATCAAATAAATGAATATAGAATAATTTGAGTCCGTCCTTAGATGGTTGGAGAAAGAAAATGATGCAGAATTTGGGAACTATTATAGGCAGTCAGAGCAAACAAGTCATGGCACTTGTAATTACAAGTCAAGCTTGGTGATCTTTGGAGGAAAACAAATGACCAGCAAGGTGTTTGTTGAAATAAAGGTATGTTTTCTTGCCAGAAGTTGAAATTGTAGGCAGAGGAGTGAAGCCAGTGTACTTGCCATCCAACTTCTCTAAGCATATTTTGGCAATTGAGCCAAAGCCCGAGTTTTGTTTCACAAAAGGTTGGGCTGCATAATCCTCAATTGGCATCCACTGCATCATTAAAAAGGACAATTTACATCAGACACCAATTTATATCTACTAAATGCAATGCACTATTATGACCTAGTTAGGTTGTTAGCATTCTTTGTAACTTCTAATTACTCTTTTATTTTTCATATCAGAATACGAGTGACATTTCTCATCCACAGATAAAGTGATTAAATATGTTCTTGACTTTCTGATGATGATGAGAAATTGAAAACACAAGTTCACTCCATGATTTTACAGGCACACAAATTCTATTGACCCGAACAAGAATATAAGAAGCATGAGACCAGATAAATGGATAAAAGTTGATATGTTTTAGATGACGACTACAACAAACCTTATCTTACTAGGTGGGGTTGGCTGTATCACATAACGTCATTTTGTTCTATCAAGTATCAACAACCAAATCTTTAGATAAATTGTTGATTAAAAGGTTCCGTTCAATAACTTCATTGGAATGTTTTGGACATTATCATGAATTTACAAGCAACTGGATATGAGTTAAAACTTTTTACGGATTAATTGGCCCCACAACATACCTGAGCTGCTGCGATTTCAGAGGTCTGCATCTGAATATCAAAGGAACGTGGTTGCAACATGCAAACAATGAACATGTCGGATTTCTGGAAGAAAGACTTGTGGCTTTGCCTGATGCAATGCAAGAAAGATAGAAAAAGGAAAAGATATTTCAATTTATATGCCCTGACGTTTAACATGTAAATTTTCTAATTAAATAGACGTCTTAGTCTTACCTGAAAGCTAAGACTTCAACAAATTCTGTCTCTATCTGAAAGAAGAATTAAAGCAGAGAGGTCTTAGGAGATAAATGAGTCCAAAAAGTGGGCCAAGCGTCTCTCTAGGTTTTTTGGTCCTGGTTTGTTCAAACTTAGACAAGCCAGGACCATTTCACCTCGAGAAAATTCAAACCTCCAAAAAAGAGTTGAAAAGGTGATAGATTGGTTAGGTATGCTTACTCCTGTTTCTTCTTTAACTTCTCTAACAGCAGCAGCAGAGAAATCCTCACCCTGTAAGTGCAATCCAGATTATGTACAGAAAAGGTTATTAAGCAAAATAAATAATTCATCAAAACTAGATTTAAGATCCCTACCTCCTCAACAGTCCCAGTAGGTAACTTCCATATACCCGTACCTTTGAACCAACCATTGCACTCCTGAACCACAAGCACCTATAAAATGAAACAAAATAATTTCATCAGCATGATAAAGTAAATGAGTTGCTAACGAATCTCTACCACTCCGAAAGCGAAAGCCTCAGTGAGTCTAGGAATGTAGTTAATAATACTTTCCAACACAAATCATTATACATGGATAATTACATTTGCGTGTGACATAAGACCAGCCACTCTTAAAGCTTAAGAAAGATGTTTAAAAGAAGAGGTATAAAGCCACTACCTGTACAATACACTTATTTTAGTGAGAAGACAAACACTATGCAGGAGGTCATATCCATATACAGATAACAGGCCCAAAGTATTAGCCAAAAGTTTTTAAATAAATTCAAAGTCTGATATCTTCAATTTTCTTGACAGAAAAGTTTATGCCATATTCATGACATGAACAATGCAATGGTGCTTTGGTTAGATAGTGCTGAAAGACAGAATGTTGGCCCAATGAAAAATAGAAACCCAAAAAGGAATACCTCTCTATTATCATTCATGACTAATGCACCGATTCCCACAACATGTGAAGCATTTGCAGGAAGTAAATCAGCAGTGTTGGGAATCCAATGTACAAGCATCAAGTAGTCTGGTTCAGCATGGTGGTACCTAAATCCAACCTGCAAAAAGAGATCACTATAAAACCTCGGCATGACAAAAAGAATTTGCAGGTCAGCATGTTAAGATTAGCCAAAACTGTGATTCAGCAAATGCATTTACCTTCACCACAGCCTCTACAAGATTTGCATGTTTTATGGGTAACTTGATCCACACTCCTTTCTTTCCCTGTAAAACCATTTTGATTATTTGTCTACAACTGACAAGCAATCGTATATATTCAGCCATAAAGAGGTACTGTAGAAATTTTTTTGACAAGCTACCTGTTTCCGCCAGTTTGACATTGAAGATTGTAGCAAAGAAGCAAAGACCATGGAATCCATAGGCTCCTCCACGTTAACTACAATACCTCCATAACTATCCTCCTTTGCATTAAGTAACTTAATGCCTCTATCTTCTATTACCTCCAAAGCTGGGGAAGCCGGCATGAATGTACCTGGCATCAAATCTTTACTTATGTTGTTACCTAAAGGAATAACAAAGCAAATATGATTAACTTCAAAACATAATGATATACATAAACCAAATCATAATGCTCAAGCAATGCATAAACAACTTATGCTAGCACCTAAACTTGTTCCTTTTCTTTTCTTTTCAAAGAGTCAAAGGCATTGTCTTGTATCAGTTGTATAAATAGCTGCAAGAAATATAAACCTCACCTTCTGGGAAGACAGGGCAGAAAGGGTAAGCGGAACCAAGAGGAGTTCTCTTTGGAAGTGATGGTACTGCGGAAGATGAGAGAAATGATTTAGAATTTGCCAAAAGGCAAGAATAAAGGTTACAAGCTCTACCTCTCAGCATTAAAATCAAAGATTAGGCACGCAAAGGCAAAATGCAGAAAATTTCTCTGATCACTATTTTCGGGGTAGCATAATACCTTGTCATTCTTATAGGATGGATCAGCTTTAATCTCAAAGATGGAAATTTCCAGGCAAAAATTAGAGTGTGGGACTTTGAATGGGTCCTTCAACTTATCTGCCTGAATTTGCCTTACTTGTCAGACAAATTTGAACCATGAAATCAACAAGAAAGTACAGGAATAAAACGAGAAATGCGAATGGAAATAGACGGACACACCGAAAACCACATTTTGAATTTATTCATTCAGCCAATCAGGGAAAATGCATCCGCTTTTCTACCCAGTCTTCTGTAAGTTTCGTACCAATACGATTATACGCATAGTTGGAAAAGCAAGATACGACCGGGTCACTTCCGGGTCGGATTAGCGTAGTTTTTTTTTTTTTTTTTGGAGAGAGGATTAGGGTGACGAAAAATTTGAGAGCAACCAACCCACCAGTTATTACTTTAAATGAGTTATTATAAGACACCAACTAATAAATTTATTTGGTCTTTTTTATAAAGCACTTGTTTGTTTCCAATAAACATTAATGATTATTTTCCATATATGCCCATAATAAATAAGGGTAGTGGGTTAGAGTAATAATTAATATGATAATTAGAGTTTAGTGTAATTAGTAGAGATAATATTGGAAGTTACCTAAATTGTAGGCTAAATTTATTAACTTTAACTGTTTTTATTGGTTTGTAAGAATTGTTAATTGGTGCTTTATAATAAGGATTAGAGGAAGTAATATGTGAACTCTAGATTATAGAGTCAGTCCGACAATATCTCGAATAGAATTATTTTCAATAGAATGATATATGGGCCTAGCAAAAAAAAAAAATTTGAGAGCAAAAAGCAAAAGGTGAGGGGAAAAAGATAGGGTTAAGGTAAAAATTTATCAATAAAGTTTTTCTCAAAGAGAGTCGGCACATATAAGTTTTAAAATGGGCAAAAGTACCAATAAACAATTTAAAATGTTACAAATTTACCAAAACTATTTTGGTTAAATTTAATGTTTTGGTGAATTTGCACCCTTTTAAATTATTTATTGGTATTTTTGTCTCTTTCAAAACTTATTTATGCTAAATGCCTCTAGAGAAAAACTTTATTGGTAAAATTGCATATTAACCCAAAAAGATATTATCAGTGTTTTGTAGTGATGTGGGCTTTTTTAAAAAAAAAAAAAAAAAAAAAAATCTATGACAGTTTTGTATCACAAGAAACAAAAGATTATATTTATAAGTTGTATCCCCACTAAAGAGGTTTCAACATTTAGTAAAAAAACAGTGTTTCGAAGATGATTGTCTTTAATAGAATAATATATATGTTTAGCATAAAAAGAAAAAAGAATGATTTTTTAATAATATGAAGAGTTTCCCCTTTCAATGTTTAGAATACATAGAGTTTGTGTTTGTCCCAATAAGTGGGCTTTCCATGTGTGTTTTTCTCCTAACGGAATGAGGTCATTTACTACCTCAAACAACACTTTATGGATTGGTATTATTATGAGAATGTTTAATTGTGTTTCTATGAACTTTTTATGTAGGTACATATGTTGTCTTAGTATTAATGTTATTTTTAAAAATTATTCAATACTCATTTTAATTTTTCAATGAGTTGATTTGACAACTAGTTTCTCCTGTTGTAGTTCTGCTTTTCTATAAAAGCAGACTCCATCTTTAATTGTAGGCAGATCGCAATTCCAAACATCAATAAGAATTTTCAGTGTGTTTCCATATGACTTCCTTTTAAGTTCTCATATATATTAATAATTACGTAATCATTAAATTAAAAATCATATGTTATATATATATATATATATATATATATATATATATATATATATATGTTGGCACATATTTTTAAAAAAATTAATGTGTCATATTTTTTATAAAAAAAATTAAAATGTCTGTAATTTTTTTGTCCATTATTTCTATATTTATTTTTTTACTAGTGAAAACGAGGTTATAATTAAAAAATAATAGTTACAAAAAGTTTATGAAATACTAATTAGTCAATGATTAGCAAACACGTTGCTTTTAAGTAAAGCCAAAGAAGGAAGAGTTTGAACTTTGAAAATGGGAATGTGAGTGAAGCAAAAAATGAAGTATTTGAAGGGCAAGTGGGACTTGATCTTCGTCCAAATCTTGATTGACTTAGTCAAACGCCATGCGTTTTCACAAAGAAGAAAAGTAAAATTGACCATGTAATTTTATTGTTGTGACTCATTATTCGATTGAAGTACATGAGAAGCTAAAAAAAGTCGTAATTCAAAGTGAAATCTGGCAATGAATCCCCCCCCTTTTTTTTGCAATAATTTCATGTGAATTAAACTGAAACATCATTGATCAACACAATTATTGTAAAATAATACTTCCCCCTGCCTTAAATATAAGATAAAGTTAACTTTTTGAAGAGATTAAATAAGTTAATAAAATTACTTGAGAGTATTTTTTTTTTTTTCTCCAAATTATTAGTTTGACTAATAAATTAATCTATAACCTCAAGATATAAAACATATGATATGATTAAGAACTTATTTAACTTCCTTAATCTCTCAAAAAAAAAAAATCAACTTTATTTTATAATTAGGATATGAGGAAATATATTTTTAAAACAATTGAATTAATTAATGTAACCAATGTACATAGCAAATGTCTAAGGCGAATATGCGTTTTATCCTAGTGTTCAAAAGAATATGCGTTTTACCATCGTTTTGACTTGGATTAATTAACTATCTATTCCCTATGGGTTTGTTTGGGTTGGTGGTAGGAGCGGTGACTTAAAAGCTATCTAACTATAAAAAAAACTCGGTAGAAAAAAAAAAGTCAGGTTATAAATAATGATTTGTGTTTGGATTGATGGTGGTAGAAGTGGCGGGGTCCACGTCAAAAAGTTGAGAGCATTATAGAAAAAGCTGGATTAAGAGCTTTTTCTTTAACTGGCTTTTTGAGTTTTTTTGACTTAAAGTTAAACCAACGCTCTGGGCAATCCAAACAGGCTTTTTTCTTACTGGGTTGGTGGCTTAAAAGCGACTGAAATTTTTACACACCAACGCTGAAAAATAAACTACTCCAAACATGCCCTATAACTATGGACGGTTTGTTCATCTTGCATGCATTTCGGAATTATTTTCTTGGTCGAAAATTTCGGGAGTATGACTTTCTTTGAATCTACAAAAGGAATATGTTCTTGTTAATATTTAACAAAATGTGATGAATTCTTTAAAAAAATTCGTAAACGAACTTGAGTTAAATATAGAGAGTTAATTTACGTGTGTGTTTCTTAGTACTCCGTATTTTGAAAAATACTGGTGACCGAGCGACCACCAATACTTTTGACAAACAAATGGTAGGAGTAGGGATTCAAATCTCACTCTTACTACTTTACCAATTAATTATTCTTGTTGGCAGCTAATTGGCCTAGTAGCTCCGGTGCCACCATGGGTATGTTGTCGGCGGAACTAGAAAATTATTGAAGGGGGTACTATTAGTCGGGGGGATTGCCACCGATTTTTTTTTAAAGAAAATTTTTAAAAATTAAAAAATATAAACAAGAAAAGAAAAAAATATCAAAAAAATATTAAATGAAATCAAGTAACATTTGATGATGTAATAAAAGAATAATTATTTTACAAATCTGTCATTTAGAAAAGCAAGGCTAAGTCTTGTTAGAAATGCGATTATATAAATTACAATGAAGAGTGTGACTTAATAAATTCAAGTACATATATTTTACTAAGAAAAGTATATTACAATAAAAATAATTATAATGTCATCATTTTAGGCCTTATTTTTTGGAATTTCATCATAATTGTCTTATTATCAATACTATCAAATATATCTTTTTCAATTCTGGTCCTAATTATAAGAGCTAGTTGACTTTTTTGGAGAGATTAAGGAAGCTAATTATATTAGTTTAGAGTATTTTTTTAATTTTTTTTCTTCAAACTAAATAGTTTGACTAATAAACTAATATATAATCTAAAAAAACACAACATATGAAATGATTAAGTAACTTATTTAGCTTCCTTAATCTCTCCAAAAAAAAGTCAACTAACTCTTATAATTAGGACCAGAGGTAGTATAAGGCACTAAACAATCATTCAACCATTCATCCCCCATCTGATTATGAAATGCAGTCTTGATGTATTAAGAATAAGCATTTAATTTAAGGGTGGGCAATCATTCAAATATGTATTAATTTAATTTATTTATTTATTTTAAGAAAAACTCAAATTCAAGGGGGCAATATATAACTTGAGTCCGCCCATGGTTGCCGCTGTAATTTTTTTAAAAAAAACATGTGTAATAATATTTGTCTCATTTCTTTTTTATTTTGAAAAAGACAAATCATACTAACACTTTTTGGTATTATGAATGTGATTGAGATAGTATCTGATGGGAAAAAAAGTCAATCAGATAAGAAAAAAAGCCTAACAAGAGGGAAAACCTAATAATTGAGTGTTTGAGATGACATTACTGTTTAATGGGCTTCTGGGATTGATGTAGGTATTTTGTTGAAGCTTTTGCTGCTTCATAGTGACTTTGTGATCAAATCAGAAACCTTGTAAGAGATAAGTTTATTTAAGCACTTCATTGTATTGTAATTTTTTTAATGGTAATTTTACTATTTTATCTAGCAAATTTAAATTTAAATTTAAATTTTTATCCCAGATTATCACATTTTATACTATATATATATAATTCATACCAGTCATTTTTCATCTCATCTATTTTTTCAAAAACTATGTCAAACAAGTGTTCATCAGGAAAAAATCCTTTCTGTCACCGCTATCCAAAAAACAAACCACATCAAAAAAAAGTCCATCATAAAGAAATAATTTTTAACCGCTTATCCAAACACAAATCACAAAAAAAAGGAAAAAAAAAATCACTTATACTAACAACGTTTCCAAACAGTCCTATGGTAAAAAGAACCAATATTTTCATTTAAAAAAAAAAAAATATTACAATCATAGGGCATTTTTAGGGATTTTCTCTATTTTTTGAACGTTTTCAACCTGACAAAAGTCAAAACATTGGCATGGCCACTTGGGAAGCCCAGAGATCAGACGATTCGCCCAGCCAAACCAGTGAACCACCCTCAAGAGTTACGGCTTCACCGTCCACGCTTATCTTCGATGGTCTACGCCTCCGCCGTACCAGCTGCTTCTCGTCTTCGGACGCTCTCGAATTTTGTGTTTCAAATTGCACGTCCGCCTCTATTATCTGCTACCTCTCCCTCTCGCCACTGTTTCCATCTCTATACGTCTCGTTCTTCATTCTCGGTCTTAGCCTCTAGGTCTATCTTCTCCCCAATTTTAAACTCACTTTCTATTGTTTACTAGTTTGCTGTGAATTTACTATTTGTTAATTATTGCATTTGTTACAGTACATCAACTTTTGGGACAACAAAGGGTTATGATTTCTAGTTCACATACGACATTTGGGGGAAGTAACTGGAGGAGTTCACCGTGAAAAGGCTCATTCCTGGTGCTACCACATTGTTCATAGCTAGTCAGAGTTTAATCAATTCATCTATTCAAGAGCAAAATGTGGAGATTTTTACGTACGAATCGCGATCTTCTCACAAGACGCCGCTATTCTTCTCACAGAGCAGTGTACTATAGCACTGTACAGACCCAAGACACAGTGCAGGAAATCACCAACATTCTCAGCCTCGACAATTGGCACCTTCATATGGATTCCCCGAGCATCCTCTCCAAGCTAAATCCGGACTTAATCCGAGCTGTCATACACCAAAATCGTACAGGTGACCCTCGACGTCTTCTCAGCTTCTTCCATTGGTCCGAACAAAAAATGGGTACACTTCGAGATTTAGATACCTTGTGTATTCTTGTTGTTGCTCTCTGTGATTCGAAGTTGTATGGCCCTGCTTCTGACATAATTGGCCGTATGGCACAGGATTTTAAGCCCCCATTTGATGTTTTGGGTTCTATTGGTAGTTGTTATCGGGAGGCAAGTAATCAGAGGTCCGATTCAGTGGTTTTTGAAATGTTAATTGATAGTTACAGGAAATTGGGTTTGTTGGATGAAGCTTCTTGTGTGCTTTTGGAATCCGAGAGGATGAATTTTGTGCCTCGTTTGCTAACTGCCAACTCGTTATTGAGTGACTTGTTAAAGGTGCGCAAATTAGATTTGTTTTGGAAAGTTTGTGATAAAATGTCCGCTATGAATATGCCATTTGATGCTTACACTTACACATCTATAATTAACGCACACTTCAAGTCTGGTAACACTTATGAGGTGAAAAGGGTCCTCAAAGAAATGGTAGATAAAGGTTGCAGACCAACTAAAGTGACTTATAATGTGGTTATTGATGGTCTGTGTAAAGCGGGGTTACTTGATGAAGCAATGAAAATGAAAAAATATATGGTTGAGAATCAGTTGGCCCCGGATAAATTCACTTATTCAGCTCTTATTAATGGCTGTTGCTTGAAAAAGCACCTCAGTGAAGCAAAATTAATTTTATCAGAAATGGTTAATGTGGGATTGAAGCCTGATTTGCTTAGCTACAATACTCTCATTGATGCTTTTATGAAGGATGGTAAAGTGGAAGAGGCTTTTAAACTGAAGGATGAAATGTTAAAAAGTGGTTTCGTTGTTGATGTGGTCATATATAACACGATTCTTAATGGCTTGTCTAAGGCCGGCAGGATGGATAGGGCTGGAGAAATTCTAGATGAGACAAAAAGTTTTGGAATTAAGTTGAACTCTCGAACTTATACCACTTTGATTGAGGGATACTGCAGGAAGAGTGATATGGATACTGTCTTTAAGTTATTTGATGAGATGAAGAAGCAAGGCTTGAAAGCCACCGATATAACTTACAGTATTATTATTAATGGGCTTTGCAGATGTGGTAAACTCCCTGAGGCTGATGCTTTCTTGGAGGAAATGATCGGAAGTGGTTTAAGACCAAATGTTGTTACCTTCACTGCTCTTATTTCAGCTAACACTAAGGAAGGCAGAGTTAAAAAGATGAGAAAAATATTGGAGAACATGAAAGAACTGGGGATCCCTTTAGATGTATTCTGCTACAATTCTATTATCGTGGGACTATGTAGGGCCCAGAAGATAGAAGAAGCAAAGACTTATTTAGATGAAATGTTGAAAAGTCAATTAAAGCCTAATACATTTACATATGGAGCTTTTATCCAAGCATACAGTAAGTCAGGAAATATGCAGATGGCTGACTTGATTTTCATTGACATGATAGAAGACGGTGTCATGCCAGATGATACGATTTATACACTCTTAATTGATGGCCACTGCAAAGCTGGGAATATAACCGAAGCCTTCACCATATTTAGGAGCCTGCTTGAGAGAGGTGTTTTCCCTGATGTGAAAGCATACAGTGTGCTTATTAATGGTCTTTCTAAGAATGGACATATGGAAGAAGCAATGACCCTATTTTCAGAGCTCTATAGCAAAGGGTTGGCTCAAGATGGTTTTATTTATGGTTCTATCATTAATGGCTTCTGTAAAAAGGGTGAAATGGAGAAAGCCTTTCAACTTCTCGAAGAAATGAATGAAAAAGGCATAAAACCTGAAATTGTTATTTATAATATCTTAATTGATGGCCTGTGTAAGGCTGGTGAGCTTGAAAGGGCTAAGAATTTATTTGATGGCCTATTGGAATCTGGTTTGGTTCCAAATAATGTGACATACACTACAATGATTAATGGATACTGCAAATCAGGAAATCTAGATGAGGGTGTACGGTTGGTGAATGATATGACTCAAAAAGGCGTACAACCTGATAGTTTTATCTACAATTCCATTCTCAATGCATGCTGTAGAAACGGTCAATTAGAAAGTGCTCAAAATCTACTTGAAGAAATGTTGCACAAGGGAATGGCCTCTACTATCTCTTATAACATATTACTTGATGGTTTTTGTAAAAACGACAAGCTGCAGGAAGCCTATCGATTGTGGGAAGAGATGTCGGAAAAGAAGATCTCACATAATCATGTCACTTATACAATTCTAATTTATCAGCATTGTAAGGATCAAAATATGGAGAAAGCTAAGCAGCTCTTCATTGAGATGCAGGCAAAAGACTTGAAACCAACTGCTGTAACATACACATCGTTAATACATGGTTACAACTTGGCAGAAAATAGATCTGAAGCTCTTGCTCTTTTTGAAGAGATGGTGACCATGGGGATTGAGCCTGACGTAGCCGCCTATAACTTGATGATTGATGTTCACTTAAAGGAAGGGAATCATGAAGAAGCCTTGCGTTTGAAGGAGATGATGTTGAAGAAGGGGATACCTGTGAGTATGGATAAGAATAGTTGTATCAGTAGCGTTATGTGAAATTGAAGAATAATGAGGTTGTGAATTTGCTTAATGAGGTGAATCATCCCAGTTTTGCTTTGTGTTCAAGGAGAAGGAGCTAAAGACAGTCATGGGTTTCAAATTCCACAAGCTTGACTTGTTTATTGGGGATGAGAATGATATGAAACTGAGAATATAAATGACTTGGTTGCTATTTTTTGTTTGTGTCAACATTATAATTCTTTTGCTCGGTCACTGCCATAAATCCATCCTGTTTGGCTGCACATAAACCTGGAAGAGCCAAGGAAAGATGAGAGCTATCTCTGCTTTGTAGCAAATGCCATGTTTTCACAATAAACTGCGAAGAGCTATGCTTAGGAGAACTGCAGGTATATATTTCAGTAAATCTGTCAGAGTGGCCAGTTTATGTTTATTGCTTGACCAAGGTTATATAATAGCATCAACTGTGTTATAAATTTTCTGTGCTCATTAAGAGGTTCAATCACTGATTAGCAGCCTCACTTAACGAGTCTAACATTTGCTTTCTCTCTGCTTGAAAGCAAAAGTAGAGTGAAAAACATAGGTACTTCAAAAAGACCTTTAGGAAGAGGCATCCTGATTGCAAACCGTCGATCTGAATTAGTCGGTTGCTCAGAAACCTAACATTTGGATCCAGAAAAAGTGCCGGACGCCAGGCAAAGAGTAGATGACGCCACTGTCATTTTACTTGAGCATTTCTCTCAATATCATATTTGTGCAGAAATTAAATTTACTTCTTATTTTGCTCCCTTATTTTCAAGTCCTCCTTTCTGGCTCATGACAAGCCTTTGCAATGTTATAATCACTTAGTAGATCATTAGATCTATGTGATATATATATATAGGGGTAAGGTGCAAATTTACCTAAGTTTTGGCTGAAAAATAATGTTACCGTGGAAGTTTTTTTAAGTTTAATATTGCCTTAGAAGTACTAAAATGGAGCAATGTTACCTTTTTTTTTCATTAAAAAGTTAACGATCATCATTAATTTTTTAATAGTCAATTTTAGTTTTTTAACCGTATGGGTAGGGGTAAGCATTCGGTTTTTGGTAAAAACTGAAATAACCGAATAACCAAATTAACTAAACCGAAATATTTCGGTTTGGTTTAGTTAATAATCGAATTAACTGATGTTTATTTATCATCTACAAAATAAAATATGTTTAAATAGATTTTTAAAAAATATTATTTTTTATCTTTAAGATTAGATTGAGGGGGAAATATATAAAATAAATTAATTAGATTTAAAATATCTATAGATTTTATCTTATATAATTCAAAATCCTCACCTACTTAATTATAAAAACATGAATTTATCAAATAGTATATATTAAATATAAATATACTATATATATTTCAGTTTTAACCGAAATATATATATATATATATATATATATATATATATATATATATATATATATATATATATATATATATATTTCAGTTTTAACCGAAATATTTTTATAATAACCGAATCGAAACCAAACACCGAATTTTAGAAAAATAAAAAATATAATTTTACCAAAAACTGAACCGAAAAAACCAAATTGAATTCGGTTTGGTTTTGGATTTCGGTTTTAATTTGCTCACCTTCTAGACATAAGGTAGTATTGCTACGTTTTGAAACTTGTAAGGTAATAAGAAACCTAAAAAAACTTTCAAAGCAACATTGTTTTTTAGAAAAAGCTTTTGAGAAAAATTTGCACTACATATTCACACACAAATGGGGTTCATAGACATGGAGTTTGGCTGAATTGTTTTTTCCCCCTTTTTCTTTGAGTATGTTTTGGTTTACCGTTGACATTATTGCCAATAAAAGTGGGACCAATTGGCAGACTTTCCTTTGAATTACTTTTTTTTGGCCTTAATTATAAGCTTTTTTTTTTAGTTTTTTTTTTGTATTTAATTAAAGAGTATTTTTAAGTTTGACCAATAAACTAATATATAATTTAAAAAACATAACAATTAAAAATTAGATCCTTAATCTCTCAAAAAAAGTCATTTTTATTTTTAAATTATTTTAGAAAATTTTTAGTCTTCAAACTAAATAGTTTGACCAATAAACTAATATATAATCTAAAAAAACATAACATATGAAATGATTAAGTAACTTTTTTGTGTGATTTCAATACTGACTAATTATGGTTAATAGAATGTGTGATTTCAATACTGACTAATTGAAATTTTTTGTTTGATGATATTAATTATTATTATTATTATTTTATTATAGCTTCATCAATAATTATGTAAAGAATGGATAAATAAATTAAAGACCTTAAAACATTTGAAAAAAAAAATCTGACATTAATATTATTTTTTAAAATTATTTTCCAACATGTGATTTCTAATTTAATGATTACGTAATTATTAATATATACTTATGAATCAACTCATTGAAAAACTGAAATGAGCATTAAATAATATTTTAAAAATGTTAACGTAAACATTAAGACAACTTATGTACATAGATACACACAAAAAAACAAAAACTTTTAACAACTTATGAATATAATATTTATTTCAAAAAAAAAAAAAACTATCTTTAGGATGTTGAACGAACACTTAGCGGACTTTTTAAAAAATAATAGAGGCTAAAATTGATCATAAAAATATTTGAAAGACAAAATTGCTATATAATACTATTTAAAAGGAAAAATTGCAACATAAAATATGTTATGACCTGCAAAAAATAGTTAAGTGATTGGGTGAACAATTGAATTGTAATTTTCGGTGTCTATTTTCGTTCGTGTTTTCCTGTACTTTCTTGTTGGTTTCATGGTTCAAATTTTTCCCACAACCAAAAACCAAATTCAAGCATAGAAGCACAAAGACCCATTCAAAGTCCCACAGTTTGATTTTGCAATTTTCATCTTTGAGCTTCAAGCTGATCCATCCTATACTATAAGAACGACAACTTAAGCAACTGTTTGATCGCAAGGACATACATGTCGTCTTCCACAACTATGGAGGTTACTTAATGCAAAGGAGGATCAATATGGAGGAGTTCTAGTTAACGTGGAGGATTCCATGGTCTTTGCTCAAAATTTTAAATAACATACTATCTCTGACCCTTAATATCCTTTACTCTCATTTTCCCCTTACAACCAGGAAAACAAAATGTCAATGGTCGAGAATTAACATCTCATAAAGATATATTATAATTTTTCTTAAAAATTTACACAAAATAAAAATGTTTAAATTACTAAAATTTATATTTTATCACTACTACCCTTAGATAGAAACCTCCTTGATGTACGTAATGAAATGAAGATACTTTAGAAAAAAGTTATAAATTTGTAAGACATAGTGGATTGAGATCATAATATCATATATTTAGAATCAAATAAAATGTTAAAAAATGTCTTATATTAAGGATAAGACGTTGTGGTACTTTTTTTGGTTGAATATATCTAATTGGCTTTTACAGGGAAAGAAGGAAGTGTGGATCAAGTTGCCCATAGAACACGCAAATCTTGTACAGGCTATGGTGAAGGTAAATGCATTTGCTGAATTACAGTTTATTGCCAAAAAAAAAACACACACACACACACACCCTACATACTCCCTTCAGTTCATAATACTCGGTGTATAAGATATAGTTAATTTTTTTGTTTTAGATTGAAATAAAATTAAGTAAATGACTTAATCATAATAAATGCTATTTATTATTAGATTATATATTAGTTATAAAGTCACACAAATTAGTTTGAAAAAAAGATAATAAATAAATAAAGCTTGTGTATTTATATATAATACTCCGTGCGGGCGGGCGGGGTGGGTGTGGGTCGGCTATCTTTAAAAGCTTGTTTGGTTTGTTTCAATCAAACTTTTTTTGGGGGGGGGGGGGAAACAAGAGTGGGTATTTTTCATCCCATGACAATCAATAGAAATTTGAAAAAGTCTACTCCTTTCCCTTTTTTTCTCTCTACCAAACACACTTTGGACCCACTCTTTCCGCGGCTTCAAAAACAATAACAACAATATAACGTACTATGTAGGGTTAGCTATATGAATCACATGACTTTATTGAGCTCAACCAAAAACTTAATTTTTGGATAGATTATCAACTAAGAGGTCTGATTTAACAACATCGTTGAATGTTTCCTTCAATTTTCCTCTATCCTTTATATTTTTTTCCAAACAGCTTGATCTACCTTTCTCACTAATGCATCTAATAAGTGTCACTCTAACCCTTTCTCGTATAAGTTTATCATAGATCTTATCTTCCTTGTATTTTCATTTATCTATCTTAACATACTTATTTCAACTACCCATTTTGTATTCATATAGTCCATTTAAAGCCAAACATTCGCAATCATAAGGTATTGCTGGTCAAATAGTAGTACGATAAAACCTCCTTTTTACTTGATCAAATACTTTTTGATCACAAGTACTCCTTCCCAACCCTTCTAATCAGGAATGATTCCGAGTCTATCGACATTGTTTATGTTAAACATGAAATGCCAAATACTAATTCATTTTCTGAATTTAGTCAATCTAAAAATTGTTAACTGTAACCTAAAAAATTAAAACTCTCAATAAAAAGAAATATCCAAGCTGAACTATTCTTGGCCAATGTGAGGCAAAAGCTAGATCTTTCTAAATGGAAATACTCAAGTATTTCTTATATTCAAGTATTGGTACTTGGACGGTGAGTCAAAATTTGATCACGAGTTAACAACTTAGGGCCTTGATGATTAGAGGCAAACACATTAAGGCTTCTCATTGAACATTAAAGAAAAACGAAATTAATTTGTTATAATTATAAGCTACGTCCATAATAATAATTACAGTGTTTTGGGTTTTTTTTTTTTGGATACAAATGAGCAGCCTTACAAAATCTAACCCTTATCAAGTTCAATAACCCTTTCTAAAGCCAAGTCTGGGAGCGAAATGACATGAAAACCTGGCATAGCAGATAGACTCATCTTCGCTAAGTGGTCAGCAGCATTGTTCCTCTAGCGGCTGATTAATCGGACCTCAACATTCCATTCGTGATCAACTTCGCCTTTAAGTTGTTCAATCAGGCTTCGGTCTTCATGAGCTTCATTCACTGGGTTCCTTAGCAATGTGATAACATCAGCAACGTCAACTTCAAGGATGATGTTCTTGAACCCCATGTCCCACGCGAGCTTTAGGCCGTGGATACAACCCCAAAGTTTTGCAATCAAACTATCCCCATCTTCCCCTTTAAACAGGAACGCTCTTAAAAACATCCCGCAGAATGCCGCAACTCGCAATGCCAGGAGACGAGGGAGAGAAAGCGCCATCTGTGTTAAGCTTTACCCACCCAAGTGGTGGAGGTTGCCAGCGTTCCCCATCCTCACTTGGCAATCTCTTCCGGCCATCCACTAGGCTGAACCGGTTGTGGGCTTCATTCAAACAGCACCTCATGGCAGTGACGCTAGTGGAAATAGTAAGGTTCGAGATTTTCTTGCCTTCAAAAACAAAAGTATTACGGCGTCTCCATAGCCACCAACAAGTGATGATAAACTGTTGCTGCCAGTCCTCATACTGCTTCGACCCTCCTCTATGACTGAGGTTCCATCGGATCCAACGATCGAAATCCAATGAGCTGAAAGTGCGCCATAGGTGTTCGGGAATAATATTACGCCACAGTGCAAGTGTGTCGGGACAGTCTCTGAGAACGTGTTGGAGGTTCTCCAAATCCGTCATGCAGACCGGGCATCGACTATCCTCGCTCAATCCCCTCTTACATCTAGAGACGTTAGTTAATAGGTGATTATGAAGAACAAGCCAAATAAACATTTTACATCTCTCAGGGACTTTAGTCTTCCAGATTTTACTCTATATAATATCAAGTTGCAACTCGCGTTGGCTCAAGCTGTCATAGGCAGATTTGACTGTAAACTCCCCACTCTTGTTCCACTTCCAATGCAATGCACCATTTGGCATTATCTCAGTTCCTTCTTCCACTTTACTCCATGTACGTTTCACTCCACTCCACAAATTTGATCCAGGCTTCGACATGGCAATCTTTGGTAAAACATCTGAGCCACAGTTATACTTATTTCTGACTACTTTTACCCAGAATTCGTCTCTTCTAGTTGAGAGTTTCCAGCCAATCTTCATGAGGTACACTTGGTTATAGTAGCTGGAATGCCAAAGACCCAATCCCCCTATATTTTTGGGTTTACAGATAACATCCCACGCGACCAGTGGAATCCTCTTATGGTCCTCAGAACTGCCCCACAAAATTTGTCGATTGTTTTGATATAGACTAGCACATGTGCTAGCTGGGAGTAAAGAGGTTTGCATAACATAACCTGGCATTGCCGAAGTAACTGACGAAACAAGGGTAGTTCTACCTGCAGAGGATACAGATCTTGCCTTCCATGTTGATAGTCTTATTTTCACCTTGTCCACTATGTAATGGAATGATTCCTTAGTTACTCGCTTGTGATGGAGTGGAACCCCCAAATACTTTCCCAGATCACTCGTGATGGGGAAACCAAGTGACTCGCACATTTCACTTCTTACATGATGCACATTCTTTGAGAAGAAAACTTGAGTTTTCTGTTGATTAATCTTCAACCCAGAACTCTCACAAAAAGTCTTGAGGCAATCATTAATTGTATCAACTTGATCCATTGACGCCTCTGCAAACAAAATGATGTCATCTGCAAAGAAAAGATGGGATATGGGTGGCCCCGTTCGTGTGAGTCTGATTGGTTTCCACTGTCCATCTTGAATTGTAGTTTGAATAAGATGAGCCAATTTTTCCATGCATAGCACAAATAAGTAAGGGGACAATGGATCCCCTTGCCTCACCCCCCTAGAGGGTTGAAAGAGCTCTGCTTTATCACCATTCCACAACAATTGCATAGAAGAGCTAGATACACACTGACCAAGTACCTCAATAAGGCAACTTGGTAGATTAATTTCCTGGAGACAGTTCAATAAAAAAATTCCAATGAACTCTATCATAAGCTTTCTCCAAATCAATTTTGATTTCCAAGAAGCCTTTCTTCTATGTCATGGATCTCATTGTGTGAATAACCTCCTGAGCCACAATTATGTTGTCACTGCTATGCCTCCCAGGGACAAAGCTGCATTGGTTTGGAGCTATTACCAGAGGTAAAATAGGCTTCAGCCTATTTACAAGAATTTTCGAGAGGATTTTGTAGATGACATTACATAAACTTATCGGCCTCAGATCTCCCCTAGTCTCCGGATGATCTTTCTTCGGGATGAGCACCATGAAGGTGCCCTTACTCTCCTTGATAGCCTGTGGGTTAGCAAATAAATATTTAACATGGGTCACAACAGACGTACCTACTGTGCTCCATTGGTTCTGGTAAAAGAGAGCGTTAAACCTGTCAGGTCCTGGGGATTTTAGAGCACCCATACTAAAAATAGCTTCCTTTACTTCCATAGCTGAAATCTCTCTACTGCACCATTGTAACTCACCCTCTTCCACGCAGGGATATGACATTTGGCAGTAAAGAGATGGACGGATAGGAATATCCTCTGTAAGAAGATTAGAGAAGAAACCAGTGACCATACCTTTGATGAGAGATGTATCATAGACCCATGACCCTTCGCCATCTTTAATGGCCTCAATACGTTGAGTCTTCCACCAACGATTAGCACGGGCATGGAAATAGTGAGTGTTCCGATCTCTGTAAACTGACTACTCTGCTCTAGCCTTTTGTGCCCACATCAGAGATTCCTGAAGCAACACCTCTTCAAGTTCCTTCCAAATTTCTAATTGTAGGGATTCATACTTTGGCAGCAAACCATGCCAGAATACTTCCCTATTAATACCATCAAGACGTCGCATGAGTTTCTTTTTCCGTCCCTCAATATGTCTGAACACTTCTTTATTCCATTTCGAGCAAGCGTTGGTGAACTGACAAATGTTTTGTATCCAAGCCATGTCAGAAGACCATGACTGGCGAACAAATTTGTCAAACTACGCATGAAGAACCCAAGCAGCAATAAAACAGAAGGGATGGTTTGGTTTGGTTGAGTTCCCACCCTTGTCTAGACTTAGGAGTAAGGGCCTATGGTCTGATTTAAAGAAAGGCATATGAGCAACTGAGGCATTAGGGAACATGTTATACCACAGATCTAGCTAGCATCCTGTCTAGTCTTGCCTCTGAGCTGCCTCACTTCCATGTAAATTGTGGTCCAAAGTACCCTAAATCTCTCATTTCGTGCATATCCACCCATCTAATGAACTCCTGGTCAACAGAAGATTGGAAAGTGGCAGAGGATCGCCGTTCGCAGAGCTGTAAGGTACCATTAAAGTCACCGCCTATCATCCATGGACCCTGTACCAATGGTGCAAGTCGGGAAAGATTATCCCATAGAACCCGACGAGATACACAGTTGGGGCTAGCATATACCATTGTGAGCGTCCAAGAACACCCAGATGCTCCTGGAACTTGTAGATGAATAAATTGGTTGTGCCATTCAAGTACAGAAATAGAAGTAATACTATGCTCCCATAGGCACCAAATACCACCATTGTACCCCTCACAGTCTATTAATTCCATATTGGGGAATCCTAATTGTAGTGCTCTTCCTTGGGACATCTCCCTAGAACATCTAGTCTCCAATAATGCGATAAAATCCAGCTGATAATGTGATTTAACGTCACGGATAAGAGCAGGGATGCTTTTTGCTTCGGTGCCTCTAGAATTCCAGATTAAAAAATTCATTGGGAAACAAATGAGGGGTGTTGGGGTATTGCAACCTCCCCCAAGGCTTTATCCTGGTCACGCATTACCTCATCCACGTGTTGGAGATTCAACTCATTTGGTTGTGCCTGTGTTTGATCCTTTGTAGCACCCAATGCCATCTCATTTTGAGGCAAGGAACCTCCAGCCCCAAGTACAGTGGTGGCATTATTCTGCTGTGAGGACTCCACTTGAATTCCCGCAATGGGCTCACCACCAACGACATTCTCAGGATTATTCAACTGGACCTCCACTTCCTGCAAGGTAGCAAAAGAGTTAGAAATTATGGGCTTCAACCCACGGCCCAATGAGGACTTCTTCTCATCACGATGTGCAAGAGGGATGTTTTCTTTGCCTTTAGCTTTCCCTTTGCTAACACTTTTCCTTTTAGAGCCCACCTGGACCCACTCAGTCTTACTTGGACCCTTAGTTTTAGTCAACTCTTTTTTAATCTCCATTAAACCTGATGGTGCCTCCTTCTTCATAATAGCCACCTGCAAATCCCTCTTATCTTCTGAATATCTATGGGATCCTAACGGTATTTGATTACCATTAACTCTCTCCCCTGATTTCGCTTGATTTGGAGCCCCACGAAACTCACGTCGTAACAACCGGATTTTCCCGAACGGACTCTCTCCACTTGCATCACCGTCGTTACCCTCCGATGAACCACCGCCATACCCTGTGTTCTTCCCGACCTGCTGACCGCCATCATCCCTTGTAACCACACCTTTTGACAGAATATCTCCACCCACATCCTCAGCGTTAGACACTTCCGACATCATCTTAATCCCGTCTTCCTGAACAACAGAGTCTTTGGTCCCTTGTTCAGACCCTTGGGCACACGATGAATCCTTGGTTATCGGGCAGTCCTTCTTTTGGTGACCATATTTGCCGCAAGTGAAGCAAACATGGTGTAGCCCCTCATAGATGATAGGGCGTTCTTCACCAAACACCATATATGTAGGAAGGAGAGGCTTCTTTAGGTCAATTTCCACACAAATCCGCGCAAAACCACCTTTGTCGTATATCAAAGTGGAGCGATATACTTTAATCATTTTACCAATCATGTTTCTGATCCTACGTAGCGACTCCACATTATAAAACTCAAAGGGAACATCAGGCAAACGCGCCCAAGCCGCAATGATACATTGAAAGTCAGCCTTCCAAGGGTTAAAATTAGGACACCATCTTTAAACAATCAGATAGTGATCCTCTATCATCCATGGCCCTTCCTAAAACGAATACTCACGGTCTTCCTTGTTGGAGAAAGAAACTATGTAATAGTCGTTGCTTATCGGAATCAGCTTCATAGCATCCTTAGGTCTCCACATTCTGTTGATTCGATCCTGGATCACATACGTGGGGAAGTTTGCTCCTAGAACTTTGATGATTAAGGAATTCATCCACGGTAAGCACCACGACGTATATTCCTCCGCAGTGAAACTCAACTTCCCAGGTTTTCCTTCCATCCTTCTTGTCATCATACTGTCTTCATCGTCTGACTCCTCCACATCGCCCTGAACCTCTTTCTCATTCATCTTGTTGAAGTAATCCTTCCATCCCCTCATGATGTCATCTTCCTCGATATGTTGCACCAGAAAGCCTGCACAACCGGGTGCAAGAAGTTTGTCCCGATAGGACAGTTTCGATGCACTACTCCTCTAACTTGACGTAGGACCATTCGAGCCTCCCTCGCCACTCTTCTTTTTCTCAGCCGTTCGACCAAAGGTGAATCCCTTCCCATCAGTGCCATGCGCAGTCTTGGTAGAGGTTTTCCCGCCGTCTCCTTCGCCGTCGCCTCCTCTCGACCCCTCCTTCCCACCAGTCTCCGTTCGAGTTCCTCGTCCTCGCTCTCGGTCACTCATCGCTCTAGTGTTTTAGGTATTTTTGTCTTTCAATTATTTTTAATGGGTGTTGAACATCACAAATTATCAAGTGATGTATGTGTTATTTTAACCGTTGTGTGTGTATTATTTTAAATGACCACTTTGATCAATGACGGACGCAAGTCACAAAGAAGGGGGTAAGTGCCCACCCTTGAATTTTATTTTCCTGTGATACGAAAATGGCTTATATTGAAAAAGATGTATTTAATAAAGATTGATAATGAGGTAATTATGATATAATCTCAAAAATAAGGCCTAGAAGGATGACATTGTAATTATTTTTATTGTAATATACTTTTGTTATTAAAATATACGATTTCAACTTATTGAATGTCCACCCTTTATTAATTTACGTATTTGAACTTATTGAGTGCCATTCATCCTTCATTAGTTTAGGGATCCACCACTGACTTTGATTGACCATTGGGGGATTATTGAATTAGGTTGCTACCACGACACTGACAAGTAATTTGAATAATTATATATTTATTTCAATAATAATTTATAAGAATATCAAATACTCTTTTGAGGGAAGAAAAAAAAAATAGTATAAGGACAAAAATGTCCTTTTATCCCTAATTAATTCACGAACATTAATTAAAAATATCAACTTCTAACTGTTTCTAGCTGCATTGATGAAAGTTAGTCAATGACGATTAATTAATTCTCGTAAGAGAGAAGTAGTTGTTGGATGGATTTAATTATTTCTATGATTTATTACAAACAAAGGATGCGCCTAATTCAACGATTTAATTGCTAGCCAAGAAAAAAAAATCATATCCTATGAGATATATTTGGGAAGTTAATCTTAATTTTAAATATAAGGCATATATTTTTTTTATATTTCTCAATATTTTCTTAATTTACCCCTATTATTGCCTCCTCAATAATAATCAAGGAGGAGAAGGGATATGGGAATTAAGGTTTCAAGATGTTTCAAAAAATACATGTTATATTAACTAACTTAACTAACTTCAATTCTTTAATCTGATCAAATTAGAAAAATATGTTTTATATTAAAGACCTAGGAAGGAGTATTAAATTAGTTTTTTTTGCCAACTCAACTGTGGATGGTCAGGACTCAAGAGCCTCTCCACTCCTCTTACCGTCTACATCCTTTCATTTCTTTATTCTCACCGTTAGATTAACTCATTGAGATTTAATATTTTATAAAAAATATTAGTACAATATTATATAACAAAATATGTATATAAATAAATTTAAATCATGTACTTTATTCTTCATATTTTTATTAAAGTATTATATATTTTTTTGTACTTTTTAGAAAATATCAAACCTTAATAATTTGTATTTAATAATTAATATATATATAAAGTGAAGGGCAGAAGATGGTAAAGGAAGTTTCAAGAGGCTCCTTTCCGTGTGATTAGTTATTTCAATCCACGAATCTCTTTTATATATCCAAATTCCAAAGCGTATGCCTAGGCTTGAACCATCTACATCTAAATCTAAATCTAAATCATATTGAAAAATGTATAATTGTTTAATTTGAAAAGCAAAAATTAAGTATGGAAATAATTTAAAAAAAATTGAAGTTTTCACTTTTAAATCATAATATTACTAGATTTTGTCTTTAATTTTTTAACAGTAAGAATTTTTTAAAAACAAAAATGTATAAAATACTACCATTATTGTATCAATATTACATTATTTCATATAAAATGTAACATAAACTTTACATTCTTTAACAAGCTCTAGACAGCGAGTTGACTAGAATTTCACGCTTTGCATGCGCCTATTATTAAAAATTCAGAGCAGGTATTATTTTTCTTGACGAAAGATTTGGTTTTTAATTTATATTAAATTGATCTTAATTACATGGCAAAAAAATAAAGCATTATTCTTAATATACCTTGATAGGAAAAGAGGGTCTCCACTAACCCCTCTTTTCACTTAATTTCTTTACCATTGAATTGGCTTTTAATAGTTGATATTTATTTATAAAAATATTATTATCATTTAATATTTAATATTACAATAACATTTTTAATATAGTATAAAATCTCAACTATTAAAAATTTCAAACTATATTTAGAGTTTAAACAAATTTTTACATCCAAGAGATGAATCAAGTTCGTGGTATCAAACATGCATTCAATAGTAATAATGGAATCAAATTAAGAAATCATAATTATACTACCACGGTACCACCTCTGTGTTTACTATAATAATTAGTGGGGATTTGATTTTAAATATAAGATATTAATTCATTTTTTTTCCTTCAAACTTAAGAAATCTATATCGAAAGGTAGTCCTAATAAAAGATTATATTTTAGGACAAATAACTTATGTTTGTTACAAATAACTAACATAATTAATCTTCCTAATCTAACTAAATTAATCAACTAACTCTTATATTAAAGTTAAGAGGTAGCATAACTCCGGGAAACATGCTAGTTTGTACAATAATTAACTACTCCCTCCCGACCTTAATAGTTAATACTCTCTTCGGTTCTTTTTATAAGCAATTTTTTCGTGATTGTGCGGAATGAACTAGCGGTTAAGATTAGCTAAAAATAATAAATGAGTAAAAAAGGCCTTGTCTTTTTCAAATTGTCCTTATTCATGAAAAGAGTATAGGAGAGATAATGAATAAAAATATGAAAGAAAATGAATAGAAAATATGAGAGAGAATGAGTGATAAATAATTGTATGAAAGAGAATTAGTGATGAGTGATGACAATTAATATAAAGTTACGTATTTAATAATGTTAGAAATGGAAAAGATAGTTTAAATTTTGAGACATAAAAAGAAAGTTGCTTATATTCGGGACCAACCTCATGAGAGAGAAAATTACTTATAAAAGGGATGATAATTGGTATAAGATATATTTGGTGAGTTAATCTTAGTTCTAAATAGAAGATATATTTTTCATATTTGTCAATCTTTTTCTAATTTGCCTCTCTATTGATGC
This sequence comes from Acacia melanoxylon, assembly GCA_019022615.1. NCBI lineage: Eukaryota > Viridiplantae > Streptophyta > Magnoliopsida > Fabales > Fabaceae > Acacia > Acacia melanoxylon. Next base: position 280,593 of record JAFJYJ010000124.1, read on the forward strand.
ACCATCAACAATAACTGAAGAAGAGGGAGAATGAAATAATTAAAGAAGATTATTAGGGTGTTTTATAAAATACATGTCATATTAATTAACTTAATCAACTTCCTTAATCAAATCAAATTAGATAAATACGAGTATATATTATACCACCCGGTCCTAAATATAAGATTCAATTTACTTTTTTCGAGAGACTAAGAATTCTTTTTTTGATTACAAGAGATTAAGGATTATAAATAAATTATTATAAAATATTTCTATCTATTGTTTTTCTCTAAACTAATTAGTCTAACTTATAAATTAATATTTAATCTAATGATTAATAACACATAATATAATTAAGTACTCCCTCCTAGGTCCTAATTATAAATTAGTTACTTTTTTGGAGAGATTAATCTAATTAAATTAGTATTTTTATTTTCATTTTTTCTTCAAACTAAATAGTTTGACCAATAAACTAATATATAATTTATGAAAACACAATATATGAAATGATTAAATAACTTATTTAACTTCCTTAATTTCTCTAATAAAAGTCAACTAGCTCTTATAATTAGGACCAGAGGTAGTAATATATTTAGCTTTCCTAACCTCTCTAAATAAAATCAAGTGGTCTTATATTTATGATAGAAGAAGAAATATTAAGGATGGGAGGGAGTATTACTATTAGGGAAATTTGCATTGAGGTCCCAAGGTAGACAAAAAATGACACAAAGGTCCCTTAAAATTTCTAATTTGCAAGCAAGTCCCGTGGGACATTAGTGCAATAAAGTTGAAACATGAAAAGACCAAAATGCCCTTAGTAAAATACACAAAAAACTGACCCTCGATTCAAACTCCAATCTCTCTCTCTCCCCATGACTGAAGCTCTTCATCATTGCCGTCGCTGTTGGATAAACAACACTCATCATCGCCTAACCGTTCATGGACTGCATTAACAAGCTCATGGGTGTCCATTGACAAGTTCATGGACTTCTTTTAAGAACTATCGATGCTCCTATTAACAATACATTCTAACTTCTACACCAAATGCAAATGAGATTGAGAAATGACTTCGTAAATCAATGGTGATGAAAAATACCTTCATTGTGATGAGGAAAAGCTTCACCGCGATGAGAAAAAGCTACAACATGGACAAGTAAAAGCTTCAAAGAGCTACCCACGACGAAGAGATTTCAATGACGACAATGATTAGGCAATGGTGAGTGTTGTTTATCTAACAATGACGATGATGATGAAGAGCTTCAACCATGAAAGAGAGAGGAGTTTGAATCGGGAGTCAGCTTTTGATGTGTTTTACTAAGGACATTTTAGTCTTTTCATATTTCAATTTTATTGCACTAATGTTCTACAAGACTTACCTTCAAATTAAAGATTTTAAGGGATCTTTGTGTCATATTTATCTAGTTTGGGACCCAATGCAAATTTCCCTTACTATTACATCATTAGTACTATTTGTGTATAAATTAGAAGATTGTAATTATTGGGGCAGTTGGTAAATTCACGAAGCTGCGTGTCCCTCGTGCCTCGCAAGCAGTTCAGGCTCGAGCTCCTGCAATTCCTCATGTATTATATATTCCTCGTGCTTAACCAAGGCAAGGATCATTACCTACTTTTTTAGTTCCGTTGCTATCGTCTTCGTTCCTTGCACCTCTCCACCACCACCGAAGCTAAGGTACGCACTTGAACTCCTCTCTGACTCTAACTTCTTGATTCGTCTCAAGCATCATCTCTGCGATTTCCCCGTTTTGCGGCATTTTCTCACCCTTTCTTCTTGGCATTTTGTGGTGTTTCCCTTTATTTTCAATCTGCTCGCATTTAGCTTCCGTGCTTAGCTGAAATTAAGTTAGATTTGTTGTTTCACTTGAGAGATTTTGCACTGGCGTTATGTTCGAGGCATTGATGATTGCATGTTCCGTGATTTTTATTTCGTGTTAGATCTATCTAACCCCTGCGCGTTCTCTCTTTTATTGCGTTCGTCCCTTTGGTTTCTGTATCTTGTTTAGTTACTCAGAAAAAATGCTGGTAGACAGTAATTTTGTAAGATAATATGTGATTCGATAAACGATTTGAAAGCTATTGCCGCTATTTAGTCCCTGAAAATTTATCGATACCAATTTACAGCTGATTTTTTTAAAACTCATTGTATTAGTTGAGTGAATTGATATCGCTGCATTTTTTCTGCGATCAAATTGGTGGCAACAAGCTTCTTGGGAAGAACTAAATTGTTATTACTAGGACATCATCGGTGATACACTTTCAATGACTAAGTTGATCTATTGAAATCTTCGAAGCATTATAATAATAGATTTCTCATTTAACAATTATGGAAGCGAGAAAGAAGTAAGGAGAAATACACACAAGTGCTTTTAATTTTACTATTGTGACTGACAAGTGTATTGATGGTCATCATATGCATAACTTTTTATTTTATATTATCCTCTGTTGTTTTGATTTTTTATGCTTTTGGACTAATCTGTTGATTTGCTTAACTAGTTATATATTTGTCTGTTGGCTCTCCACTAGAATGATACACCAGGAGAAAGAAATAGAAAGCAGCGTTGCTTCAACTTGATCCACATTTAAAAAAGTTCAAAAATCTCTCTTCTGGTTCCTACCATTTTTTTATGAAAACGTTAGACTGCTTAGAAATTAAAATTAAAAAATGAACCTACCTGCCATAAATAGTCATGTTTTTTAGGCCCATTCGTTATGATGCCACTGGCGTTTTGTATTAGTAGATATCATTTTTGAAGTTAGCATTTTAAGATTTAGAAACACTATCTTATTTCTTATATCTAAGTATGCTGTGTTTTATGTTTCAGTTTGTGGAATTCAACTTCTTCTATTGATGGCTCCAGTGGCGGCAGCATCTTCAGATTCTGTAAAGCCCAGAGGTCTTCATTAAACTTGTCTAAATGGACCAATAGATGAATATAAGTAGACTCATAGGCTTACAAAATAGAAATATTCAAATTCATAACATTTGCTCAAACTTTATGCCACAATGATAATCTATGTATTCTCTGCTTACTTCATTTTACCCTTCATAAGTATTGTTAAGTAAACATTGATTTCAACAGTTGTAATAATTAAGAGAATAGATGCCATAACTTTGATAATCTTCTACTGTCTCAGCTTTTTTACTCTGGATGGTTCAGTTTATCCTACTGGTTTATTCATTTATTTATACAGATGTTTGCATCGTTGGAGTTGCCCGTACACCAATGGGTGGATTCCTTGGTACTCTGTCATCTTTATCTGCCACCAAGCTAGGTTCTATAGCTATTGAAGGTAGGCATCAAATCCTGTGTCTATGCTTATAGTGTTTTAAAAGTTTTGAGAATTATTTATTTTTCTTTGCCCTCACTTCTTCTTTTTTATATATATCTAGCTGCACTTAAAAGGGCCAACGTTGATCCATCACTTGTACAAGAAGTATATTTTGGGAATGTTCTTAGTGCTAATTTGGGGCAAGCTCCTGCTAGACAAGCAGCTCTAGGGGCAGGAATACCAAATTCGGTGATCTGTACCACTGTGAACAAAGTTTGTGCATCAGGGACGAAAGGTCTGTAATTTATTGCAATGGAAATCTTTTTAATATTATTATAATTATTGCCTGGTATTATTTTAATAACAATGATCTAAACTTGTTTTGGCCGTTTCAGCTACAATGCTTGCAGCACAAAGTATTCAATTAGGAATCAATGATGTTGTTGTAGCTGGTGGCATGGAAAGCATGTCTAATGCACCAAAGTATCTGGCAGAAGCAAGGTTTATATTTCCTTTCATTGACATTTGTCTAAACTTTATCCATTCATTGAAATACGCTAAACTGAATCACACTGAAAATTCAGGAAAGGATCCCGCCTTGGACATGATTCTCTAGTCGATGGTATGCTCAAAGATGGCTTATGGGATGTCTTTAACGATTGTGGCATGGGCACGTGTGCTGAATTATGTGCAGATAAACATGAAATTAGCAGAGATGACCAGGTATTTAACTGAATTTCTATATTGATTAATTCAGAATGATTGTCATATTAGATTTAATTGATGTTTCTGTTGGGTCTGCAGGATAACTATTCAATTCAGAGCTTTGAGCGTGGTATTGCTGCCCAAGAAAGTGGTGCTTTCACATGGGAAATTGTTCCAGTTGAAGTTTCAGGGGGCAGGGGAAAACCATCCACTATTGTCAATAAGGATGAGGGCCCAGGAAAGGTAATCATATGAGTTAAACTTGAACCAGGAAAAGACATAGAATGATAAAAAAGATGCATATTTGTGTCCTCTTTTTAAGCATTATGCAGTACTTTTAGTTTCAACAGAGGTTTGAACTTTTGATGAGAATATTGCATTGCATTCCTTATAAAATAATTTTATTTTGACATTAATACAAATAATTTGTCTGGAATACTGGAGATTGCAATCCACAAATTTATTTCTGCAAATATACAGTTCTATTTATCATACTTGCAGAATTTGTTTAGTTACCATACTCATTAGCTTGTTCACATAAGTATTTGAAATGTAGGATTTTTTATTTTTTTATTTTTTTTGCTCTTTTCTTCCCAAAAAGATTTACCTTGGCATTTTGATATGCTAGTTTGATGCTGCCAAGTTGCGAAAGCTAAGGCCGAGTTTCAAGGAGAATGGTGGTACAGTTACTGCTGGCAATGCTTCGAGTATAAGGTTAACTAACATTAACAATTTGTCTGGAGTTGTTCTTCAACTTTTATCACTTTATCTTGTTCTACTTTTATGTTTGAATTTGGATGGCTTGTATCACTCAAATAACACATGTAGAATATTTTGTGTTCGCTGTGACATTTTGGGAGTAATGTAACATTAACTATTAAGATTTAAACAAGAGAGTGCTGGGAGGAATGAGATACGCAAGTTATCTAGAAATTGAATGGTGAAGAGCTTGAGTTCCTGGTAACAGTCATCCAGTTTGCTACCCATATTTTGGGAGACATGTGTTGGAATATAGTTTCCATCAAGTTTATTATTCTTTTCCCTAATATCATTGCATGCCACAAGTGAATGAACTAACTTAATTGTGTGAGTCTCAGAATTACTATCATTACTTATACAATTTATTGTGGTTTCCCGTCTGGTCAATTTTAAGAATGCTAAATCTTCATATGTCTTTAGTCAAGCATTTCTCTTTTCTATTGACTTGTCCTAGCTTCACCTTGTGAAAATATTAGGTTTCTTTGACCCCCAGTTTGTACTAAAAAAAAAGTCTTGCTGACAGTGACGGTGCTGCTGCATTAGTTTTGGTGAGTGGAGAGAAGGCACTAAAGCTTGGACTTCAGGTTATTGCAAAAATAACTGGATATGCTGATGCAGCTCAGGTACATAAAAATATTTTAACGACGAACTAAAACTTTAGTACAAGGAGGGATTAGAATTAGAAAAAGAAACATTTTATTATTCACATTCTTTTCCATGGTTGGTGCAGTGGGCCCATTTAAAGCTAACGTGATTGACATTTACAGGCACCAGAGTTCTTTACAACAGCTCCGGCTCTAGCCATTCCCAAAGCTATTTCCAATGCTGGGTTGGAGGCCTCCCAAATTGATTTTTATGAAATTAATGAAGCCTTTGCGGTAGGAATCAAGTGAATATTTAGTTGAAGTAGTTTCTTAAATTTCAGTCTTTCTCTGTTTTAATACTTAACATTGCCAATTGTAGGTTGTGGCAATTTCAAATCAGAAACTTCTGGGTCTCAATGCGGTAAGTCAATTGTCTTTAAGTGAAACTTGTAAGCATATTCATGTCTCTGCATTACTCTAGTCTGAGGAAATTCAAGGTAGTTGATTGACCTTACTGGGCATTTCCAAAGAGCCGTCTTTCTCTCTCAACTATAGCAAGATGCTCTTTTTATGTGCCCAGCCATAGATTTCTATGGTTTTTGCATGGCCATCACTAGCTCTGACTTTCCATCTTATGCTTTTTACTGATGGTAACCGTATTAATTTTCAGGAAAAAGTAAACGTGCATGGTGGAGCTGTGTCATTGGGTCATCCTCTTGGTTGTAGTGGTGCTCGTATTCTGGTGACTCTTTTGGGGGTATGTTTTAGATTATCACTATAAATATCTTGCAACAAATGATTTTGTTACAAAAATCCAGTTCCATATAGTTCAAGCATCACTATAATGCAGGTACTGAGGCAGAAAAATGGCAAATACGGTGTTGCTGGTGTTTGCAATGGAGGTGGTGGGGCATCTGCCCTTGTTGTGGAACTCCTTTAAGCCTTTCCCAAGTTTGGTGTTTGTCTTGCATTTTATATCACGACCTCTTAGAGCAACGCACGTAGGAATTTCAACAAACTTTTCCTGCTTCTGGTAAGTTGGGATTTTAGAATCTGATCACAAGCAAGAAGATATATTTGGACTTATAATTGGTAGATTTATCCCCTTGGTATAGTGTATGGAGGAATCTTGCTAAAGTTAAATCTCTATTAGCAGCAATAATGGAAGGGGAAGTTGGATTTGGTTTTTTATATCTTGTGAAAGTTAGACTTCTATTAGCATCAAGTTCAATATGGTATTTCTATTTTATCTGCAATATTTTCTCTTCAATAAGTCAGTGGCATGTCAAAGCTTTAGGATTTAGTTCTCTCTGACTTCATGCCTGCATTGCAAGAATTAAATTGCTACATGAAATAATAATTATTATGTTTTTGTGTCATTCTAATTTTTACGAATCTGCTTCAGTAGAATGCCATGAATGTGATGTATTCAGTCAACAAAATATTGGAAAAGAGAGTTAAAAGGGGGAAATTGGAGAAAAGTCCCCAATCAATTTTTTTTTTAGAATGACCCGAGTTAGAGTATTTTGTACAAACATTGTAGTTTCTGCATATAAAAATTTATCAGATCTTTCTTATCAATAAATTTTTCAATAGGGGACTTTTTCTCAATTTTCCCAAAAAGGGTTATTGTACTTTTGAAGCTTTAAAAGCAAAATCAGGACGTAAAACATAATAAAATATTTTCATCAACTTTAAGCTTTAATGAAATTGCTGAACTATATCTACATCTATATTGGATAATATGATTAAACGCCAAATGATTATACATTAATTACATTTTTTATTATGGTAATCGTTTTGAACTTTCTCTTTCGTGTAAGTCACGTTGTTTTAACCTTGTTATCTATCCACTACATTCCGTTCTCTTAGAATTAGTAGCACTCCTCCCTTGTTTTGGACAATTTTTGTTAATATATGTTAACGATTACATGAAATTCCAGTATATTTTATATATTTGACTGCTGCTGAAATAAGTGTAAAAATATTGTCCAAAACAAGGTAGGTATAGCCACACTAGTTACAGAGCTGGGCTTGGCCTTCGAATAATGTGCATTATCCAATGTTGAAGCCCAATTTTAGGCCTTATTTCTCGCTCTATCTTATTGTCAGTTTCAAATCTCAACTAACAACCCTTCGTCCTTGGGTTCAATTGGCGTGGGGTCGGTCTTAAAGGCTCACCTTAGGGAGGGGGGTTCGATCTCGTTGCGTTGGTGTTGGGGAGAACATCCTAGGAGTTTAGGAAGCAGTGGTAACGTTAGTAGAGGTGGAGGCATGTGTCTTTCTTTGGCCAAGAGATCGCGTGGGTGCGCCTCTTCTTCTTAGGCGTAGTGAACCCAATCCCTTTCCTAAAATTTTTATATATATATATATATATATATATATATATATATATATATATATATATATATATATATATATATATAAAATCTCAACTAACACGTGGGAGCACATGGTATATTTTAGAAATGAATATTACTGTACTCTGTAGCTATGTTAAATTGTCGCAAAAATAGTACTACATTCGGTTTTAAATATTTTCTAGTTTTAATTATATGCTTTTAAGTAAATTACACTATAATTTTTATAAGACATATTTTATATAATTTGTATTATAAATTATGTTTTATATCTAAGGGCGGAGGAGTATTACACTGTTTTAACTTGTTTCTTCTCGTGATACCAACAACCACGTGCTGTTTGTTTTGATTATATTTTCTGCTCATTTCTCTTTCTTGGAACACTAAATTATGTTGTTTTCATTCTCTCTCTCTTATTTATTTATTTATTTATTTATTTATTAATATTATTATTATTATTATTATTATTATTTTCTTCTCGTATAACCTGCCATGCAGTTTTAAATTGATTTTCTACTCAACTATCCTTCTTGTAACAACTTGCCTTGTTTTAAATTCTATCATATACTTTATTGTACCATTAACTGTATTTCTTTTTTATTTTATAATTAATCATGAATCAGATCGCACTAATACCAATTCCACAATACTCTCTTTGTTTGTATCTGTAAGTCACCTTTAACTCACGCAATCAAACAAAATTAGTTTATGGCTTTATAGTTTTAAAATTTGCCAATCTTTACAACAACAACAACAACAACAAAAAAAACCTTAATTAAATACTCCATATGTTCCTTAACCTATGCATGAATTTTATAACTAATTCACATAATTTAAGAAAACTAGTTATTTATTAAAAAAATATTAGTTTTCTTAAAATACACTTTGAAACCTACCATATTCATTGCATACATTAGTATGTGCATCAATAAAAGAAGTTTGCGGGTGAAAAATAAAAAATAAGTAATGAATTAGAGACAAAGAAGATTGAAATTTTATATTTACAATCAAAGTAAAACTGTTAATAAATAGCTCATACATTTAAATCGAATGGAGCTCTCTTATTCCCTTTCTTTGTCATAATTATTCAACAACGTGCATACAAAGATACTATCGGAAAAATATTAATTGCTCAATAAATTTTATAAAATTGCCATAGATGAAAGAGTTCTAAAATTTGTTTTATAAATAAGAATGATAAATAAAAATGACCGATCAAATAAATAGATAAAAGACAGGCAACATGAAAACATAAGCGAACACATCCTATGGGAAATGCTAATATTTTTTATAATAAGTAACGAAAACTAAGGGCCCGTTTGATACGGGGAAGATTTGAGGAGGAAAAAAACTTAGGCCTTGTTTGTTATAGGGAAGATATGACAAAGGAAAGGAAATGAATGGAAGTGAAAGGAAAGGAATAGAAGATTAGGAGGGAAGTTAAAAAGATGAGTTGTTTGGGAGATAAAGGAATGGAACTTAAATTGAGGGAAAATGAAATGTTTGGTATGAAGAATAAACTATTGGTTAAGTGGGAAGGGGAGGTAAAATTCCTATATTGCCCTTTGAATAAAAAATGAAGAAAATGATTTGACTGATTTTTTTTTTTGGTATCGAACATAAACAGACCCCCGTGTTGACTGTTTCAAGAAAATTGAAGGACATGTCAATGGGATAGCAAAGGACGACGACGAGAACGATGGTCGGATGTGAGAAGGATGACGGATATAGAAGGAATTAGAGGGTGACAACACCCAATTTTGGTTACTGTTGAATTTGGGAGGGTGTGAAGCTTGGTATTACAATGGAACAAAATGACATATTGAATAAGAGAAGGAGGAGCAAAACGTGAAGAGACGGACCAGAAACCCCTGCACAAAGTGAATGAAATGGCAGTCGAGAAGAAGAAATAGAACACTGTAGAAGAAGGATATTTGGTAGGGAAATAAATACTTAACAGAGGAATAGGAAAGAAAATGACATAGAAGTTGAAGTTCGAACCAAACAACATAGTTTGAACTCCCATGACATAATGTAAACCAGATCAGCAACAGTTAAGTAGGGCTCATAACAACAACAAAAATGAAAAATATTGTACTGACTCATTACATATAACACAAAACATAATAATTTCTCCCTAATTCGTTTTCTTCCTCTTCGCTGGAGACCTCTTATGAACAGCTTGCCTAGGTGATGATGTGTGTGAACCAGGGCATAAGGAATACATACAAACCGGTAAATCATACATAATTTCATATCAAATGAATACTTACCTCGATTTTAGCTCAATTCCCCCTGGATTCAACTTCTCATTCGCCTCCAATGTCCACTGTCGTTGCAACCTTCTTCACCGAGTCCTTCGTCAAGCTCGTCGCTCCCTCGTCATTTTAAACAGGTGTTGTTTTTTCAAGGGGCTTTTTTGTCCCAATATTTCACTTTCCCGGAACATTTTAACTCTCCCACCACTTTCGGAGGGATTGAAGGTTCTCACGTTTAAGGGAACCTTCAACGTGTATTTTTGGAGGAACCCTAAGTTCCCTTTCCATCACTTGAAATTCGCGTAACAAACAGGGCCTTAGAGGAGGGAAAAGAAGGGAAGAAAAGATTTTGAGGAATGAAGGAAAGATGAGTTGTTTTGTAGGATGAAAATAAAGAGGTGGCAATTGCTAAAGAATCAAGAAATATATATTTTATCCTTAAAAGTAATTCATTTAAAATGAAAGGAAAAAAAAATATTTTTTTTAAAATAACCTCTTATAAAATTTGAATTTGTCTAAAATATTCTACCACCAAGTTCGAATAGCATAAGTTCAAATTTATCGCATAAATTCAAATTTAATCATATTTTCTTGCACTATAGAAAAAATATTTTACGAAATATATCTAAAAGCCTCAATGTTTACATGGGAACCCGTGTCCCACCAATTTCGGTGAGATCTTATCTTTCTAGCTTTAAAAGAAAATTGGTAGGCCTGAGAACTTGAATTCTGAAAAAATTGGATATAAAAAGTGTACTAAATTACTCATCTTCTCTTCCCTTCCCACGCGCTTTAAGATGATCACAACGGAGACTATGATAATATAATAATGTGGATTAGTTGAGGATCTCAATAAGCGGGGCTTGAGCATTGTATCTTTCATTCCATGTCAGATTACCAAACACTTTAGATCGTAGTACTCATATAAATATTAGGGAAAATCCTTTTGATGGCCCTTTTTGGTGTAAAAATCCCAAAAAAAGCCCTCAAACTCGACAACACCGAAAAGCGCCTTGCGCCTTTTCGGATATTTTCGAAATCTTGGGGGAGTTGTTAATTTGGGCGATATAGTTGTTAGTTAACAACTATATCAGCCCCATTAACAACAATTTTTTAACAACTAAATAAAGCCCCCATTAACAACTATATCAGTACCCCATTAACAACTATATCAGCCCCGTTAACAACTCCCCCAAGATTCTGAATATTGTCAAAGTTTGAGGGCATTTTTTGACCAAAAAGGCCCTCAAAAGGATTTTCTCTAAATATTATCATAAACTGATGATTTAACATGGCAGAATGTAAGGTCAACAAAAAATAATTGGGGAACGTGGCAATGCAGATCCATCCAATGAATACGCATAGGGTTATCAATTCATTATTATCCAATTACTATTTAATTGTTCATATGATCAAAGCAGTTTTGTCTTTCTTTTTATTTTTTAAACAAAATGAAAAGCTTGTTTTCTACTCTATATATTCAGAGTAAACTAATGCCAATTGCCGAGTAATGACATTGTTTATGGTTCGAATATACTCCTTAATATAAAATATATTATTTAATTTGAGTCGATTAAATAAGTTGGTTTGGTTAATTATATTAACATGATAGTATATTTTTTTAAACTTCATAATCATCTTCCTTAATTCTCCAATTACATCTCTTTCTTGATTATTGTTATGGAATATCAATATGAGTAGGTTAGGAAAAATTAACAAATATGAAAACTATGCCTTATATTTAGGATTAAGATCAACTCACTAAATATGTCTTACATTCTCTCAAGTCCTTTTCATAGAACTCTAAAATTTAAATTGTCTTGATTCTTTTTATAAGAGCTTGACAATAGTTGTCTGAACATTTAATGATTTTTTATTTTTATTTTTTCCACCTTATTAAGTATATATATTGCATCAATTAAAATGTTAGTAATATTTATATTTATTTTATTTCTCTCTTACTTACCTCTTATAAATAAATGCATACTTGGGGAAAAATTTATTTAAGACATAATTATTATTGTAATCGACTTTTTAAACCACGTAATTCAATTATCGAACTTTTATAAATATGAGAGGAAGGAGCATCAAGGACATGAGGGGGTAAAAAACGGTAAAAAAAAATAGTGACCGTTTGATAAGTTTACAATAAGACATCAAGTATGTTTTAACCTTTATATAAAATCGACTACTCTTCTTTTGTGTTTATTGTTTATCAAATGGAGCGTTAGATTTTTGTTCTCTCCATATTTATTATTAAAAAAAAATCTATATACCACCAGTAATAGTTGAGTCTGAGTAACAAATATTCTATACTTGTTAATTAAAGCCCAAAATTTAGCATTTTGATTAGTTTTGGAAAATTAGAAATCACTCTATTTAGAGCCAAAAATAATGTTTGAATTTACATTCATTAATCCATTAACAGAGAACAAAACATCGAGGTTATGAATGTCAATTGTTTTAATTTATTTACTGTACCTCATTATATATATATAGACATACAAAAAAAAAAAAAAAAAAAAAAAAAAAAAAAAAACCCCTTCCTATTAAAATTTAAAACATCAACTTTTTTTTTTTTTTTAAAAAAAAAAGATTTTTCCCCTAAGAAAGCATTGATTTTTCAGTTCAATTTTCCCCCTCCAAAATACTTCAATTGGTACCCGCAAAAAACAGGCTAATTCCATCACTTTCAAATTCTCACAAGCACAAGTCAAGAAATGATGCGCCTGTACCCTGTATTTTTTTGTCAAAAAAGTTTCAATGACTCAAAAGCTTAAAAATATTCATATTTTAAAATTTAACACACTCATATACTCATCCCTTAAAATATTAAAATATATAATATATTTTCATGCATCACTTCTGTTCTGGTGTAGAACACAAGTATCTAGCCTCAATGGACTAGTGGATGATTTATGTTGGATCAAGTGGGTTCCCCAAGGTATTTATCAGTTAAACACCAGGGAGAATAAGATTATCCAATGTTATCTATGAGGAAGATAACAAAAAGTATTTGGTGATCACTGTACTACACAGACGTGCCGGTTCGCTTAAGAGGTGGGGTGTGTGCACAGTGAGGCTGAATGTAAGTAACTCAATACAGAATGAAGAGAATGCACCTGGTGGGTATCCTTCTATTTATAGAGACCACCTAGGGTTTCAGTCCTCCTGTTGTGCGTCCGCTCCCCAGGCAATATGCGTCTCCACGATTTGCAAATGCCTGCTCCACTACCTGTACTATCCAGGATTATAAGCATGATTATTGGGTGATTAGCGTTTTACCTGATTAAGGAGGGATCTGGTCATAAAGCGCCCTTGCTGGGTCGCATATCTGCCAGGCCCATTATATGAATCCATAACAGTTGCCCCCAAGCTCGGTAAGTCAGGCTTCTGATTTGCCCAGATTAATTAGCTGCCTAACCCATACTTTATAAATCCGAGTTTTCCGGCTTTACTCTTCTGATCTCCATTTAGATGGTCATCGAGTTTCATTGAACTCCACGATCTCCAAAATTCTCTTGCAATTGCCCCCAAATATGCTCGCTGAGATAAGTCGATGACTTAAAACAATTTTTATTTCCTGAGTTATTAATCATACTCTCCGAGTTTGTTTTCAACCTGCCCCATGTCATGAATGACGGGCTAGATTTCCTGAACCATTCACTATGCTTTCATGATGGCCGGGATTTGTATATGCAATTATGACAACTCAGCTATAGCCGACTTTACCAGCTCTTGCCACGTGTTGCCCCCAATCCAGAGTATCATGAGAGCCTACCGGCATACGAACAGGCTTGACTCTCCAAGGATGTTGACAACTGGCCGCCTGCCCACCTGGAACATGTAACCGTCGTTTCCACATAATGGCCAATCCTGGCGCTTCAGTTTTCATGCACATTTAATGCCCACGTCCTTTCATATCCGTCATCATTTCACTTCTTAGGGTTTTAAACCTAATTCTCAGTGCCTATAGGCTTAGTTACCCCCGACTCTTCACATTCGGGTAAACACTTGACCTTATTACCCTTGACTTGTCAAATGCATAACGCCTATAAATTCCTACTTCCTCCTTCTTTTCACCACTTTATGCTCAGCGGCTTCTCTGCCTTCTCAGAAAGAACTTCTCATTTCCACAAAGCTCTTTCCTTGTAAAGCTCTCAACCCTCTCTGCTCTTTCTTTGACCAGGTACTACACTGATCCTTTTGCCTCTGTTCTTCCCTTTTACTTTGCTTGTCTTTTCCCTCCTCCCTTCGACGACGCTTGTCCGAAATTATTTTCTTGGTCTTCTGAGTTTCTGGAGTTTTCTGGGAAAGTTCTTGGGTTTTCTGGGTAACTTTCTAGGAAAGTTCTTGGGTTTTCTAAGTAGCTTTCTGGTTTTAAACCCATCGGTACCGCGACCCATCTTTCCATCATTCCTACTTTCTTCATCAGCCTAAATAGGTCAAAATCCTGACTGGCCTTTAGACCTGTACAGGAGGCCAATCCTCGAGGAATATATTAAGGTGCTTAAGACCCTCTCAAGGTCCACGAAATACTGGTTTTGGTCAATAGAGTGCACTGAAGAAGAGAAAAAAGAAGCTCTGCTAGGAAATCCAGGGGGAGTAGGAGTAACAAAATTGTCCAAACACCGTCACCTGTAACCCCTGGGCCAAACATAATCACCCCAGGCTCTGGCTTGCAGCTTCACTTCATCGACTTTCAAATATGTCTCGTTAACCACCTACATTTGGCCCCCTCACAACTCCATCCCAACGGTTGGGCTTTCGCCGTTGCCTTTGAGAATTTCTGTAAAGAGTGAGACATCGCCTGCACTGTTTCCGTTTTCTGTTATTTCTTTTCCCCTTTAGAAACCAACGTAATCACTAAGGGAGAAACCACGTGGTTCGGCTGGACCTCACTCCGAGCTGCCCACGGTCGCAAATTTATTAAGCCCTTTACGGACTCCTGGAAAGGCTTTAAGACCGTCTTTTTCAAGGTCGTTGCCGAACCCGAGCAGTTGCCCTGGTTCCGTCAAACTCATAAATCCGAGGAAGTTGAAGAACGATTCCCCTTATACTGGTGTATAGGCCACCACAAACTTTCACCCAAAGCCTTTGCCCTGTCAGCACGTAGTCTTTATGACGCTGAGGATAAAGCCATAATAACTCTTATGAAGCTTACCAGTAAGAA
The DNA here is from genome assembly GCA_019022615.1 of Acacia melanoxylon. NCBI lineage: Eukaryota > Viridiplantae > Streptophyta > Magnoliopsida > Fabales > Fabaceae > Acacia > Acacia melanoxylon. Next base: position 295,699 of record JAFJYJ010000124.1, read on the forward strand.
GGATAGTCTTGTGGACTCAGCCAACTACATCCCCATATCTTTGACTAGAAAATGATTAGCACCAAGTATGAATATTGTGTATTATGCAATATTACCTGTTCTTTGGTCTTTGCTAACCAGACAACTAATACTTTGCTTGTTTATTTTGTAGGTCGAAATATGGGGAAACCACGATTTCTTCACGTTTTTGAGCATGTTCAAGAAGAGGATGCTCAGGCTGCTGCAATTGCTCACACGGCTCCGACCTCTGGTGGGCCTACTGTGGCTTCAATAGCAGCTCCAACAAAAGAGGCTACTCCCTCCAGAATATCACAGAAACGCTCAGCGCCCAAAGACGGGGCAAGGCCCGATGGAGAGCCGTCTAAGAAGTCCAAAAGCAAAAAGGGCATGGACGCTCTGCTGTCAGTAACTCTTACCCCTTCCTCGCAAACTCAAACACGTTCCTCCCTGGTCACCGCGGAAACCCTGCCTACCTACTCTAAGATGTCCGGGGGGCTCATCTGGGAGTCCGGGGTTACCAAGGAAGTTTTTGACATTACTCATCCTCCCGCCCGATTTCAAGCACCGGAAACCCTTTCTAAGGCTAAGAAAAAAAGAAATCATGAAATTGGAGGAAAAAGGTTTCAAGGCCATCTCTCTACTTCGGCCATACGCAACACTCAAAAACAAATATGTCACGGCCAACGCCAGTTTGCTCCAAGTTACTGAGGAGAGAGAGATCATTACGAAAGAGCTTGAAGCCTTGCATGATAATGAGAATCTGAAGAAGGTCACCGAGGAGAGGGACAAAGCCCGAGAGGAGTTGCACGCCTCCAACACCCAGAAAGACAAATGGCACAAAGAGGCGCTATTGTTCAAGGTGGGCCTTTCCACGGCTGAAGGGAAATTAGTGGTGGCAAATGCCGAGCTTCTTCGCTTTGGAGAAACTCACCGGGACGATGTGACGTGTTTGCTGCGAAAGTTGAGGCTAAAGCAGCCCAACTTGAATCCTTGCTAACGACAAAAGACGAGGAACTTGGTAGCATCAAGGCCGAATTATCTCATCCACAGGCTAAGCTAGCTGAATACGCCAACGTCGCCGTGCAATATTTTGATAACACCGTGGCCCAACTCCGGGTTCTAAATCCTGATGTCAATTTGAACACCTCGGGAATGAACTATCGAGCTTACGTTAATAAGGGTGGTAAATTGATCCCTCCCGGACAAGACGAGGATGAAGATGTCCCTCCTGCTTGAGCTGTATTAAGTCTAGCCTCATATGCAGCTCTAGCTTCCTTCGTTTTTGGTTGATAAACGCCTTCCTCTGTGGAATTCAGGACACTTTCTTCTTGGCATCCTTTATTTGCTTTCTTAGCAATTTTTTCTCAAGGTTATAACCCAGTTTCGAGTATCTTTGTACGAATTAAACATTCTTGCATCAATATTATGTAAATGTTTTTAATTTAATGAAAAGTACTTACTTTCTAGGATGCCTTTATTTTTTGGCTTGTCAAACCCGAATATTTTACCGAGTTTGACTTCCACACTATATTTGTCGCACATGATGGTCTTGGCTTTATCTCCCAGCTCTTTGTGAGGATTTTCGTCGCATCATCATCATATCTTCCAGCTCGGCTGATTAAAAATTCAATCTGGTAGTGGGAGCGTCTCGTCACATATTCAAAAGTTAGAATATTCCGATTTGACCAGAGCCAGTATGTTGGTTAACTCCACTATCCCAGAATAATTATAATACAACGCGACCATCACGATTTCCTTGTAATAAGGAATTTATAAACAGCCTCGGCGGTATTACCATCGCAACACGATCTAAAACAGGTTTATTTACCTCGGATTTATACATGTGAATAGATTAGGCGGCATTGCCGCTGCAACATGATCTATGACACATGTTTATGTACCTTAGATTCATACATGTAATTGGAATAGGCGGCATTGCTGCTGCAACATGATCTATGAAAACAAGTTTCTTTACCACGAATTCATACATGTAAATGGATTAGGCGGCATTGCCGCTATGACATGATCTATGAAAACGTGTTTCTTTACCACGAATTTATACATGTAAATGGATTAGGCGGCATTGCCGCTGCAACATGATCTACGAAAACAAGTTTCTTTACCATGAATTCATACATGTAAATGGATTAGGCGGCATTGCCGCTATGACATGATCTATGAAAACAGGTTTCTTTACCACAGATTCATATATGTAAATGGATTAGGCGGCATTGCCGCTATCACATGATCTATGAAAACAGGTTTCTTTACCACAGATTCATATATGTAAATGGATTAGGCGGCATTGCCGCTATCACATGATCTATGAAAACAGGTTTCTTTACCACAAATTCATACATGTAAATGGATTAGGCGGCATTGCCGCTATGACATGATCTATGAAAATAGGTTTCTTTACCACGAATATATACATGTAAATGGATTAGGCGGCATTGCCGCTATAAATGGGTTCCCGAAGGAATTTACACAAACTTGCACTAGCATCGCCTCTTCCATGGAACCCGGCTTCTAAAAAAAGGGCGGGCTTTCAGTTTATCTACGTTCCGTGTTCTCTTAGCTGCCTTTTCCTTCAGGACCTCCAGCTTATAAGCTACTTTGTCGGGCTTTTCACTAACCCGGTATGAGCCTTCCCAATTTTTGGCAGGTTTCCCGTCACTGGCATTTTGTTGCCTATATCGGCCTTCCGGAGGACCAGATCATCTACTTAAATGTCTGGGGTCCCATCTCGCTACTGTATCGGGTTACAATGAGCTGTTTTGTATCCATATCCCGAGAATGTGCCGCAGCTCTGACTTCATCAATTAAGTCCAATTCTACAACTAACATTTTTTTTTAATCTTCTAACTCTGTTTCAACTTCGGGGCCTATTGCCTTGCCAACTTTGGTAGGTCTAATTCTACCAGATGGACAGATTTCCTTAAAGATTTAGCTTTTCCTTCGCTCGAGCTTTCCGCTTTAGGAGTTCGAGTTAGGGAAGACGAATCCTCCTTACTTTCCCTGACAGTTTCAAAATAGCACTGCCGAGACTCTTTCTGGTCTCCCTTAATGGTAACAATTTTGTTCTTGTTGCTGACCAACTTCAACTTCTAATGCTTGGAGGACACCAGCATATCCCAGGTATGTATGGTCGGTCGCCCCAAGATGATATTGTATGAAGAGGAGAAGTCGGCTACCATGAATCTGACCCGTTTTGACTTAAACGCCGCCTTTGCCCCCAGTGTTAGCTTGAGGTCAATGTACCCTTTAGGGCGTGTATCTTGCCCGTTGAAGCCCATCAAAGTTGTTTTGCAAGGCTTCAAATCCGCAGGGTCAAGTTTCATCCTTTTAAAGGCATCCCATAAAAGGATGTCAACTGCGCTCCCATTATCAACAAAGATCTTCTTAACACGGCAGTTAACTATTGTACCAGTGATAACCAAACCATCATGGTGATCTAGCGCCACGTCCTCTAGGTCTTCTTTTGTAAAATAAAGTATGGGAGGCTTCGGCCTTGTGGCGTCTTTCTTGAACTCCAGACAATCCCTGATGGAGAAGACCTCCCTCAAGTACTTCTTCCTTTGACTCACCGAGTCTCCTCCACCTCCGAAACCGCCGCTTATTACGCTACAATCATACTTAGGCTCAGGGAACTCATCATCACTATCTTCCACCTTTTTCTTCTGGTCCTTTCTCTTCTTCTCTGGGGCGGACTCTTGCTCTGGCCCCAATTGTGACGCTTGTTCTGTCGACCTTGGGTTTGAATGACATATTTTTGGAGTTTTCCATCTTGGATAAACTTCTCGATTACGTCTCTCAAGTCCCAGCATTGCTCCGTGGTGTGACCGTGTTGGTCATGGAACTTGTAGTACCGAGACTTGTCCAAGGTGGCCTTATATTGGAGTGGCCGGGGCCGTTCGACTTTCTTCATCTTGGTCATGGACACCTCCTTCCAAATTTGCACCTGAGATACCTTCAAAGGAGTATATCTTTCATATTTCTCTTCCACCCTTCTTCCTCTGGGCTTGTTTTTTGTGCCGCGTCCATGGGAATCCTGCCTGTACCCAGCGTATTGCTCTTTGCCCTTGGGAGGTGGAATCTTAGCCTTCTCTTTAGTCGTCCAGCTTACAATTTCCATCTGTTCCAATTCTAGGTATTGCTTAGATCGATCTCGGAAATCCGCTAAAGTGTTAACACCACACTTCATAATTGATTTCTTCAACCGGGATGAACTATCCAGGCCGGCAATGGCACAATGCAGATGAACGTCCTCCTTCAACCCCGGTATTTGCAGAGCTGTATCTTTGAAACGCTCTAAGTACTTCAGTATAGTTTCTCTGGATGCTTGCTTTACTTGACCGAGTTGAAACTCTGTTTTTGGCTGTTTTCTGCCAGTAGCAAAATTTAGCAAAAACTTCTTTTCAGGCTCTTCATATCTTGAATAGAGTATAATGGCAGGAAGTTAAACCAAATCTGTGCGGCTCCTTGCAAAGTTCCTGCAAACAGTCGATGTATAACAGGCCCTACAAACCCCTTCACCATGATTTCTATCTTAAAATTACTGACATGAACTTGCGCATCTTGGCTCCCGTCATACTTCGGCAAATCCCTCGAGTCTAATCCTTTTGGATAGGTGGCAGTCATGATCTCTTCTGAGAAAGGACTCGGGATTCTGTCTCCGTCCTGCCCTCCTATCTGCGTTCCGGGCCTACTTTGTGACAGAGGTGTCGTTCCTTCCTTTCTAAGATCTTGGCTCTCAGCTGGTTGTTTTCCGTTCCCACGTGCCAAGTCCAAAATTTGAGCGTGATCTTGTCCAACATTACCAACTCGAGGAACACCATTGTTAGCTTGAGTAGCAGTCGTCATGCTAACTCGGCTGGGACCACTTGCATCTTGGTTAACGTTGCGTGTGGGATTCTCTAGCAACCTAATGAGCTCTCCCAACAATTGCATTATCAAAGTCTCCTCGTTGGGAACATGAACTCGGTTCTGCCCAACTGGGTTCTCCTCCACATTATTTGTTCATGGTATTCCAGCGCTCATATGAACAGATGTCGAAACATTAACCCGACTTGGACTAGCAACATCTCGATTCAGGTTGTGAACTGGATTTTCAACCCGTCCGAGACGTTCCTCAAACAGTTGCTGCCAATATGCATTGTGGCGGTCTAAATCCTCCTGCATAAGTCGGATATCTTCTTTCCTCTAGAGCTTGTGATACTTCTCCATCCGCTCCATCCGCCTTAGGAGAGCGTCCAAAGCGCTTTGCGCAAGTCGGGCGTCGGGACTTATGAATGGAACTTGAGGAAGAGCATTCTGCCGTTGAGCTAGCGGTTGGGCTTGAAGGATAACTTGGTTATGAGGAGCTGGAGAAGTTCCAGTATCAGCCATTTCTCCCTCAGTCTCCACTAAAACTTGATTATAATCTGGAGCAACCGAATCCTCGTATTGGATCGTTTGATCCTGGATAGGCTGCTGCTGTTGCTGCTCTTCTAGCAAATGGTTCTACCGAGATTCTTGGCTATAGCTTCTAGTGTTTGCTGCCATTATCAGTGGTTGTTTGTAGCATTTTGTGGTTTGGGAATCAAAGTTTATGGATCCCCACGGTCGACGCCAATGTTCTGGTGTAGAATACAAGTGTCTAGCCTCAATGAACTAGTGGATGATTTATGTTGGATCAAGTGGGTTCCCCGAGGTATTTATCAGTTAAACACTAGGGAGAATAAGAATATCCAATGTTATCTATGAGGAAGATAACAGAAAGTATTTGGTGATCACTGTGCCACACAAACGTGGCGGTTCGCCTAAGGGGTGAGGTGTGTGCACAGTGAGACTGAATGTAAATAACTCAATAGAGAATGGAGAGAATGCACCTGATGGGTATCCTTCTATTTAAAGAGACCACCTAGGGTTTCAGTCCTCCTATCGTGCGCCCCGCTCCTGTGCAACATACGTCTCTACGATCTGCAAATGCCTGCTCCACTTCTTGTACTATCCAGGATTATAGGCATGATCATTGGGTGATTAGCGTTTTACTTGATTAAGGAGGGATCTGGTCATAAAGCATCCTTGTTGGGCCGCATATCTACCAGACCCATTATATGAATCCATAACGGCTTCTAATTTAAAAAAAAATGAAAATTATTATATTCAATATATCATGATGTATATATGGAATCAGAGACACACGTACTCGGAACATTGTTTAGGGAAGGAAAGGGAAGGAGAGTGATAAGAAAAAGCATGGTTATGAAACCCGGACCGGCCGGTTCAGACCGGAAACCAGCGAACCGGCCACAAAGCCGATCCGGTATAGCATAGAAACTGAGGTCACCCCTTGAACCGGAGCTGAACCAGCCAACCCGGGGTGAACCAGCATGACTCGCGCCAAGCTAACCGAGTCAGGAACGAGACATAGAAGGAACGACAGTGAGAAAGAAAGGAACGAGACATAGAAGGAGAAGGAGGAGAGAGAGATATGAAGAGTGACTAAGATCTGACGGTGAGAAAAGAGCGCTCACCGGTGAACTCATCTCCTTCTTCTCCATTTACTATGCTATGAAGCTCTATTTTCTAGATCTGAAGATTGCGTGACTTTGCGTACATCGATGATATTGTGAAGGGTGTGTGGGGGCGTTGGACACGGCAGAGAGGAGCACCGAAGCGGGGAAAGAAGCGGGCGGGCATTAGCTGAGGGTGAACAACCTGGGGAACACTGACAGAGGATGAGGAGGTATGGATGAAAGAAAGGAGAGACGGGAAAAAAAATCAAAAAGAAAGAATGACAAAATGACAGTTGCGTGTTCTACTTCTCAGAGAGAGGGAGGGAGGGAGGGAGGGAGGGAGGGAGGGAGAGAGAGAGGGGGGGGGTCAAACAATTCACGTGATTGCCTAAAGATTAGCAGAGAAAGGAGATTAAAAATCACAATAGCAGAGGCAAGCTCACAGACTTCGAAAATGATAAAATGGTGAATAAAAAAATTGACAATCACATGGATAAAAAATGTTTTCTAGTGGATAAAATAAAAAAGGACTGCCGCACAATCCCAGACTTTGAAACGCTAATGACAAAATAGTGGATTGAAAAAAAAATCTGAAATCAAAAAGTAAAATTTAAAATAGATTAAGTGAATATTAAATTTCAGCTAAGGTTATTAAAATAAATTATTTTCTTTATTATTTTATATTAATAATGTGAAATCTTCACTTTCCCACCGGTTTGTCAGGTTTGATTCTGTCTAACCCACTCACCCTTAACTCCAAAGAATATCTTGATATCGACCGGTCCGGTTTTAATAACCTTGAGAAAAAGATTGATGATGATTGATGGGTAAAATGGGAATTCCGTTTCCTTATAATTAAAACAAAGGCAATAATAATAATAATAAAGGAAGTTGGGGATATTCCGTTTGCACAAGTTAGATATATAAGATTCCACTCCCCTATCAAAACCATACATTTTCAGATATTTTCTGTACCTACTCTTTATGAGCAGCAGCACATATGTTACTCGTATCTTTAATATAAGGCATATTTATTTAATTTAATTAGATTACGTAAGTTAGTTAATAAATTAATTAATATGATATGTATTTTCTAAAACACTCCAGGTTATCTTCCTTAATTCTCTCCTCTTTTTCTCTTCTCTCGATTATTGTTAGGGGGCATCAATAGCCAATATCAATTATATCTTATATTTAAGCCAAGATCAACTCTCTAAAGATATCTTATATTAAAGACTGAAAAGATTATTCAATATTAATCTGCAGAAAGAAGACAATCACATAAATACAAATATCTTTTCCAACTCCCTTTTGTTTATAATACTATATTCTTAATTTTTTTCCTTGGGCAAAAAAAAAATACTAATAATAATTTTCACTTATGATATATATATATATATATAAACTATATAACCCAAAAATGCATACAAAAAAGTAATATAAAAAATGAATACAAATAAATAGTTCAACATTTTTTTTACAATAAGACAAATTTAATTCACTAAGACAAAAAAGTAAAGGCGGAAATATTTGCGCCAGAAGAAATGCCCAAAGATGCTTGAAATTTGTTCAATGGCCCAGGAATAGTATATTTTTAGCGAATGCAACTCTTCTTTAATTGTATATTTGTATGCAACTCATTATCGGCTATATATATGTGTGAGCGCGCACGCAAAACAAAAAAACAATTGCATATAGCTTAAAATATGTTATATATAATTAAAGAGGAGTTGATCCTAAATATAGGAAAATTTGTAGTACAAATTATACTACAAACTTTATCTTAATAACACGAGATTCTTGAGCGATTTTCCATTGACGGCATTGATACATACATATATACTTGTCTCTACGAGAAGACATGCATTGAGTAGAGAAGACCTAATGAGAGTCACCCTACATGTACACATAGATATATACTTGTCTCTACGAGAAGACATGCATGATGACTAATTAATGAAGGTGCAAATTAAACATTTATTCGTTACAATTAATTAATTAATTAATAATGTACATCATGAACTAGGTAGCTAGCTAGTGACCCTTATACAGGATCTCAGGCTGAGTTGTGAGGCTTGCAAACAGGCAAGTCATCTTGAAAAGTAGGGGGCATTCTGAGAATAGGGTTTCTCTCGAAGAAATTCACAGGTTTCAGATCAAAGCTTGAAGACACAGTGGGCATGACTGGGTAGTCTTCTTGACATGGTATGTGATGAAACCCTATCGTGTACCACACCACTATGTCCTTGTTCTCTATCTCTCTATCCCTGCAACAATATCAATGGTTCTCTTCAGTAATATCTAGCTAACCCATATTAATTCGTTTCTTTCAAAATAAAAGTAATTATTCCCATAATCTTATATATATGGCGGTTTTTATCCATAATATATAATTATATATAAGTCATTTGGTAGATTATTAATGATTTTTTTTTTCAGATATTACCCATATTCTAATTTACCTCAGTGTTTTTGTATGCTCTTAAATATGAATAAAGTGGGAACTTGCTTCATCTTCAAAGAAAGTTAATGAATAAATTGCCTCTTTTTAATACAAAATACTTCTTCCGTCCTAATTATAGGAACACTTTTATAGTGTAAATTACACTACAAAAGTATCCTTATAATTAAGACCAGAGTCCAGAGGTAGTACTAATTTAGACGCTCTTTGCAGCTATAGAAGTAAAGTTTGAAAGATGTTGGAGATATTTTGTAAATATTGACTGAATCTTTTAGACCGATCCCTCTTATATAAAGGGTCAAAATATATAATAGGGTCGATAATGTAAGACTTACTTTTTAATACAAGCAAAAATTGCACGACAAAATTGGTTTTACCTTAATTAAGCATATTTGTTTTAATTGGTGGTCTATCTAAAAGGTCAAAAAAGTTGTAAAAAATAGCATATTAAATATATATATTCCTTTCCGAGCAATATATATATATATATATATATATATATATATATATATATATATTCCTAAACCTGTCCCCAAAACAATTAGATCTAAAATAGTACTCATTCCAATCCCTAATATTAAATCCAATTATTATTATTTTTAGAGATTAATGAAGCTAAATAAATTACTTAATCATAATATATCTTATATATCAATTTATAAATATAAAAAATAATAAATAAAAATATTTTAAAATAATTTATTTAGTTTTCCCAATATCTATTTTAAAAAAAAAATCAACTGATTTTGGTGAGCCAACGAGAAGTGAGTCATAATTTTGGTAAGAAAGAGAAGACTGACCTATTAGCCCAGACTTGGAGAGTGTCATCTCCTTGGCTCTGATAAACAAACAAACCGCCGGCCCACTGCTCACTCTCATTATAAGGAGTCACCCATATCTGATTATTCGTGAACGCCGCCCTCTTCTGCGGCGGATCCTCCGCGTCCAACAGGCTCGCCGCCGTGCCTCCGGGGACCACCTTGTATCCCACAGGATTCCCCACCTTGGTCTTCTTGTTAGGGTTTACCACGTGGAACTCCGACGGGTCATACAACTTGAGCCTTATCTCAGCGTCTTTCTCCGTCTTGGCCACGTTCCTCACCGCCTTCAGGTAGCTTCTTCTCGGCGAGTCTTCTTCAGGCGACGTCTGGTGTCTCTTTATGTTGACTTTGACGAAGGAGTTGGCCTCGCCGTCGATGTCCATGTCGAGGCGGTAGGTTATGAAGTGGTCGTGGATTACTCCGATGACGTTCTCGGCGAGGAGGGTGCCGTAGAGATACTCTTGTGGTGGAATCTGGTTGGTGTGATCGTAAGGTGTTCCTTTCACCATCAGGATTCCGCTCAGGCCCACCTGAATCAAATCGCGTGAAATTAAAATTCATCATCACGCCAAATTGATCAAGACAAGACGAAAAATTGACAAATTATAACATTTTTGTTGTTGTTGTATGAATGATAGTCACTTATTTTTAGATTCGTTTATTAAGAAAATCATTAAAGACTTAAAATTCCTAAAAGTTGAAAAAATATTTTATTAAATTATGATAGACAGAAATAAGGTTAAGTTTAAAATATAATTTGATATTTTTATCCATTAAAAGGAAAATTAATCTTCTTGTCCCAACTTCTTTCTTTTTGAACAATACTTGATTGTAACTAAATGTTTAAAATTTAACTCTGTGATTTAATCCAAATATTAGTCTTTATAATTTATAAAATAAAATTGTATACTATTTTATAAAGCTTAGAGACTAAAACTTTGAATGATTTAGACTATATTCCCGGAGTGTTTTCATAGTTTCGAAAGTTTTTTTCCGGTCGAGATAAAATTCTTTTTATATACTTAATTTGTAAATTGTAAAAAGTATTCTCTAAAAACTAATTAAAACACACACTAAGTTATAATGATTTTAAAGTTTAGAGACTATGTTTTAATTAGAGTTACAACTATAGAGACTGAGTTACATTAAATCAAAATTTAAGAATTAAGTTGTTACTAAGACAAAACTATGATTGTTTAAATTTCTTATCAAACAGCCAAAAGTAAAAGTTAAATGATACTCCCTCTGATCCTTATTATAAGGACCTAACTAACTTTTCTCACAAACCAATAAAAAAAGTTAAAGTCAATAAAGTTGTCCAGAAATTAAGTAATTTCCAATATTACCCATACTAACTGCACTAAACTCTAATATTATATTAATTATTACTCTCACTCACTACCTTTATTAATTAGGGGCAAAAGATAGAAAAAATAATCAATCTTCATCGGGAACAAGAAGTCAGTCTTTATAAAAAAGTTAACCAAATAAACATTTAGTTGGTCTTATAATAAGAATAAAGGGAGTATAACCTACTACCTCCGGTCCTAATTATAAGACTAAGTTGACTTTTTTTTAGAAAGATTAAGGAAATTAAATAAATTACTTAATCATATAATATATTATGTATTCTTAAATTATATATTAGTTTATTAGTTAAATTATTTAGTTTGAAGGAAAAAAATACTAATACTTTAGAGTAATTTGATTAACTTCCTTAATCTCTTCAAAAAAATCAACATGATCTTATAATTAGATCAAAGGAGTATGTCTAATATTTAAGCTTGGGTGTCACTTTAAAGTTTAATGGTTAGAGATAAGGAGTAGAGTTGAAAATTAAGAGATAAGCACAAACCTTGGGTCTAATTAGTCCATCAGTTTGAAATTCCCAATCCATGATGTAGTCATAGTTGGCCACTGCCGCCGCCATCCTCACCACTAGCGTCACCTTCGGCCTCGCCTCTGTTACCTACAAATATCCAAACAAAAACATCACACTCACTGACGTGTCACTCATGTCTGCTTCACAACCTTCACAATAACACAACACAAAATTCCAAGCTGATATGATGCAGAATTCTATGGAATCTTTGAGGTTTTTGACATCTATAAGGATCAAACCTGCAAATCCGTGATAGGGCACTCCACGTGTCGCCATGCGATGTCGCCAGCATAGCTCTCAAACACACAGATCATGTTTGGTCGAACATAAGGCTTACCGTCGGCAGTCGCAAAAACGCCGTCCATGTAATATGCATTCCGGGGACAGTCATTAAGCGGGTCCAGCGACATGGCCTGTAACCCGAACCCGTATTCGCCCGCATCCATATACGTCTTGAAGTACCATGCGTCAGTGGGGTCCATGTACGGCACAAACAGCTCTGACGTAAACCCTTTGTACATCACCTCCCTCAGCTCCGATGTTTCCGGGTCTCGGACCTTCGCCTGTGATATCACTATCCCCGCTCTCGGGTCGGGTTTAAGGTGAAACTCCCAGTTCGCCCACCTCACCAGGTTTCCGTCGACGGTGAAACTCGGGCCCTTGGCCTGCTCCAAGGATATCGGGTTTAACAGGTTCAACTTCCCGTTCAGCTTCTGAACGGAGTAACGGTAATCGGTGTCGATTCCGTTAGGAATAGGGATGCTACGCCCCTTGTCGGAGATGGAGACAACTTCTTGTTTGTCCATATCAACCAGAACAGTGAGTCCTTCAATGGGTCTCATGTAGAAATTCGCAGTTCCCTCCATTGAATAGCACTGAACCTTGATCAGCCTCATGTTCTGTTCCTCTTTTATATTCCCGTACCACCCGGACGACACTGGCAAGCACGCCAGGTCTGCCATGTGAACCCCACGCGCTGTGATCGTACGGTTAAACTCGCGGCTCTTAAGTGGCGCGTTTCTTGCACCGATCATGTCCTCCACAGTCATGGTGGGGTAGCCGGAGACTGGACCTACTTCATGTCTTGTGACCTGTTGAGTGGAGAGGTCGACGGTGAGGAGGAGAGTGGAGGCGGCGTTGACGCGAGCGGCGACGATGGCTTTTCTCGGGAAGAGAGGGTCGCCGGATTTCCATTGCTTGACGAGCTTCTTGGGGGGTTCTTCAAGAACAATAGAGTTGAGAGCGTAAGAGGAGGAGTTGAGGAGAGGGTAGTGCGAGAGGATAGATCGGACTTGGTTGAATTCATGGATGGTTAAGGGGTCAAGAGGGTGGCGGGGAGTGTCGTTGTGGCGGTCGCGGCGGCGCGTGGTGGGGGAAGGAATTTTTTTGAGGAAGTTGGGGCGGAAGAAACGAAAGTAGTGGTCGGAGCAGCGGTCGGAGGAGAGGTTACAGTCGAGGAGTTGGGTGGTAGAGAGAGAAGGGAAGTGAGGCCAAGTGACGAGAAGAGCTAAAGCTCCGAAGAAGAAGAGGAAGAAGAAGCGCACAAAGTTTCTGTGTTCCATGGAAATGGCCGCTCCCTAACCCGCTCTTCCATGTTTCCCTGGATTCTTCATATATAGTCCAAAGTCCAAAGCAAAGGAAACAAAGGATAATGACATAAACAGTAACCATTAATTATTACTCACTCCTATTCTTACTATGAAACTTAATTGATAACGGAGATAAATAACTTATTTTGTTAATTATAAGTGTTAGTTTACTTTTTTTTAAAGAAATAAAAAAATTAAATTAATTTTTTAAGATTTTTTTTCATTAAACTAATTAGTTTGGTAATAAACTAATAGAATAGGATATTATCACTACCAATATCACTACCACCGTTAGATCAGAATCTCAATAAGAGAGAGAAATGATAAAATTATATGAGATTTTGATCTAACAAATAAAAAAAGTTGTAGTCTTGGTTGGTTGATTTAAAATTAGTAATAACAATATCATGTCCCTAAACTAATATATAAGGTAAGGATACATAACTTATGAAATGATTAAGTAATTTATTTAATTTTCTTAATCTCTCCAAAAATAAGTCAACTAAGTCTTATAATTAGGATCAGGAGTAGTAGTATATTATAACACATAATGAGTATTACTTAATTATATATCAATTTATAGTCAGAAAAATTAGTTTGGTATAAAAAGATAAATATAAATACTTAAATGATTTATTTAACTTCTTTAATCTCTTTTTAAAAAAATTAATTAGATCTTGTATTAAGTATAGGAGGTACTTCCTCCTGTCCACAATATAAGGCACTTAAATTATATCAATAGAAACAAGAAAGGATAATTAAGTCATTGAATATGTTCTAAAATATAAATTTTCCCACTTCTACCCTTCTTGAGAAATATATTTAAGGGTTAAAGGGCAAAAATACACATGTGCTTTTTGTGGAGGAGTGTCCAACACCAAGTGCTTTTTTTAGGTACAAAAGTGACTATGTGGTTACAAATTAGGTGCAAAAATACCATTTAACTATTAACTTTGACTTTTTTTTGCTGACGGGACGATGTCGTGACTTTTAAAGTATAAAAATACACATGTGATTTGTCCAAAAAAGCGCTCTACACCAAGAGCTTTTTTTAGGTGCAAAAATATCATTTGACTCTTAAGTTTGACTTTTTCCTGTGTGGAAAAAATAGTAGCGATCGATCTCGAAATATAAGATCTTGAAAAAGTATTTTAAGATCTAACCCAGATCTTGAAAAAATATTTGAAGTACTTTATTTGATGCTAAAAAAATATTTCATAATCTTGAAAACTTATTTTATGATTTTGAAAAGATATTCTATGGTACTGACTGATACTAAAAAACTACTTTAAGATACTGAATTTTAACTAAAAAGATACTTTAGGGTACTGAATGCTAATAAAAAAATACTTCAGGATACTAATTGGTACTAAAAAGATATTTCAGGATACTGAATAGTACTGAAAAAATATTTTCTGATCTTGAAAAAATATTTCAGGGTACTAAATGATACTAAAAAATACTTGAGGGTATTGACTAGTATTGAAAAACTACTTTATGATCTTGAAAAATTATTTTAGGATCTTAAAAAAATATTTCACAGATCTTGGCGAAGTACTAAAAAAATACTTTAAAATCTTATTGATACTAAAAAATTAAAAAAATTCATGGGAAAATCACTTTCAGGGCCCTTTTTGGAGAAAAAACCCCCAAAAAAATGCCCTCAGAATCTGACAATGGGCTTTTTCTGGGATTTTCAGAATCTGAGGGCCTTGTTAACGGGGCTGATATAGTTGTTAATGGGGATCTTGATATAGTTGTTAATGTGGGTGATTTAGTTGTTAGAAAATTGTTGTTAATGGAAATTTGATTTAGTTGTTAATGACCTACTATTTAACAACTATATCATCTCCGTTAACAACTCACGCAAGATTCTGAAAATCCCAGAAAAAGCCCTGGGATTGTCAGATTATGAGGACTTTTTTCTCCAGAAAGGGCCCTAAAAATGATTTTCCCAAAATTCAAACTAATGGTCAAATAGTATTTTTTCGCACCTAAAAAAAAAGAGTCTTCGTGTTGGACGCTTTGTTGGCCAAACCACGTATATTTTTACACCTGAAAGTCACATCATCGTCCATTTTTGCACCTTGAAAGTCATCAAATCATCTTCCGGTAAAAAAAGTCAAACTTAACAGTCAAACAATATTTTTACATTTAATTTGTAATCACGTAGTTATTTTTACACTTAAAAAAAAATCTTTAGTGTTGGTCTTTCTAAAAAAAACATGTATATTTTTGTCCCTTAACCTTATATTTAATTACATTGTAAATTTTATTTTAGAGAAAGAAAGATATAATGAGTATGTAAAGTTAAAAATTGAATATTAATCATAGGGACAAAAGAGGAAAAAAGAGCATTAATTAAATTAGAAGTAACTTATATTTTAAAACATATCTTCTTTCTAGAATGCCCGACTTGATGGAGTAGTACTAATTAATAAATGCAAGGAAATGGAGTAGTAACTAGTAAGACAAAACAAACCCATACTACATTTTTTTCAAAATGTTAAAAATAATATTCTTGAACACACCTGTGTCTAAATAGAATAAATTTTTTAAATATGATTTTTTTAGGGTTAAGGAGCAAGGATATTCATAAACTTTTTTTTTCTTTAAAAAGTGCACTGGGCCCTATAAATCTTTTTTTATGCAAAACTATCCATGAACTTTGCAAAAAAAAAAAGCAAAAATATCATCTCCATTAACCTGCGTTACTTTTAAGTTGTCGCTCCACCAAGTGCCGCGTGTCAACAACATATGAGTTCCCTTATCTCTTTCCTCTATCTACCCCCTCTCTTCTCTCTCTTAACTAACTGAAACTTGATAAACCAAAACTAAAATGAGGAAAAACTTAAAGGAATAAAGATTATATTAACCTATAAATAAATAAAGCCAAGCTATCCTTTGCTTCTTCTCCTTTTTTTTTTGGCCTCTCGCAGCTAACTTCCTCCGATATTAAAGATGCCGATGTGTTTGGATAACAATAAAATAGCCCTTTTAAAGTTAAAACCAAGGTTTAGAAAAACAAAATTACCCAAACACTTAAAAAAGAAAGAAAGAAAGGCTGTAACACTTTTTTTTTTCCGAAACCTTACTTTGGATTAAGTTACTAAAAAACATTGTCAAATTTTGTAGAACCATGGTTTTGATTGAAAACCATGGTTCGGGGATTCAAAAGGTTTTTCATAAGCTATTTTTGTTTTTACCTTTTCAGAAGTTATTTTCTAAAATCTATTCTCTAAAAATCCTTTTTTTTTTTCTTTCTAAAAATTATTCTCTCAAAGCTAATTCGAATTAAAAACTAATTTGGGATAGTCTCCTAGTAAACTCTGAATTTGAAATCTGTTTAATATTTTACTTTATTATCGGACTCCCCTTGTCACACAAAATGAGGAAAGAGACGTCATCGTTTTGAAATAAATCCCCCTATGGTTCATTTTATCTTGAAAGGTTTTTTTCCCTACCAATAAAAGACAAAATTAGTTTGAATATATAGATGGCATGGAGTTGAGTAAATGAAGTGGACCATAACTCATAAATAGCCTCAATTATTATGAATATACAGATAAGGGAGTGTTGGGGGCCAAAATAAAGATTACAATTTACTAGTTTGGTTTGGTATGCAGCAATATCATTTGTACACAAAAGAAAAAGAAAAGTAGAACAGAAACTAACTTTGTCTATAAAAATATTGTTATGCTCTCAACTCTGGGAGAGCATGTAATTAATATTGTATATCCACAGTCATGTACAATACAAAAGAGGGTATATGTGAAGAAGTTTAACCTCTTATAATATTTACCAAAGATTAATTTTGTAGAATTTGAATCGTTTAGTGTGGTGTGAAGGTCAAAAATCTATGTGATGGGCTAAATAGAGATATATTCATATTACAATAAGCAAAAGGAGCATAAATACATTTTTCGTCTTTTAAGTTTTAACTTTATACATAGTTTTATTTTAATGGGAAAGTTTCAAAAAAAAAATTAAAATAGGAAAAAGATAAATCAGGTAGTCCAATATCACAACCTGTGGAATGAAAATGAGATTTGCAAAGTTTTCAAAATGACCAATTTTCCCCAGACAGCATTTGAGGAATTCAAGTTGTCAATATGTACACTGAAGTTGTTAATTGCGATTTTTAAATTGTTATTCTCTATATATAAGTAGTTAGTGATGCCTGAAATGTGGGACTTCAAAATATTACCTATAAGATTATTGGTATTTCAAGAGTTCAAGTTGTTAATATGCAAACTGAAGTTATTAATTGCGGCACGTAATCAACTTAGATATAAAGAATAACAATTTAAAAATCGCAATTAACAACTTCAGTATGTATATTGATAACTTGAGCTCCCCAAATGCTGGGAGGGGCATATTGGTCATTTGAAAACATTTACAAATCCCAGATTCCTTCCAAAGGTCTGACTTAGGGTTTGTGATATCAGACTCCCTGATTTACCTTTTCCCTCTTTTAATCAATTTTGTTTTGGGAGTTTCCTTATTTTAATCCCTTCATTTTGTAAAATATCCTTTTAGTCTTCTAACCTCAAGTGGATTGACAAAAAATGTAACAATAAAATTTTAAACGCTAACATAACGTTAGCATATTACTTCCTTCGCTTTAATAAAGATATATTTGTAAAATTGATCTTGATCTTAAATACAAAACATAATTTTTATATTTGTCAATTTTTTCTTAATTCACCCCCTATTGTTGCTCCCACTATAATAATTAAGGAGAAATGAAAATAAGGGAATTAAGAAAGATGACTAAGGTGTTTTAAAAATTACAAATTATGTTAACTAATTCAATTAACTTTCTTAATCTAATCAAACTAAATAAACATGTCTTATATTAAGGACAAGAGGGGTAATTTTATAATGATTAGTACAAAAAATTAACACTTGAGATGAGCACGGTTGCATTTAGAGGACTGCAAACATATTTAACAAAAATAAGAAAATAAATTAAAGCCCGGCATAAAATAAGAGTTAGGCTATTAACAACAGCTATCGATAATTCAGAAACAGTTAATATAGGAGAAAAACACAGACACACACATATTTATTTATTTGCAGATTAGACTGGCGTGATTTTGGGAGGGGGCTAGCTGAAGAAATATCTAGAGCTGAGAATAACAATGAGTATGAGGATCCACAGGCAGAGCATAAATTAGTGAAACTACTTAAGGAGCAATGGTGAAGTGACCCCAAAAAAAAATAGTTGAAAAAACATGCGCAAGATTGCAATTTAAAAAATTAAACTCTGGTTATGAGCTTCTTCTCAAACAAGCGCCGCAAAAAGTAGACCTGCAACGCGCTCGCGCCTATTAGTGCTGCTGATTCAAACAGTGTCTTGTGAATTGCTCTTCGGCTCATTGCCTCATTCACTGCATTTTCATTTTTGAAGCATGCATCAGTGTCATTGATATGATAAAACTGCTTAGAAAGGGAAAATCAATCCTTTTATCCTTTTACTTTTGATTTGATTTGATTGTAATTCACTACCTAAAACTTCAATTCAGTCCAACTCAATCTCTCTAGTTTTTTTTTTTTTTTTTTTTTTTGGGTAAAATGATCAATTTCCATAGATATTAAGTTCATAAATACATAACAGAAAGACAGAAGTTAGAAGAAACAAATAAAGGGTTGTTCTTGTGTTTTGAGAAGTTTAATGACATAAATTGACAACAGAGTTTTAACTTGGTTGTAAGTTGATATTTCATGAAACCTAGAGACCAAAGTTTTAAACAGTTAAAACTATAGAGACAGAGTTATAGCTACTTAAAGTTCAGGGAGGGACTGAGTTTAAACTGGGTCAAAATTATAAGGATTGAGTTGCACGGAATGAATGTTACAACCTAGTGGATCAAAAGATTAATTTTCTCCCCTACAAAAGAAAACAATATCTTCATTAATGCTTTACCTATGGCTTGGCGGTCAGTCTGAGCCTCAAGCCAGTGCTGTTCAAACTGAATGTTGTAGAGAGCTTGCTCCAACTTCTCTATCTGCTCCAGCAAAGGATTCAGATGTTCTGAAAAACATTTTAACAAGTTCAGTTACAGTTCAAGTATCAATTTTCTAAGACAATAAATAAATAAAAGCCAAATATAATGACAAGAACTTGAGAAGGCTTAGTTCAAGTACCATCTTTGGCGTGTTGCTCGTAGTAAGAGAAGTGCTCTTCTTGTACATCAAAGTCAATGGTTTCGTGAGCAGGAGACTTGTTGGTGAAGCAGAACTTGTGGACTCCTGATTTTGGAGCCCCAAACTCAAACTTCTCAGATGTCTTGTCACGAACATCTCGAATTTGCTCATTAGAAGGCCCTGTTACCTAAAATTTTCAAAATGTGCACCAATCACATAATTGTAAATCTAATACTCCTCCAGTCCTAAATGTAGGACCTAGTTTGAAGTGTAATCAGATGTATACTCCTTCCGGTCCTATATACAAGATAGAGTTGACTTTTTTTTGGAGAGATTAAAGAAGCTAAATAAGTTACTTAATCTTATCATATGTTGTGTATCCTTAGATTATACATAGTTTATTTGTCAAACTAATTAGTTTAAGGGAAAAAATAAAAATAAAGATAATCTAAAGTAATTTAATTAGTTTACTTAATCTCTCCAAAAAAGTTAACTTTGTGTTACATTTAAGACCGGATTCCTTGATATAATGCATAACATCTGTGCAAGTCTGCAATGTTATCAAAATGAAACAAGTTGAACTCAGATCCAGAAACTGTCCTAATGGTCATAATTACCGGGAAAAACTGTTTTTTTCTATCATTTTAAATGAAATGCATATTCAGACTAGCAAGCCAATTCTGTGCAGTGAGCACAAATATTTCAAACAGGGAATTTGATGCAAGACTAGTCATGAATTCTCTTGCAAGTGGAATTGTGAGAGAAACCATGCTTTCTAACAAGTCACAAAACAATTTGGATCTTCTATAATCACAAAGGGACTGCATATAATTAATGAACTTGGAAAGGGAAAAAGTGAACAATTGTGGAATTGCAAGTGATGAAGCATATAATAACGTTTAATCATTTGGAATTGTCAGAGAAAAAATGTCAATGATATGCATTATAAGCATATCTGTGTTGCTCTTTTTCCTTGACTACATTATATACATTATGCAGTCAATTTGTCATTGCAAAGAATCTGTACTCTTTTATTTCTACTTGTACACAGAACTATCCTTAATGGTCTAAATCTAATACTCCCTCTGATTCTTAATACGAAGAGCTAAATAACTAATTTGCAAATATTAAGGAAACTAATTCAGTTAGTTTTTGTAATATATATCTTTTAGTTCCTTAGAATACCCGTTCTAATCATGCAACTAGCCCTCAGATGAAAATTCTCTTACTTATTTGCAATCAAAAGAGATATATGTGGACGAAATAATAAATTTGGGAGACAAAGTGGATTGAAGCCATATTATATTTAGGACAAAAGTAGAATCCTAATCTAGCTACTATGCGTAGGAGCTGAGATAGTTTTAAATTGTCTGTAAGACTGAATTTTTCAAGCCTCCAAGAACAGTTTTAACACAATACAAAGATTGAACTTTTACAGTCTAAGAAAAAAAAGGCTTTACCCATTAAGCCTTTTTAATAATAGCAGAAGAAAAAGAACATACCACAAGATCAACTCCATCGCCGCCGCCGCCGCCAAATCCCCATATCGAATCAGACTTAACAACAACGAAAGAAACATGGACAGTGTCACCTTGATATTTAACATTATGGGAGAAACATTCCTCTCTGTCTATCACAAACCTAATCCCTTCGGACCCTTTAAGGTTCCATAACACCCCAACCATCATAATCACCAAAACATGCCTCCAAAATTCCATCTGCATAAATCAATACCAATCCAGGGGGAAAAAAAATCAGAATCGAATAGCTAGCTTTGCAGGAATCAAAATATCGAGACAGAACCGGGGGGGGGGGGAAGCAAAAATACCTTTCGTAGGGGACGAGGTTGTCAGAAGAACCAAAGAGAGGTTTTTTGTTGAGTTTATGGAGAAAGTCGTACGACTTCGGAACTGATTGATCTCACCGAGGAAGTGTTCAAGGTTGTACTCGTCGTGAAAGATTTCGTGAGATGAAACGGTGTCGTTTGTGAATGGGGTTTGGCTTATGTGTCAGTGTATGATTGGAGGAATAGATCCGCAGGCCAATAGTGGGTTTACAGGTAGGATGCGTTTCGTTGTTTTAGGATTTTTGGGCCACCATTTCTGTTGAACATTACCTTTCCAAGCGAAAATTAGAAAATTTACAGATTTTATCATTGCAACTGAGATGAGAGAGATAAGAGGATATTTTCACTCAGAAAAAGAGATAAAAAATATATTATAGAAAAGGGATAACGATTTCTAACAATAGAATAAAAAGGACTGAACTGATAATTCTATGAAAAATAGAATATGCTTTTAGCTTGGGTAAAACTTAGGATAGGGAAATATTTTTTAAAAAAATCTCGAATGAAATATTTTCATATAATTTTTTTAAATAATAAAAATTCATATAGAGAATTTTTCTTTAAAAAAAAAACGGTATTACATTCTTTGATTTTCATAATTGTAGTTTATAGAATAGACTATTATAGTTAATCAATATTGGTACTACTGATATCAATATCTATTGCTGGTGAAAAGAATATCAATAAATAATATAAGAAGTTAAGAACACATTGATAAATAAAACTTTTAATCACTCATATTACCATTTATAAATAATTAAGAAAAAAAAAAAGGATACAGTTCATGTTTCAATCTCATAACCCACCTAATGATAAGTGAAATGATAACTTTACTTTAAAAATATTTTTGAACATATACAGTTTAATTAAAATTTATATGATTATGCTTTTTTACAAATTATTGTTGAATATTATACATTTCTATCATATTTCACATATTAATAAATCTTGTAAATAGATAAGAATATTATAGACTCAAATAAATATATCTATTACATATTATATGTTTTTATTTATATCTTAAATCTTAGGAAAAAAGACAAAAAAAATACCATCAACATTGGTAATAAATAAATAAATATATTGAATTTCAATAATAACTTTGATGCTCTTGCTTGCAAACTACCGCCGGAGAGCAAGGTTATTGAGGGTCTTTTATTAAAAAAAACTAGGGATAATTAAGTAATTTCTCAAAATTTGCTACATTTTAAAATTTTAAATCAATCCCTTTAAAATTATTGAAATTAAACATATTTATTTTTATTTTACTAATTTTAATACGGAGTAGTATTTTTCTATCTTTTTACCTGAATTCTATGAAACTAAACACACAAAAATTAAATTAATTGAGGATTGAATGCTAACTTGTCCTTCAAAGGGAATGACGTGGCATCACGCTATTGGGCAGCTCGACGTGTATCGTCCACTGCTCATACGCGTGTTGCACGTATAAAAATCAACAAAATTGTGAAGTCCAAATCTCCAACATCAAATTCGAAATCCCTCTGGTGACCGAAAAAAAAAATCCATTTTTCATCCAGATCGATTTCATCCTCGATCTGAATCAAAAGAGAACAGAGAGAGAAAGAGAGATCAAGAATGGATGCCATTGATTCCGTCTTCGATCCTCTCAGAGAATTCGCCAAGGACAGCCTTCGTCTCGTAAAGCGCTGCCACAAACCTGATCGCAAAGGTGAATCTCAATCTTACCGATCCTCTATCTTTTTCCCGTCTTTTGATACTTTTTATTCTTTTTATTTGGTATTTATTGGAAGCTTTTGATTGTAGAGTTCTCCAAAGTTGCGGTCCGCACAGCGATCGGTTTCGTAGTGATGGGATTTGTGGGCTTCTTTGTGAAGCTGATCTTCATTCCAATCAACAACATTATCGTCGGATCTGGTTAGGTAAGGTTGATTTTTTTTTTGGGCATATGATGGCATATTCTTTTTTGCTTCTACCGTTTTCGCTTGCATCGTTTTGATTTCCACGAATTATGTGGTAGTCCGTGTGGCTTTTTTATTATGTTTTTCTGCCTAATAAGGAGTTGGTGTATGTACTTGTTGGAGCTATGTGCAATTTTCTCCTTCATTTTCTTTTCTATTGGGTGCTGGATGTAAAGGGGAATGGTCCAACTATATGTGTGTGTTAGCTTGAACGATTTGATGTTAGAGAATTAATGGGAGGGAAGTAATTAAAATTTGATGTTTTGTACGTGTTATTTTCAATTATTTGGATCCAATCGCTATCCATGTAGTATGATAGATTGTTAGTCTAAGATTCGTGCTCTCTTGTTGGGACCAAACATTTACATGCATGAAATTTTCTAATTTTAATTTAGATGAACATTTTCTCTCACTGTTTTACTATGTACTGTGGAATTCCTGGAGCGTCTTCTTCCTTGAAATAGCGGCCACTATTTGCCCTCATTCCTTTTGAAGTTTTTCCTGGTCGTCATCCATGCTTCTTTTCTAGGAATTTCCAGCGATAATTGGTTGTTTTGCTTGTCGTTATTTAACTTGAATTGGCGGGTGATGTTCATAAATGGCAATTCACAAAAGTCAGTCATTATGAACTACGATCTGAATATAAGAATGTTTAAATCAAAAGTTTACCTTAGGGCATGTTTGGTTCGAAGGGAGGGGATGAAAGGGGAGGGTGGTTTGGTTGGTGGGGAAGGGTGGAAGGAAAGGGTGGTTTGGTTGGTTGGGAGATCCTGACTGGAGAAATAATAATATGTATGGGTGGGTTTGTGGTGTTCATACACATACATACTTTCATGGAAAACTGTTCTTTCACTGCTCAAATTCCCTTTGCTTTAGCTAGAGTTTTGCTTCATTAAGGCCAGAATATATTGTACTATGATATATCTATGATTCTTCACCAAATCAAGTTGATGCGTAATCTTATTATGTTAGATATTCCTTACTTTTTCACGCATAATCTTGACTGGAGGAATATTTGTTGAAAGAATTTCTTAAATAGTTAGGTTCTATGTAAAATTATTGTATCTTTTGACTTTTGAAATCGAATATAAATATGAATTAAACATGCTCAATTAGACTGATTGGTAGATACTGTTGATGCATGGGACCTTAAAAGCGTCATATGGCTTGATGGTCAAAAAGGAAAAAAAAAAAATCTAATGATTTTTGGTTGTCTCGCAGGATGAAGTAACCATTGGCACTCAGGAAATGCAGCCTAGTATACGAAGCAGAAAGAGGTCCTTTTCGTTAGGATGATTTAATGTAACTTAATCAATCAGAGAGCTGCTGTATTTCCTTTTGTATCATCTCTTTTATTAATATTTAGGTAATTTCTAGACCTTGAAAGTTTATGGAGTTGTGATCGTCGATCAAGGACGAAATTGTAATTTTGAGGAGCCATTGTAATTTTGCTTCAAGTCTTTGTTTCATATGATCTTCAATTTTCAGATTCAGTTTTAAGTCATTGGTTTCGTTGAGTTAATTTAATGATATTACCTTCCCTAATAGTCACTTTAATGTAAAAATATCTTATTTCAAGGATCCGTGTGAATTTGCATTTCACATATGCCTACTTCATAGGGTTATGCATTCCTATTCTCACATTAGGTTGAACACAACAATAAGAAATGATTGGTTATTTTCCAAGTTTATGATTCAAATATATCAACACACCTTTCACACCTAGTTAGGTTTTTCTAATTACATTATATTTTTTTTGGTCAAATCTAATTACATTATATCAGATACAAGAAAAGGTTTTTTTTTAATACAAGATACAAGAAAAGTTAGAAAGCGGGTAAAACCGCAACGCGCAAGCTAGAAGTCCCAGTACTTTGAGATAATATGAAGTTCGAACTTTTTAAAGAAAAAGGTAGTGGAGGCTGTTTGGCTTGAACGTTTGTTTTTAGCAGAAAAAGTCCAATGTGAAGAGATGTAGAGAAAAAGCCCGATCTGAAATGTTTGAGTTGTCTTTTTTTTTTTTTTTTTTTTTTTTTACTGGGCTTTTACAAAAAAGCTCATGTATTCCAAAAGCTCACGGAGGGAACGACCAGTGTTGTGTTTTCATGACTGGACTTGCAATTGCCCACTTTTAAATGGTGTGGGGTCAGCACATCCCACACCATTTAATGATTTTTTTTTTTATTTAAAAAAACAATTTTCCTTTTTTTTTTTTTTTTCCTTTTACCTTTTAACAATTTTTTTTTTTATCATATATATATATATATAGTATTAATCAAATTCATACCAATTTTAGTCATTTTCTATCTCAATTGGCTTTTGAAATAATAATCCAAACACTCACATTTTTAGAAAAAAGGCACTTTGCAAAAACCAAATGAGCAATCCAAACACATCACATTTACTTTTTTCTTATCTTACTTTTGCAAAAGTCATATAGAAAATCAACCACCGCTAACCCAAGGGGGCTTATATATATAACGTATTAGTCACTCTAACATTTCTTATATACCCAATATATATAAATCTCAAGTTGAATTGAATGTCAAATTACAATTTAACTTTAAAGGTTTAATTAAAATTTTCAAAATAATCTCTCATGTCTGAAGTCTAAACGAATTAATCACCAGACAGATCAGTAAGGAAACAGCAGAATTGTTTCAAACTTGGGTTAAATGTCACAAGGACCTTGACATAGCAAACTAACATGTCACACAAGTATCTGATTCAAAAGCATTTTCACTAATCTTTAACTCAAACTTATTTTTGGTACAGACAAAACTTGTAACCTTAAATGCTGACTTCAGACTTGAAGGGATATATCTTTGCCAAAAAGATTGCTGATTCCCTTCCCAGGATCACTTTGTTTTACAATAGACTCTCCAACCAAAACCTGCAAAATCAAACAACATCGTAGTTTGACATTATATTACAGTTATTGGCGGCTTACAATCAGTTTCAGGTTCAACTGGGAAAATTCTTTTAACACGGAGTTTTTCATTAATAAAGTTCAAACCATTGACCTTGTTTAAGGGAATCAAGTTCCTTTCACTCAACTCAAATCCAAACTTCTACCTGTTTCAGCCAAACATTGTTGGCTGTATTATAATTCAAAATAGCTGACGCTGACCCAATTACAACAGAGGATTTAAGATTGTAATACGAAGTGGAAGAACAAATAAACTATAACGTTGAATTTGTAGATCAGGTTTGATTATATGGAAATAACATCCACATTACTTACAGCTTTGCAACCAGCATCATGTACATAGGCAATGTCATCGGGAGTAAACAGACCAGATTCCCCAACAACCTAACCAAACAATTTATGGAACAAGATCATCATTATCATCTAGCAGGATAATCACCACCAAAAACACAGATCTTTCATTCAAGGAAGTGTTAGTAAAGATAATAAGGATGTACGATTATGTCTTTCTCACGGACTATTTTGCCTCGCTCTCCTTCAAGAAGCTTCTTTGTGTTACTGATATCCACCTCAAATGTTCCTGCAACCCCAAAAATAACAAACATACACTAGGTCAGTCATGTACCTAAATTCAAAATAAGACAAGAATGAAAATATTCGAAGATGAAATAAAAGATTGTTTATGTTTTAGTCAAACATGCGTTGAAGTTTGAACAATAAAACATACTTTTTTAACATCACAAAACTAATATATCATGTAATAATCTAAATGGGACTACTGAGACAGGCACTCAATGAGTCAATTTAAAATTGTAAGTCCAATCAGGTACAAGGGTTAGTACATTTAAGGAAAATCCAACACTAACAATGAATTCAACAAACCGGTGAATAAAATTCATGGAGGAATAAGAGACTTCATGGACAAGAAGGCTTATTACTAAAGCAACATCCGGCTCTCTACTCAAAATAATGATAACAGATATCCTAATCTCTACATATGAGTAAGGGACAATCATCCTAAAAGATAACAGAATCCTTTATCTTTAGAGAAAGAAGTAACAGAAAGAGCATAACTGTTTTATTAAGAGACATAAAGAAGGCATACCAAGATTACGATTATTGATGCCAATAAGCTGAATTCCCTCTATTCCAAGAACACGATCAAATTCATTCTCATCATGCACCTAGGGGCAAACATCACAAATAATCAAGATAAATGCATATTTTCTCCTCGTTCTATAGAATTAATGCGCAACAAAAGTAATAGAACAAACAAAGAAGCATAAACTCTACCTCCACAAGAGCAGTCAGTCCAAGTATTTTGCATATCTTAATCATATAAGTAATATCAAGATCTGGCAAAACAGCAGCAATAAGAAGAACTGCATCTGCACCTTTGATTCGAGCATAGTAAAGTTGGCATGCATCTACTATAAATTCTTTGCACAACAGAGGGCACTGCATATTTTAAGGCAATTGAGACACAAGACATACACCAAGCTTCAGGTAATAAAATAAAACCAATATCAAAGAGAAAAACAAGTCAGTAAGTAAACCTTTACTCCAGCCTTCCTTATCAAGTCGAGATTTTCAAAGCTCCCCTGTTTTAATAGCATGAAAAGCATGTTAGAGATAGCTAAAATGGAGCTGCGATATTGCCAGCTTATCAACAGCCAAATATCACATAAGCAACAATCACCTTAAAATACTTTTCATCTGTCAAAACACTTAAACATGCTGCTCCACCTTTTTCATAAGCTCGAGCTATTTCAACCTATCACAAAGAACCTCTGGAATAGTGCCATATACTGTGAAGAGAAAATAACAAACAAACTAGCAATGGTGCCAGCCAGTTGATGTAAGAATTCACCCTGGCACCAACAATAACTTCACACATTTTCTAAAAATGTTGAGAAATCACAATCAAGATAAAAACAGAACAGAAATAAAAGGAAGACACGCTTACTGGATCAAAGTCCTCTCTCAAGACACCTCTACTTGGTGAAGCTTTCTTCACTTCAGCTATCAATCCTGGAAGTCCAGTCCGTTCATTAGCCGCCCTTAAGGAGCCAATGAAATCCCTGGTAGCAGGAGCATTTTCAAGAGCTTTCTTCAGTACACTGAGAGGCATTTTCTCTTTCATCTGAAAATCAAGCAATTCACAGTTTATTTTATGCAAGAAAATTATATTGAAGCAAATTATAAGAGGAAAATCAATTAGTCATTGTACTTGTACGACTTCTGTATCCTTGTGCCATATAATCTCTTCCAAAATATTACGAGGAGTATTTCCCTCATTCTGCAACCGGAATTCAAAGGGACCTACATAATGCAAAGGGGGCCCAGTTGGCGGTCTTCTCCTTATTCTTATACCTTGGCTCGTAGCAACTTCATTCTGGAGCATGCCCACCTCCCACTCCTTAATTTTAAGGGAATCTGCCAAAGATTCAGTTGACCCCACCTATGAAAACAAACCAGAACATGGCATGAGCTTAAAAAGGATAGAGTAACCACTAGGTTTCCTCGTTATATAATAATCGAACCTTTACACTAAAAAATGAAGTCGAATATGGATAAGACAGAAGTATTATTTCATTACACTCTTATGCGCATGAGAAATGGAAACTAAGAGAATCAAGAACTATGGGGAAGAAAGTGTCAACTTTATGCAAAACAAGGTAAATAAAATACGAAAAGAAAATAATAACGAAACCGCAATGTAGATTGCAGTCAATCAATCAATTTGAACAATAATTAGTTTATACATAGCAAAGAATTTTCACATCACATCACCTAATTGGAGGTCATAAATCCCACATCTCTTTCGATTTCCAGCAAACTCCTGCAAACCCAACTAACCTTCCTAATCATAGTCTAATATCAACGACAATAGAGAACCATTTTTTTTTTAAAAAAAAAAAAAAATCGCTAACATAAATCAGCCATGAAGAAATTAGGACCTGGGATCGAGCAGAGAAAGAGGGAAAAGTGTGTCTCCCGCACGAATTCACTTGAGCTGGCGGTGGAATCCAGGTTGGGGTTCTGGAAGAGAGGGAAGGGGCAACCTGAAACGTAGGCTTGAGAGAAAGCGAAGAGTGCATTGTGGGTTGTGATTTGTGAAATGAAGATTGAGAACGTAAAGAAGGAAGAGGAAACGAAGGAATTTGGCAAAAGGAAAAGGAGGATGGGTAAGAGACGAACTTGATAAAACAAGAGGGCAAGCCCTCTGGTTCTACCCAAGATCGTCTGTCAGATTGTTGCTCTGTTTTCCCCACTGTGTCAATTTTTGCAGTGACGTATAAATGTTGCAGTGACGTATAAATGTTGTCTCTACACTTATATATTAGGTAGTACTCGTATTAAATTTGCTTAATCTTATTTTATTGCCTGTGCTTATCTTTTTATTCATGTGCTTATCACCATCATCGATTCATCGTGGCAATTGTCTGTGAAATGTGGCTTTGATGTAATAGTTCGGCACTTAGGCCTAATTTATTTGATAATGAGTATCATTGTTCTCATGTCTCGATTTTACAGTTTATGTTTTAAGCTTACATAATCGAGTGGAGTCGTTCATAAATTTGTGTTAGTTATAAACTTAATTAACTCACGAATTTATATATATAAGTTAATCATTTTTAGGTTTCTAGCTTATAAAACCGTATTAATTCATTCTTAAACTCGTATAAACTTTTTCGATTTAATCATGTTCAATGGTTTTATATATGAACGTTATAGAAATTTCTTATTAAATATGGTAAATTATGAATGTTAATGAATTTAATTTTCATTATTTAGATTTTTAATATATTTAAATCAAATTGTTATCATTTTTTATATTTTAATTATTTAATTGTATACTATTAATATCTATTTAATGACAAAAATAAACTCTTACTAGTTTATCATTCGAGTTTATGTTATTATTACAAGTTTACTTAAATTTGTGAGTTTAATAACCTTACTATGGAACCGTGGACCACAAAAAATATTTAAGAATGATGGAAAAATTAGGGACCAAACTCAAATTTATTTCATGTTTTAGATTATTTCATGTACACAAAAAGAGAGAGAGAGAGAGAGAGAGAGAGAGAGAGAGAGAGAGAGAGAGAGAGAGAGAGAGAGAGAGAGAGAGAGAGAGAGAGAGAGAGAGAGAGAGAGAGAGAGAGAGAGAGAGAGAGAGAGAGAGAGAGAGAGAATTTCATTTAAATACCACATGAAATTGCAAAACTCTCAAATGTCTGTTAAACTTGTTAAAGGACTTAAAGGTACCAAAGACCAAATTTATTTCATGTACACCAAAAAAAAAAGAGAAAATTTCATTTAAATATCACATGAAATTGTAAAACCCCCAAATATTTGTTAAACTTGTTAAAGGACTTAAAGGTACTAAAGACCAAATTAGGATTTTCAAATTCAGGTAAATTTACCCTTTTGCCCTCAGTTCTTAAATAAATTAAAAAAGAAAAACAAAATGACCCTCGTCGAAGAGCCACTGTGGCCAGCCACCGGACGGCTTGCAATCGCCGAAAGCCTGGGCTCCAGCCCACGCGGTACCGAGATCCGGCGAGGGTATTTTTTCTTTTTCTTTTGGTGGGGTTGAATCTTTTTTTAAAAAAAGAAAAAAAAAAGATTCAATGAAAGTGAGAAGGTGAGGTTCGAACCCCCACCTTCATGGGGTGGGTCACTTGGTTCTTTTGATATATATATATGCATTAACAAATATATATATATATATATATATTTTAATATTTTATCAAGAAACACACTCTTGTAAATCTTATTACTGAACTTGTAAATACCATTAACGAATTGGTAATTCTCATTACAAGATTTGTTATAATTGACCTTATTTATTGTTTTATGAGAGACACTTGTGAAAAACGGGTTGGATTTTTCTCCTAATCCTTTTCTCATTATCCTTCATCATCTCTAAATCATATTCGTCCAATCAATCACAATACTACTTTAACATATCTCTCTTCCAAATTAATGGCCCAGATAGGCTGATGAGAGAAAAGGAGAAAAATGATGATGAGAAGATCTTCTTCCGTGAAAAACCTGACCAAAGCACTGACAATTACCATTACGGAACTTGTAAAACTATTAATGAATTGGTAATTCTTATTACAAGATTTGTTTTAATTGATCCTTATTTGTTGTTTCATGAGAGATACTTGTGAAAAACTTGACGAAAGCACTAGTAATTACCATTATGGAACTTGTAAATACCATTAACGAATTGGTAATTCTCATTACAAGATTTGTTATAATTGATATATGTATGTATGTATGTGTGTGTGTGTGTGTATTATATAATATATAAATATATATTTATTATAGAGATTTATATAATGGGATTCACAAGACTCAACAGTTTGTGTGTGTGTGTACATGATGTTTGTAAATCATGAATGTTATTGTCAATGAAGGGTATGTTATTAACAAAAAGTAAATGATTTATAACAAATATTGTAATGGAAATTACCAATTCGTTAATGGTATTTATAAGTTCCGTAATGGTAATTACCAGTGCTTTCGTCAGGTTTTTCACAAGTGTCTCTTATGAAACAACAAATAACAGTCAATTATAACAAATCTTGTAATGAAAATTATCAATTCGTTAATGATATTTACAAGTTCTGTAATGGTAATTACTAGTGCTTTCATCAAGTTTTTCACGAGTATCTCTCATAAAACAATAAATAAGAGTCAATTATAACAAATCTTATAATAAGAATTACCAATTCGTTAATGGTATTTACAAGTTCAGTAATAAGATTTACAAGAGAGTGTGTTTCTTGATAGAAAAAATGTTAAGAAGAATATTTATACGGGAAAATTACAGATAAATTCCATTTGAATTTGCAAAACCCCCAAATGCCCACTGAATTTATAAAAAAGACTGAGAAGTGACATGGGCTTATGAGGGATATGCAAATTCAGGAAAAAAGACCACACTGCCCCTTAAGTAATAAAACATTATAGGGATAAGGGTCTTAAATGCCATGCAAGTTTTCGCTCAGGAGCACTGGTAAGACGAAAGTTTTTTTGGGACCAAAAATGCCATGGAAGTTTACAAAACGTAGCAATTTTGCCCCTCCGTTAATTTTGACCGTTAAGTTTAACTAAGTGCACATATGACATGCCACCTCATCAATCAAAAGTATCATTTTTGCCTCGGAAGTTTTTACTGAGGAGCAATTTTGCCCCGGAAGTTTAAAAAAGAGTAAATACCCCTTTTGGTCCTTGACAAAAAACACGGACCCCATTTTTGTACATTACAAAAAAATCGACCATTATTGGTCATTTTTATGGACTAAAAAAGATCTTTTGAAAATTTGTGAGGGATCAAAATGTCAACCAATTGACCCTTATTCGTCTTTTTTATGGACTAAAAAGAATTTTTTTTTTGTAAGGGACCAAAATGGGAACCAAGTTTTTTGTCAGGGACCATAAATGGTATTTGCTCTTTAAAAAACATAGCAATTTTACCCTTCTGTCCCCCAATATTAAATTTGACTATTAAATCAGTCAAAGACCACACATGTCATGCCTTGAAAATGTCAAACTTGGAGTCAGAGAAGGAGATCCTGAGATGTTGTTTCAAGACGACTAGAATTTCATGTTAAACCGGTTAAAGTGGATGAAAGGTCGTCAAAACCAGATAAACATCACTTATGATCTAAGCAAATGAAACGCAAAACGAGAAATGAATTGTTCCAAAAATTGGTTCATTAAAACAAATCAATAGTGATAATATTTATGTTTGTATAGAGTGATAATTTGTTTAGATCATAAGTAGGGATGAAATAAAGCCAGGGCGCAATGGCGCTACATTAAAAGCACGATCAAAATTGACTGGCTGTCGCGTAAAAGGAAAGCTAAGCGCCTACTTTCGGCATTTGTTTGTTTTAACAGCTGCGCAGCCTTCAAATAAGTTCTCGCTTAGGCCTGTTAGGCAGCCTGTTAAAAAAAGGGCAAAATTGTAAATATGCAATTATTACTAATTAATGTGTCACTCTCTCTGCCCTCCGCCCCTCATTCAGACCATTGTCCCTAACCCTAATTTTTCATCGGTCTCACTCTCTCGACTCTCAGCCTCGCCGTCGTCGATTTCATACTCTCAGCCTCTCAGAGTCTCAGTTGTGGCCTCGTCGATCTCACTCTCTCAGCCTGGTAATAAATCTTTTTTTTTTTGAGATTGTTACTTTCCTAATCGCTCTCACTTTCAGAGTCTCAGATCTGTCTGTCTGTAAATAAAATTGAGTC
Source organism: Acacia melanoxylon (assembly GCA_019022615.1). Classification (NCBI taxonomy): domain Eukaryota; kingdom Viridiplantae; phylum Streptophyta; class Magnoliopsida; order Fabales; family Fabaceae; genus Acacia; species Acacia melanoxylon. The sequence goes on from JAFJYJ010000124.1 coordinate 329,092, forward strand.
TCATTGCACTCTTTCTTAAATCTAAACTATCGGTGGTCTCAAATCACGATCGTGCACTGTTTGGAAATAAGAGTACCGGTGGTTTGTTTCTGGTAATTAACAGTAGAGAGATGAATAATTAAGTGTTATCCATAAGGGAATGTGTAAATAACGCGGGGGCGACGAGGTCAGCCAAGACTCGTGAGCGTCACTGAGGAAGATTCCAAGTGATGCATGAGTAGCGTGCTTCAATTCAGTGGCTCTTTGCTTTGGGGTTACGTTTCCACTACGTTATTGTCCCACTGCACCTTGTAATGATGCCATACTTGTTTGCGGTTTTGTTTTTTTGTTTTTTTTGACATTTTTCATTGGTTTTCCTTTTTTCCCCTATAACAGGGGAATCAAGTTTGGGTGGTATGGTGATGATAGACAAAATAGAGTGGTCCATGAATCAGTCAAAGATTGCTTTTGTTTTCTTAGATTATTGAGCAGATTTAGTGCTTTATTAGCGAAAATGATTAAGAGTTTGTTAGCCACTCTTAGTCAAATTAGTTGAGATATCTCAGGAAGTGTTGTTTTTTTGTTTAAAGTGTAGTTTGATTTGAAGGTGTCATTTGGGGCTAAAATTCATATTAACAGCACGTGAGGTTCTGTCTCTGTTTTATTTCTAAAATATGCAGGTATGCTAAGGAGATCCTTCAAAAGGAAATGCTTCCTCATGTCGGTGTTGGGGAGTTTTGTGAGACAAAGAAAGCTTATTATTTTGGGTAAAGATTTGTAAATTTCTTCTAACAATTATAATAATTATCTTACTTATTATTATCCAACAGATATATCATTCATCGTCTTCTTCTATGGGCACTTTGTTGAAGAGCTGAGGATGATAGGGATCATTACGGCAACAAGAGACTAGACCTTGCTGGTCCTTTACTTGGTGGCCTTTTTAGAATGGTTTGTTTCTCTTGTTATTGATAATGTCTGCGTTTTGATATTTTTCTAACCATTTTTTATGTATGCATTTTTGTGTTTCTCATTTCTGGTTATTGTATTTGCAAAGCCAACTCTTTAGAAAGTTGACCAGGATGCTTTATTAGTATCTTAGCCATTCCTGCTGCTTTTAAGTCAGTATTTTCTAGGATTTTAATATTATACATGTGAGTGCTAGAAACTTGTTATTTCTGGCCTTTGCTTGTGTTTATCTCTGCATGCCTATGCGTGTATGTATATTTGTCAGAGTCTGAACATGCAAGTTTTCTGATTGAAATTCACAGAATGTGCCTTATGTATTTGTACCATCAATGCAAGCTCTTGGCCGAGCATGCGGTGTCACCCGGCCTGTTATCTCATGTTCAGTGTTGAGTAGTGAGGGTAGTCGACTAAATTTCCAAGTGCAACAACTCAAAGGTATGAACTGTCTATGGCATTATGAGTAACAGTTTTGTTTTCGGAAGTTTCATAATTATATTGTCTCATTCTGTAATTTATATGAACCTGCAAACTCTGAGTATTTGATGGGAATGCAGGATGCCATTGAGAAGCTGTTAATATGAGAAATGTGTATTCAGTTTGATAGGCTTCTTGGGTTCTATGGATCCTGGCATAGCAAGTTATGCTGCAATGAATAAGTTGCTGATATGGAAAGCTGACTTTTCAAAGTTACTGGAGGTTACTGAAGCTGAAATAGATTTACTTGAAAGTGATTTAATTATGATCTCTACATTTCGGAGTATTTTCTGAAGCTAGATTTTGATGTTTTTTTCCCGGAATATATGGAGTTTTTTTTCTTGAAAGTATTTTCCGAAATTGGATTTTCCTGTTTAGTATTAAATATTTACTCGCATTTGGGTTTTCTACAAACAGGCCTTAACAGGCCACATGCCCAGCCAGGCCTATATACAGGCCAGGCTCAGGCTGGAAAACAAGCCTGTAACAGGCCACAGGCCAGGCTCTGGCCACCTTATTGTAAAACAGGCCTGGCCTGTTTAGGGTGAAGCCTGGCCTGGCCTGGCCTATTTCCACCCCTAATCATAAGTGATGCTTCCTCTGGGTTTTTGTGAGACCTTTCGGATCCTTTGATCGGTTCACACAAATTGCGCCGCCTTGAGCTCAACATCTCAAGGATCTCCTTCTCTGACTCCAAGTTTGACCTTTTCAAGGCATGACATGTGTGGTCTTTGACTGATTTAATAGTCAAATTTAATATTGGGAGATAGAAGGGCAAAATTGCTACGTTTTGTAAACTTCCAGGGCAAAATTGCTCCTGAGTGAAAACTTCCGGGGCAAAATTGCTCCTCAGTGAAAACTTCCGGGGCAAAATTTCTCCTCAGTGAAAACTTTCAGTTCAAGAATGCAAAAAAAAAAAAAACAGAGTAGAAGAGCTTCGACCCAGAAATCATCAGATAATGAAGATAGGTCATGCTTCATTCCGAGAACGTTCTCCTTTAATAAATTAATAGTGAAGAGAAACAATAAGTCATCAAATGATAATGATTACTTCTTGCTACAATCACGAGATTAGTTTTTTATTTTCAATGTTGTTGGACGATTCCAATCTTTTCGGTGTTCTTGCACTCTCTTTTATATATGTTTGTGAGCGTAGTTTTTGGTTCATGAAGGGTGTGTAAATCATCGTCTAAGCGCTTATGTCTCTGTAGAATTGTCATTGATCTTGTTTTCTTTGAAATGACTGGATTGGAGTTTTATTGGTAGAATCTTTTATGTTAAAGAGGTTAATTCCTACGCTTATTGTGAAGTAAACCATATGGGGGGCCAAAGAATCTAGGGCTTTTTGCATACTCTAAGATTATAATATATGCCCCTTTGAGTCTCCATTATGATGATTATTTCTCTCTTTACTTCTCCAACATTAAAAGACACGCCATACGTTAATGCGCAAGATTGCCATTTGATGGATTTTGTTTTCTTTTAGCTATGTCAATACTATGCATTTTTAGCTTATGAATTTGGTTGTCACTTGAAGACCAGAAGGTTTATGGTTTCAATTCTTTCTTTGCCCCTATTTGCAGAGAGGAAAAGTTTTGTGGCATTTCATCACATAGAAAGAGGTAAAGATGATGTCAAAGTCGTATACAAATCTTCTAGATTTGGCCTCAGGGAATTTCCCAACAATGGGTAAGGAATTTAAGGAATGGAGGTGGATGCCTAGGGCTATGAGTGTTCCTGGAATGATCTCAAAACTTGGTGATACTCAAAGTGTTTCTTCTGATAATCCATCAGCTGCTTCCAATTATCGGATTATCATTGTTGCAAATCATCTTCGTTTAAAAGGAAAGCGAAAAGAGGACAACCAAGGATGGAGTTTCAGTTGGAATGAGGATTCATTGCTTTTACAACTAAAGGATGGTTTTCTAGAAGATATGGAGGTTCTTTATGTTGGGTCACTGTGGGTTGATGTTGATCCTGCTGAACAGGATGATGTATTACAGTATTTGCTAGAAAAATTCAATTGTGTTCCAACCTTTCTGCCCCTTAATGTACTGGAAAAATTTTATGATGGATTTTGCCAAAGGCAGTTATGGCCACTGTTTCATTACATGTTACCACTTTCAACTGATAAGTGCCAGCGTTATGAACGCTCTTATTGGGAAGCCTATGTGTTGGCAAATAAACTCTTCTTTTAGAAGGTAGTTGAAATAATTAGCCCGATTATATTTGGATTCAATGACATTTACAAATATTTCAATGGCATTTACCAATTTTTCAATGGTATTTACGAGTTGGTTTTTCAGGTTTACAATTTGTGTCTCTTATGAAAGAACAAATAAATGTCATTAAAAAATTCATGATAATCCACTTTTATTTGTTGTTCTCTCAGAGACAAAAATGGTGAGCCTTAAGAACAAACTCATAAATGCTATTGAAATATTTGTAAATGCCATTGAAAGATTTGTGATAATCCACTTTTATTTGTTGTTCTCTCAGAGACAAAAATGATGAACCTCAAGAACAGACTCGTAAATGCAATTGAAATATTTATAAATGCCATTGAAAGATTTGTGAATAATCCACTTTTATTTGTTGTTCTCTCAGAGATAAAAATGGTGAACCTCAAGAACAAACTTGTAAATGCCATTGAAAGATTTGTAAATGTCATTGAAAGATTTGTGATAATCCACTTTCATTTGTTGTTCCCTTAGAGACAAAAATGGTAAAGCTCAAGCACAAACTCTGTATATGCCATTGAAATATTTGTAAATGTCATTGAAAGATTTGTGATGATCCACTTTTATTTGTTGTTCCCTCAGAGACAAAAATGGTGAACCTCAAGAACAAACTTGTAAATGCCATCAAAAAATTTGTGATAATCCACTTTTATTTGTTGTTCCCTCAGAGACAAAAATGGTGAACCTCAAGAACAAACTCGTAAATGCCATTGAAATATTTGTAAATGTCATTGAAAGATTTGTGATAATCTACTTTCATTGTTGTTCCCTCAGAGACAAAAATGGTGAACCTCAAGAACAAACTCGTAAATGCCATTGAAATATTTGTAAATGTCATTGAAAGATTTGTGATCATCAACTTTTATTTGTTGTTCTCTCAGAGACAAAAATAGTGAACCTCAAGAACAAACTCGTAAATGCCATTAAAAGATTTGTAAATGTCATTGAAAGATTTGTGATAATCCACTTTCATTTGTTGTTCCCTCAGAGACAAAAATGGTAAATCTTAAGCACAAGCTCTATATATGCCATTGAAATATTTGTAAATGCCATTGAAAGATTTGTGATAATCCACTTTTATTTGTTGTTCCCTCAGAGACAAAAATGGTGAACCTCAAGAACAAACTCGTAAATGCCATTGAAATATTTGTAAATGTCATTTAAAGATTTGTAAATGCCATTGAAAGATTTGTGATAATCCACTTCTGTTTGTTGTTCCCTCAGAGACAAAAATGATGAATCTCAAGAACAAACTCGTAAATGCCATTGAAAGATTTGTGATAATCCACTTTCATTTGTTGTTTCCTCAGAGACAAAAATGGTAAATCTTAAGCACAAACTCTGTATATGCCATTGAAAAACTTGTAAATGCCATTGAAAAATTTGTAAATACCATTGAAAAATTTGTAAATGAGATTACAAAATTTGTTATAAATAATGTACTTTTTGTTAATCCCATATCTTTCATTCAACATTACATTTCTGATTTACAATAATCATGCACAACAAAATTGATTACTATCCATCCATTTATGGACAACATCAGATATGTACACAGATTGGCTACAATCCTAACTACTAAGTGTCAACATAATTAACAAAATGTGCCTTTAACAATAATGCTCATATCTTTCTTTTCTTCTCGTGGGTCGCATGTGTATGAAGGAGTCCCAATGCAGTATCCGTAGTCTTATTCAATTCATGGTTGACAAGCCACCACATGAGGTTGCGCTTATACTCGTTCACCTCATCATCCCCGTACTGCATACTTTCACTAGGTATGGAACAATGGATTGTTCTCCTTCGTTGGTCCCTCCTTCTGCAGTAGGACTTTCCCCATGAAATTCAAAAATGTTGATTGCGTTCCAACAGCTGCGTCATCCTCATAACCAGCTTCGCCATCATCATCCCTATCACCATCACCTTCTTGGCCCTCATCATTACCCTCAACATCTTGTAGGAATTGACAGAAAGATAAATGGAATGCTCACCACAGGATCAACCAATCAGACCCAATCCCAAAAATCAAGAATTACATCATTTTAGAAGATAAAATACCTAAAATCAACTAGAATATATAAATCGTAACAGGGCAGACAATGATAATACAAGGCCACTGACAGAAAGATAAATGAAACAAATAAATGGCTAAGAAAATGATAATCACACAGAACACTCAAGCATGACTATCATTGAAAAGATGAACAAAAGATAGTTAGTGCACAAAGTCACCAACAAGAGTAAAAGAAAGGTAGTGAAACAAGTAAAATTTAAAACCAATGCCTTAGCTTCTGCTTGTAAGTACACCTTAGAACCAATATTGACCAACGTTTTAAGACAGGTTACACTATTTTTCTCTAGATTCTCAACGTTCCTTTGCAGATCAGAGCTGAGTATACAAGTCAAGTGAATGCAAACATAATGGTTTTAATAATTGCATTGCTTGATTATGAGTGACTATCTATACAACATCATCGACTTTATTCTTCCTGAAAAAGCACAAATACAAAGGGAAAAGGATACAAAATTTTTGTTGTTCAAAGACCTTGTCCCTGCAAAAACGAAAACAAAGATGCAATGCTATAATAAGTATATGTCTAGGGTTAGATATACAAATATACAGCTGCTTTTTTAATTCATTGTGCAGACCATGCTCCTCAAGTGCACCAGTCAGGAAACCATATAATATTCAATCCCAAATAAAGGAATCATAAAAGATAATGGCCTCCAAATTTCATGCTTCCTCTTTGAAACATCTAAAAGCATCCTAGAAAATATTCATATTCATATGCATCTCAATAACTCATGTGGTAAGATTCATCCCTTCAAATAAGTATGCTTTGAACATGCTTAGGTCAAAAAGCTATCTTGAGTGCACCAGTTCTTAATTTATTTTGAGTGCATCTAATCAGTTTCAATCTCACATCCACATCCTTAAAAAACATAATGGATTCTGCTAATAATCTTAAAATACATGCAGGTGGTATATTTTCCATTGAACGTGATAAACAAATGTTACAAAAGTGTCCAACTTCTGCACACAAATTTGTGGTTCTTTCATCGGCACACTTACCCATGAAGTAAATTATTCTCTAGGAAGCAAAAGCTTCTCAAAATTTCTGACTTGCAAAGATAAAATTTTACTTAAAAGCTTCTTCTTTTCTTCATTTTCTAAATCTTCGTTGTGTCACCCACCGTCCAAAATCCACTTAATGACCTGAGATTCTATCCTATATTTCTCCCAATAGTAACATCAGTGATTTGGCATAGCTAAATTACAAGTAGTTCATTACACACAATTTTGAAATTTCCAGAAACGGCCAAAAATGGAATTTCTTAGTTTCCAGAAACGGTCAAACATAAAGCCAAAAATATTAACTTAATTTCAAGCATTCTAAACTTCGGTGGAAATTTAGTTTAGAACTCTTCCTTTTCACAGGATTGAAGAAGAAAAGCCAAATTTTTCATTATAAGAAGAAAATTATAAGATACAAAATTTCAGATGGAACATCACCAGCATTTATACCATCATCAATTATTTAAAGGTGAATAAACATACAATGTATTCTATTTGTGATACTGATAGAATTATGAGGTGCCTGCTTGGAACCACATTCTGTCATTAAAGACTCGATGGTTGATTGTGGAGCAGGCAGGTTCCTCTTTTGCCTAATATTGAAGGCTTTAATATGTACAGGACAAGACTAAGAACAAGAGTGTTTTGAGTTCCAAGGTTAAGCAAAAGTGCCATAAAGATGGTAGTTTTGTTTTGCACCACAGTTTTTATGAATGCAGTATTATTATCTATCCTCTATTAATGTGTTTATTTAATTTTGAGTTGTCTTCTTATTGCTGTTGAGTTGAATTATAAGCTAAAAGAAAGCGGAATGTGCACTTGTTTTCCACTTTTCCTAATGTAATTTGCGATGAAGGAGTAAACATATGATCCCTTAAATAGAGAGGAATAAATTTACACGGTGATGGCGGTGAAAACAGACCACGGCAAAAATAGAGAGGAAGAATGAGAGCTTAGAACTAATGGGATGAGGAAGATACATGACGGCGGTGGTGAAAATGGCGTACACAGCAACGGCAGCAGTGGTCGTGACGACACTGGGCGACTCTAGGGCAGGCGAATCGTCGAATGCAATTTGAATGAGAATGAAGTGTGGCCCGATTCCTGTACTACTGAAGTAAGTTACTAAATGGCACTATGGTCTTTTTTCCTGAATTTGCATATCCCTCTCATAGGTCCTTATCATTTCTTAGTCTTTTTACATATTCAGATGATATTTATCTATAATTTTTCCTATATATATTTGTTAATACACACACATATATATATATTAAAGGAATCAAATGGCCCAGTGGTTGAGCCACTTGAATCCTATGAAGGTCTCACTTTCATTGATTTTTATTTTAAAAAAAGATTTAACCCCACCAAAAAAAAAATACCCTCATTGGTTCTCAGGCTGGCGGTAGCGGAACTCAACCGCGCCGCGGGAGCCCAGTCCGGCGGTTGTAGGAAAATCGTCCGTAACGGCCGACCACGGTAGCCCTCCGACGAGGGGGTTTTTTTTTTTTTTTTTTTTTTTTTAAATTTATTTAAAAAGCGAAGGCGAAAAGGGTAAGTTCACTTGAATTTAAAAATCCCAATTTAACCCTTGATATCTTTAAGTTCTTTAACAAGTTTAATAGGTTTTACAATTTCATTTGGTATTTAAATGAATTTTTTTTTTCAAAAAAATATATGACACGAGAAAATCTCACATTTTAAGGCCATAGCGAATCCGATCTCACTGATATAGAGTTAATCGGGCAAATTTGTCAATTTCCAAAGTAAAAAGGAAGAAGTACGGCAAAATTCTGTTTTAATAAACATAAATTAATTATTCCTACTTCCAGTAACAGACTTGCTCGCCGGCGCCGTCCCTCGCTGTCGTCTGCAGCCGAGCCCCTCGTCCATCGTCACTTATCGCTGCCATCGTAGCCGTCATCATCGCCACAGCTGTCGGTAAGAGCACTTTCTTCTCATAGCTTTTTTTTTTCTTCCTTCTCTTCGCGAATTCTCTATCTCTGCCCTTCGTGCATCTTAATCTAAGTCTATGGTTACATATAAATATCAAACCAAGGGAAGGATTATACCCTTGTAGTCTCTTGGAATAATATTATTGATTCGTGCTTCAGTTTAAAATGGGATGCGAGAATGTTCTGCGAATTAGTTGATTCTATCAAGTCTCTTGCAGCATTAAGCACTGGGAATGGTTCCAGTTGGGATTTCACATGAATACATGATATGAAGTCTAATGATTGTTGCATATTCATCCCCTGAGGGACATCGTTTTAAATGTAGGCGAGGCACAGTCAAATGTAGTTGGAGGCTGGAGAGAAGAACCAGAAAAGCTAACGAGCTTCAGTTACAGAGAGATCTTGGTAGTAAGCAAGGTCCATGAGACGATGGTACTTCTCATTCGTTTGATTCTCCATGCATTGCCCCGCACTTTCTTACTGGATCCGAAATGAAAGCACTCATAGCTCTCTCTAAGTCATGGTTTTACACCAAGACAGTCACTAGCATCTTTTTCCATAGTAAATCTTCTCCTTACCGATCCGAAACCCGTATAATTTCCCTAATTCATGCCTCAAGAACTAGCCGGCAACTCCGAGAAATTCATGCTCAGATACTCATTTCCAACCTCTTCTCAAGCAGTCGAGTTACAACCCAGCTCATATCTTCCTGTTCTCTCCTCAAATCCATTAATTATGCATTTGCGGTCTTTGAGCAGTATCAGGATAAAAACTTGTTTGTTTGCAATGCTTTGATTCGTGGGCTTTGTGAAAATGACGAGTTTGAAGGTGCAATTTCGATCTTTGGTCTCATGTTGAGGTTGAATGTTAGGCCCGACTTCCTAACGTTTCCATTCATCCTAAAGTCAGCTGCGGCTTTGCTCGTAGGCGAGCTTGGTGATTGTCTTCATGGTGCGATTTTGAAAATTGGCCTGGAATTTGATTCATTTGTTCGAGTTTCTTTGGTGGATATGTACGTTAAAGTAGAGAAGTTGGGTTCTGTACTAAAACTGTTTGATGAAACGCCACAGACTGTGAAGCATGGGAGCATATTGTTGTGGAATGTTTCTATTAATGGATGTTGTAAAATGGGGGATTTGGACAAGGCTAGAGAACTTTTTGAAGGTATGCCTGAAAGAAATGTCGGGTCTTGGAATACTTTAATAAATGGGTTTGCAAGAAATGGTGATATGAATGCCGCAAGAGACCTATTTAATCAAATGAAGGAGAAGAATGTGGTCTCTTGGACCACAATGGTAAAAGGTTTTTCTCAAAACGGAGAACATAGGGAAGCATTGTCATTTTTTTCTAAAATGCTTGAAGAAGGTGTGAGACCGAATGATCTCACTATTGTTTCTGCTCTATCAGCTTCTGCAAAAATTGGTGCACTGGAGGCTGGAATTCGAATTCACAATTATATCTCAAATGGTGGTTTCTTAATCACTAAAGCAATTGGAAATGCTCTTGTGGATATGTACGCCAAATGTGGGGACATTGAGGCTGCAAGTGAAGTGTTTGCTAACATGAAACAAAAGGACATTCTAAGTTGGAGTACTATGCTATGGGGATGGGCAATCCATGGCCACCGTGGGCAAGTTCTGCAGTGCTTTGAACTGATGAAGTCTAAAGGTGCAAACACAAATTTCCACTCATATTCCATTAACCAGTATCTCAGTTTTTTTTTTTTTTTTTTTTTTTTTTTTTTTTTGTTATTTTAATTTCTTGTTTGCCTGAATATTGCCACCTATGCAGGGGTGAAACCTGACTCTATTGTCTTCCTTGCCATCCTAACTGCATGCTCGCACACTGGGCAAGTAGATGAAGGGTTACACTTTTTTGACAGCATGAGATATGAGTATGCCATTGAGCCAACAATGAAACATTATGCATTAGTGACAGATCTCTTAGGCAGAGCAGGTAGACTAGATGAAGCATTTGAATTCATCCAGAACATGCCAATGGCTCCTGATTTTGTCATATGGGGAGCCTTATTTTGTGCTTGCAAGGCTAACAAAAATATCAAAATGGCAGAACTGATCTCAGACAAACTGTTGCAGCTTGAACCAAAGCACCCTGGAAGCTATGTCTTTTTATCAAACGTTTTTGCCACAGTGGGGCGATGGGATGATGTAGAGAGAGTAAGAGTTTTGATGCAAAACAGTGGGGTAGAAAAAGATCCTGGATGGAGTTATATTGAGGTAGATGGGCAAGTGCACAGTTTTGTTGCTGGGGATCAAGATCATAAGCATGCTAAAGAGATATATGAGAAATTAGAGGAAATAATGGCAGGAGCTCGGAAAGAAGGTTATGTGCCCGAAACTGATTGGGTACTTCATAATATTGAGGAGGAAGAGAAGGAAGAATCATTAGGAAGGCATAGTGAGAAATTGGCTCTTGCTTTTGGTCTCATCAGTACTGCTCCAGGGGTGACCATTAGGATTGTGAAGAACTTGAGAATATGTGGTGATTGCCATTTTATAATGAAATATGCTAGCAAAATGAGCCAAAGGGAAATTATATTGAGAGATTTAAAGAGATTTCATCATTTTATGGATGGTACCTGCTCATGCGGAGATTTCTGGTGACATTTGATAATGAAATACAATAACAACAACAAAGCCTTATCCCACCCTAGGTGGGGTCGACTACATTTGTTAATGAAATATGCTGGCAAAATGAGCCAAAGGGAAATTACTCTCTGATAATATTCTGGCTTATAGCCTTTTTGCTCTTTTATCTCTCATTTGGAAAAATTTGCAAAGATTACAATTTGTGGCAGCAAATTTGTCTCCTTTTACTTGCCATTTCTGCTATACTGCAGCTTTCATGTTGACTTATCTTTTTCTGTTCCATACTTACTTTCGATATTATCAAACAAGTATTTTAATGTTTACTAGGCTGTACAGATATTTGTGTTGTGTGGTAGTGCTTTCCTTACATATTAATTTCTCAAGAGACGATTCAGATTTCAGAAGACAACTGACAATCCTTAGCATGCTTGGCCCTGATTGTGGATGAATTTGTTGCGAGGCAAAATAAGTTCAGTGATGAATATAAACTGTTTCAGAAGGAATCTCTTTTCTGCTTCATCCCCCCTTCCTGCTGTGCAACTTCCTGCAAAAAAGTATGAAATGGTTTTGGTATTCACTATCTGACCCTAACACTATCTACTAGTATGCTATGGTTGTGGAACACATCCATTTTGTACAATCACATGCTATCAGTTTATTATGAATGCTATTCTATTTTGAATTAAATCTTTTGGTATATCGTCATAAATGTTGTCTTCTAGTGTGGCATAGATTTCCAATCGTCTATTACTTTGGAATGCAGGGAAGTTCATTTTTGGTATATTTTACCAGATGAAGTGAATAGCGCAAATATATTAGATCAATATTTGGAAATTCTATCACCATGTGAAAAGGAAAATATCTTCCGCATGAAAGGGAAACTGCTAAAGAAAAGAGCACTGTTAGCTCGTACATTAGTTCGCACTACCTTAGCAAGATGTAAGATTTACAATTCTGTTGTTGAACTCTCGTTTCCTTTTGAACTTTTATAATTTATTTTCTGCATCAACTGCTTTTGATCATGCAATATGTAGATGCTATTGTGTGAGAGAGGCCAAGTATCTAAAAATATTATTTATTACTAGACCAGACGAATTGTCAAATTGATCCAAAATCCTTAAAGTTTAGGAAGAACAGTTATGGAAAACCTGAGGTAAGTTGTTCTGACAGTTGATGTCTACTTGGGAATGTTTTTTTTGCTTGTTTGACATGTTCGTCAACTTTTCTTGTAAATAATTAAAGCTTTTAATAGCACATTTGAACAGGTAGACTGGCAATGTTCTGATGATTGGAGCCTGCCACCATTGCATTTTAACATCTCACACACTTCATCTTTGATAGCTTGTGGAGTGACAGTGGATTCTCCAGTATGTATTATATGTAATATACATATATGCATATTCTCTTAAATTTCTGATTTATGACTTCCCCCCTCCCTTTTTGATTATTGTTTTTCTTTTTGAAGGGTATTTGATATCTGAACTGATCGAATTGTCTGACAACATTGTAGATTGGCATCGATGTGGAAGATAAGCAAAGAAGGTTAAAGAATAACATATTAGCTTTTGCCCGACGATACTTTACTCTTCATGAACTGGAAATGCTGACTGGGATTTCAGATCCTGAAACTCAACAACACGAGTTTATAAAATTATGGACTCTAAAGGTTGGGATGAACATTAAATGTTAATTCTTTCCCTATTTGATCTATATTCTATACTGATCAATTTACCAGTTAAATGTAATATGGTATACATAGACTTCATTTGAAATTATTCCTTTCTCATATAATGAGAAGTACAATTCAGAGAGAGGATAACTTCTCACTGTTATAAGTTCAAATTCAGAGCATGTCATGCTTCTGGTGAAAAAAAAAAATCATGTTCTGTTGTTTTGCTGTCCTGCAGCTTTCACTTACGCCATGATTCCCATTTTTATAGGAAGCATATGTAAAAGCATTGGGGAAGGGCTTCTCAGCGTCACCTTTTAATACATTTACTGTTCGATTAAGGGATTACATGAAAAAAGGCATATGTCATGCACCTCATCTGATTTCTGAGGTATGCTCCACACTTAGCAGTTGGATTGTAGAAAGCGCTGAGAGGTGTTTGCCATTCATGATCTGATTCTTCTTCAGGACTCTGCTTCGTTCAAGGAGAATCATAGTATAGTGTTTGATATAGGGTTAAAGTCCTGGAAGTGTTTAAAAAGGAACAAATTTGCCCAAGCGGTTAAAAAACTAACGACCTTTAAAAAAGTTGATGTTGAGAGTTAACATTTTTAACGGCAAGGGGCTAAATTGCTTCGTTTTAGTTACTTATAGGGCAAAATTGCTCTTTGAAAAACTTCCGGCGCTCTTGAGTTGATATTTCTGAGGGAAAATTGCACCTTAATCATTTGATTTATTGTTCATCTAACAAATTAAATACTCTTAACTATTTCACATTGACTTAAATCCTTTTGTTTCATCTGCCTTGTGCACTTTACTTGCCTGGTAGGTTCCCGAAATAATTATTGAGTCATCTGGGGACCCGAATAAGCCCATGGGAAACTGGCAATTTGTGCTTCTAGAGTTGCTGGGTTCTCATTATGCTGCCATTTGTATGGAGCAGGACATGATCTCTGGAGGTAGTCAGTGTTGTTAAAATTTTGTAGGAACTGTATTTAGAGTGGTTGCTAGAGATTTATGTGTGTGATTTGCAGGTAATGGTAGGGTTGCATTAAATTTGAGCATTCGGAAAACGATCCCCTTTGTTGAAGATGAATATATATCCGAGACTGATGTTGTAGTAATTGGTGGATTGACTACACTCTTGGGTTCTGCATAATGCAAGAAGGGACACTCCTGTATATGGTGCACAAATTGCATACTTGTACGTGTACACTTTTTGAATGGAAGACAATTTTCGTGATATTCAAAATGGAAAATGGTGAATGGTGAATGTCTATGGCTTGTTAGTGTACAATGTCAGATTTAAGAAGTAGTATTTTGTCAATTATTTTTATAAACATAAAAAAACAAATCTGAACTACTAAAATTTGATTTATATAGTTCATAATGGCAGTAAAAAAAATAATAATAGAAAAGTTTGAATTTTGTAAAATATTTTAATTGTGAGAGACCAATCACTTTTTTGTGTGTGTGTGGATAAAAGTCAATTTATTTAACAAAATGATAAAATGAGATAGATAAAACCACCAAACTGATCTTGACTTAGCACTTAGGATCAAATTGATAGACCCACCACCCCACCACAACAGAGTTTATTACTTCTAATATAGAGTTGGTTTTGTGGTATAAGGTCTTGATAGATCTTTTTAAGTTTTGAGTTTGAATCTCAAAGGAGACATTTGTGTTGGGAGAGGCCATCATAAACCGAGTATAGGATAATAATACCAAAAAAATGGAGCTCATTACTAATTATCTATAAGAATTTATGTATTTTGGGGAAGAGGTAACAACATATGAATATAAGATTAGCATTTTTTTTCCCCTTCTTTTTTCTATTTTATGGCCATAGATTCATAGAAGAGATAGAACCATGGATTCAAAGAAATTGAAACGGAGTGTGATTAGTTATATATGTGATATGGAGGCCCAAACTATATATATATATATATATATATATATATATATATATATATATATATATATATATATATATATATGAAAAATTATAATAAAGGATATAAGAAAAATAATATTTATTATAAAAGACCATATAAATGATAATTATTTTGAAGGACATAAAATTAAAAATTAAAAATAAAAAGACTAAATTACCCTTAGTTCTACAATTTTTGCGTAAAGGTAAGAAAAAAAAATGTTTTACTTTTACCATTATTTTGATTTTTCTTATGGCTATTTAATCTTTCCATTTTAATGTTTTAATTTTTAATCCTTCAAAATAATTACTATTTTTATACTCCTTTTTAATAAACATTATTTTTTAAAAATCCTTTATTATATAATTTTTATATATATATATATATATGATTTATTGAATAATTGAAAAGAAGAATAACAGTACGCGCCATAATGTGGGATACCGTGAAAGCACGCGCCGTAAACTTCAAGCCATCGAGGACGAAACGAAGACAGTTTTCCATGATCGGAAGATGAAACAATTTCACCAGAAGAATTACATGAAGCAAAAATATTACTCCCTCGTCCCTCCTGTTAGAGGACAAAGTTTGTGTAGAAATTCTTTTTATGATAACCCCTCTTTCCTTCTCCTGTAGAAATTCCTTCGTTTCCCTCTTCCTTCTTTGCGCTCTGAATCTTCATTTCACACTCCACAATGCCCTCTTCGCTTTCTCTCAAGCCTACGTTTCAGGTTACCCCTTCCCTCTCCTTCAGAACCACAAACTGGATTCCGCCGCCAGCTCAAGTGAATTCGTGTGCCAGACACTCTTTTCCCTCTTTCTTTGTTCGATCCCAGGTCCAAATTTCTTCATGGCTGATTTATATTAGTGATTCTTTTTTTTTTTTGATTCTCCAGGCTCGTATATATTAGACTATGATTAGGGAAGTTAGTTGGGTTTGTAGGAGTTTGCCGGGAATCGAGAGAGAAATAGGATTTATGACCTCCAATTAAGTGATGAGGTGTGAAAATTCTGCCATGTAAAACTAATTATTGTTTAAATTTATTGATTGCAATGTTACCTACATAGGTTATTATTTGTTTTTCTTATTTTCTTTCATCCACATAGTTTTGTTTTATCCATATTCGGCTTCATTTTTTAGAGTAAAGATGCGATAGTGTTATATAATGTGGAAACCTGGTGGTTACTCTATACTCTTTAAGCTCATGTCATATTCTAGTTCGTTTTCATAGATGTCATATTCTAGTGAACCTTTGGAAGATTCCCTTAAAATTAATGAGTGGGAGGTGGGCATGCTACAGAAAAAAGTTGCTGCCAGCCAAGGTATAAGAATAAGGAGAAGACCGCCAACTGGGCCCCCTTTGCATTACGTAGGTCCCTTTGAATTCCGGTTGCAGAATGAGGGAAATACTCCTCGTAACATTTTGGAAGAGATTATATGGCACAAGGATACAGAAGTCAGAAAAGTACGATGACTAATTGATTTTCCTCTTATAATTTGCTTAAATATATATTCTTTTGCACAAAATAAACTGTGAATTGCTTGATTTTCAGCTGAAAGAGAAAATGCCTCTCGGTATACTGAAGAAAGGTCTTGAAAATGCTCCTGCTACCAGGGATTTCATTGGCTCCTTAAGGTCGGCCAATGAGCGAACTGGCCTTCCAGGATTGATAGCTGAAGTGAAAAAAGCTTCCCCAAGTAGAGGTGTCTTGAGAGAGGACTTTTTTCCAGTAAGCATGTCTTCCTTTTAGCACTGTTCTGTTTTTATCTATGATTATGATTTCTCTACATTTTTAGAAAATTTGTGAAGTGGTTATTGGTGCCTGTGTGAATTCTTATATCAACTGGCTGGCACAATTGCTAGTCTTTTTGTGTGTGTGTGTGTGTGTGTGTGTGGGTATTTTCTCTTCTTTCCAGGATTGCAACTTGTTGGATGGATACTATTCTATTTTATATTTTCATTTGGCTTCCTGCTACTTACATTTTACAACATACATTGATGCAAAGTGATGTTTGCATGAAAAATTCTTGTATAAATGCTCATTAAAAAATTGCTTTTACCTTGCTGAGCATCTTAAGATGTTTTTCATGCCTCCTCCCCTTTATTGGTTATTTTCTCCTCATGCTCTCCAGTGACCAAGAAAATTAATTCTTGCTGCCTCCATCAGAAAGATCCCTTTTCCTATTAGTTTAAATAATATGGCCAATGCTGTAGTTATTATGAATTTTCAGCTTATGTTCACCCAATTTGAACTGATTTGTAATCTGTTATTTTCTTTCTGATGCACCTCTCCACCATTCTTTTTGTGCCACCAAATTTTTCAAAATTTCTATTTTTAGTAGTATACCACTCTCCTGAAGTAAACAGCTATAATATAAGTATGAAAAGTAAAACAATTGAGCCTGTGTGTATTATTATGTCTTTTTCCTTGATGTCTCTTTTGTTTCTTCTATTCATAGTTTCAAGCAAATGGTTGCTTCAAAGTAAGGACCTAATCTTAATTTGTTGTTTCTGGAAGATTTCTTCTTTTCTCATTGAATGGATCATTTTATCTGCCAGTATTTTCTAAACACCCTAAGTAATGAGCAATAGTCACCAAAGTCCTCTAGTTTGTTTGTTAATTTTTCTTCACAGTACATGGTACTATTCCGGAGGTTCTTTGTGATAGGTTGAAATAGCTCGAGCTTATGAAAAAGGTGGAGCAGCATGTTTAAGTGTTTTGACAGACGAAAAGTATTTTCAGGTACACTATCTATCTAGTATTTGTTTTGAATCTACGTTCCACTTGATTGTTGCTGAGTGATATTTGGTAGTTAATAAGCTGGCAATATTGCAGCTCAACGGTAGCTATCTCTAACATTATTTTCATGCTATCAAAACAGGGGAGCTTTGAAAATCTTGAGTTGATAAGGAAGGCTGGAGTAAAGGTTTGCTTGCTGACTTGTTTTGCTCCTTGATATTGGTTTTATTTTATTACCTAAAGCTTGGTGTCCCGGCCTAGAAAAGTGACCGACCAGGGCCCGTCTTGTGTCTTAATTGCCTTAAAATATGCAGTGCCCTTTGTTGTGCAAAGAATTTATAGTAGACGCATGGCAACTTTACTATGCTCGAATTAAAGGTGCAGATGCAGTACTCCTTATTGCTGCTGTTTTGCCGGATCTTGATGTTAGTTACATGATTAAGATATGCAAGATACTTGGACTGACTGCTCTTGTGGAGGTAGAGTTGATGCTTCTTTGTTTGTTCTGTTACTTTTGGTGTGCTTTAATTCTATTTGCTATAATTAAGCGAATGTGTGGTAAAGAAGTCCATAATTTTGATGCTCAGATCTGAAACATTTTACTTACCACCTTACATTGACAAAGAAACCAAAATCTATGTATGGATGAGCTCTATGCTATTTGAGATGAAAAGCTTTCCACTTCCCTATGATATTTTCCCCTTCATTTAGACTGCAAAGAAATTACACACGTTATCATATTGTAAATAACTTCAGTTCAATTTGCCTTAATCCTTGAATGTGCATGGCATGTTTTCTTCTTTCGTTACTGCCCACTCAGATTTTTTTATAACCAGGAGAAAATATTCACTTATTTTGAATGTTTGTGCTGTTTGCCCCTAGGTGCATGATGATAATGAATTTGATCGTGTTCTTGGAATAGATGGGATTCAGCTTATTGGCATCAATAATCGTAATCTTGGTATGCCCTCTTTCTGTCTCTTAATAAAATAGTTATGCTCTTTCTGTTACTTCTTTCTCTAAAGATAAAGGTTTCTGTTATTTTTTAGGGTGATTTTCCCTTACATGGGTAAGCCTTCTTGTCCATGAAGTCTCTTATTCCTTCATGAATTTTATTCACCAGCTTGTTGAATTCATTGTTAGTGTTGGATTTGCCTTAAATGTACTAATCCCTGTACTTGATTAAATTTGCAACTTTAAATTGACTCGTTGAGTGTCTTCTCAGTAGTCCCATTTAGATTATTACATGATATATTAGTTTTGTGATGTTAAAAAAAATGTTTTCTCGTTCAAACTTCAACTCGTGTGTGGCTAAAACATAAATAATCTTCTACTTCATCTTTGAATATTCTCATTATTGTCATATTCTGAATTTGAGCGCATCACTGACCTGTTATAGCTTTGTTATTTTTCTTGCAGGAACATTTGAGGTGGATATCAGTAACACAAAGAAGCTTCTTGAAGGAGAGCGAGGCAGAATAGTCCGTGAGAAAGACATAATTGTATGTTCTTAAAACCTTTACTAAGACGTCCTAAAATGAAAGATCTGTGTTTTTGGTGGTAATTATGCTGATAATGATGATCTTGTTCCATAAAATGTTTGGTTAGGTTGTTGGGGAATCTGGTCTGTCTACTCCAGATGACATTGCCATTGTACAAGAAGCTGGATGCAAAGCTGTAAGTATTGTGGATATTACTTCCATATAATCATACCTGATGTACAAATTCAACGTTACAGTTGATTCGTTCTTCTACTTCGTATTACCAATTCTATCAAAATCATGCCCTCTTGTGTGCTTGAGAATACAGTTATTCGAATTCAATCATTGTAATATACTCCCTCCGGCCCTATATATAAGAGCCTTTTAACTAAATCTTGAGATTCTAAAAAGTAGTTAAAAGTAGTTAAATGTAATAATTATGTAGGAAATTTAATTTTTTCCCTGAGAATGCCCCTATTTATGAATGGGTGAGAGAAAAGTATTAATGAGAAAATAATGAAAGAGAATGTATGTAGTATAATAATTAATTGAGGGCAAAATGGGAAAAATTGCATTTCTTATTGAGACAAACTCAAAGGGATCTTATATTTATATATAAATCCATTTAGAAAAAAGGCTCTTACATATAAGAACGGAGGGAGTAACGATCAAACTACAATGTTGTTTGTTTTTGCAGGTTTTGGTTGGAGAGTCTATTATAAAACAAAGTGATCTTGGGATGGGAATCAGCAATCTTTTCGGCAAAGATATATCTCTTCAAGTCTGAAGTCAGCATTTGAGGTTACAAATTTTGTCTGTACCAAAAATAAGTTATTGAGTTTACCAAAAAAAAAAAAGGTTGGAGAAAATGCTTTTGAATCATATTATGTACGACATTTTAATTTGTTATGTCAAGTCCTTGTAACATTTAAGCGTTGTTTGCAACAATTCTTCTGTTTTCTTACTCATCTTTCTGGTGATTAGTTTTAGAGTTGTGAGATTAATTTGAAATTTGTGATTAAACCTTCAAAATTTAAATGCTAATTTAACATGAGATGTGTATATGTTGGGCATGACCGTATGAGAGACCCATCTGATGGCCCCACTGAGACAGTCATATTCCTTGAACTATAAATTATTCGAACATTCATTGGCAATATAGATATATTCTTTAATTTACCTATATTTTAAACTTAAGCTTAATAATATTTAATTGCACAGTCATTACTTAAATTTACAAAATTATCATTTGAGTTTGTGTTTTTATTTAGAAATTTAGCGGTGTTAGAATTATAGGCCTAAAAATATATTTTATAAAGTAAAAGGACTAAAAGTATATCTCATATAAACTTTAAATGATTAAAAGTATCTTTAGCCCTTAGCCTATATTATATCATTTGGATCTATCTTTATTTTAATGCTATTTTACATTATGGCTTTCTATATGTAATATGTGTGTTGTATTTGATATAATATATATTTGAAAAGTTGATTTTAGTTTGAAATATAATACAATTTATATAGTTGTCAATGTTTTTTCTAATTTAAGTTATTGATGTTTCTTCAACAATAATCAAAGAGAAGAATAAATGATGTAATTAAAAAAGATGACTATAGTGTTTTAAAAAATACATATCATATTATGAGTGTATGTGTTATGATAAGAAAAACATAGTAGCCAAAATATTAAATATTCGTTCTTCTTAAGGTAATTATCATTATTATTTAGGGAGGATAATTCAGAAGGACGTGTTTTGATAAGTTTACAAAATCCACTAATGGGGAAATGGAAAGTGCAATTATGCACGCATCGACTGAAAGTAGTCCAATGAGATATTGAGATGTTTGGTTGTGTACCCAAGATGACAAAATCAAGATAAATCTCATTGAAAGTGGAAACATAATCAAAATCAAAATCCAATGAGGGCTTGTTTGAATTGGTGTTTGAAAAATACGATTACACAAGTTGAGATAAAGCTCTTCTCACATACTTACTTAATCATCTTTTTGACTATTTTAATTTATAGTTTCATTGTTTCAATATTTTTCCAGTCACTCTTTCTCTAAAACTAATGTTTTCTTAATTCTCCATTCTCTAGACTCTATTATATCAACTTTAGTTGTACAATTCTCTTCATTTTCTTTTAGGAATTATAAGGGCATGTACTAATGACCTGAATTTCAGGTGGGATCTACAACCTACAACTTTCTACTTAAAGGGAAGAATTCATATCATTAAGTTGCAAAGTCAATAGTTAATTCTCTTCATTTTATGTAGGAAAAATCATACAAAAATATCTTAAAAAATACAAAATTCCAAATCTATGCCTTGAATTTGACAAAGGACAATTCAATATCCTAGTACCAAAATGGGATTTGAAAATGTAATCAGATAACCTTTATGCCCCTGTTCTTCCAACCCAATCCACTCCCTTTTTTTGGCTTCCTCTTTTATGTAAAGCATAAGCCTAGTAATAAATAATTGATAACTACAGTAATGGATATTTGAAAGTATGGGGTAAAAAATACAAAAAATAAAAAGATAACTTAATTTATGAGGTAAAAAAAAGGGGACTGGGACCGGGATCTCAAAGGGATCCTAATTCCTATAACTTAGGGATTTTAGGTTTTAATCTGGAACTGATTATTTAACATAAATAAAAAATATTAATTTTTTTAAACGGGATTTATAAAACACCCATCTAAATATATATTAAATATTTTTTTAATGCTTTTAGACATTTTTAATACTTTTAGACTTATTTATTGGAATCGATCTAAAAAATATATTTTATATTTATCAAAAATATACTTATATTTTAAAATTTTCCTTATAACTGGATTGGATTAGATAGACTAATAGAGCGGTTTAAAAAGCCTCTTCCTACTTCTGGTAGGATTTTGATTTGTTTTCTTTTTGGTTAATTTTTTTAGCAAGCACAGGAAGTTTATAACCACCGTTAAATTAGCTAAAGGTTAATAATGAGCTGTAAAATTAAAAAACAGGAAAGATTAAATTGAAGAGCTGAATATTAAAAAAAAAAACAAATAATTAAGGCTAAATGTCTATAAGTGATCTTTTCCTTAATTTTAGGACAATGAACTTTGATTCAAGTTATTGTTCCGTATATTATGAGCAAAAACTAGAAATAATAAGCCTATATGTAGAAAGATAATTGAAGTTGATAAAGCGAGTGTTTGAGCATGCATGAAATTATTATGGTAAAATATTCTAACTACCCTATGTTTTATGTTAATTATAAATGTTAATGTGAATGGATCTTTCTTATTCAATCAACTCAATCAATGTACAATGGTGCCTTATATAGGCCCAGACCACACACACACCTGTATGGGCCCAATATACAAGTATACAATACTACTCCACTAATTACATCACTAACTATTAACTAATACTAATACTCCCTCTCAAGTTAGGGCCACATATATAAAATACATCTAACTTGCTCAGCAAATATTTATGAGCTTCTATTCCCAAGCTCTTTGTCAATATGTCAGTCAATTGTTCTTCTGACTTGACATGCTTTAGATCTATCAACCCTTCCTGCAATTTTTCCCTAACAAAGTGACAATCTAGATTAGTAGCATTGAAAAGTAGTATGAGTAATAATCAAGTATAAACAGATGTAAATCACAATATTTGAATTCTCGGAAACGTTGTGATTTGAATCAAGAACTTGCACTCGAGTGTGATTCCAGAATCACTCGAGTGTGTATTCATCACTCCAGTGCTTTTGTAATCCAACTTGAGTGTCTGATGAACTTAGAGTTCTTGTAGTAAATTGTTGTAAGAATGGGCCACTCAAGTGATTGAAAACTTGACTCAAGTGTCTTCTATTTGCTTGAAAAATAACTTTAACTCTACCAGTGACTCGAGTGCATACTGCAAGTGAGCTTTTATCACTTGAGGGATTCTCAAGTTCACTTGAGTAATCTCCAAATTAGAATCACTGGACTCTTGGTTCATCAGGAAGTGACTTGCTGAATCCTCGCAAGTTGCTCACGATCACTCAAGTGACAACTTCCTCACTCGAGTGAGAAGGTTTATAACTTGCAGCAACATCGCAAGTGACTTGCTGAAGTCTCCCGAGTTGATTCATCATCACTTGAGTGATCACTTGCTCACTTGAGTGAACATCTCTTAACTTTTAGAAAATGAGCGACTGACTTACAAAATCTTAGCAAGTGATCTCCAGCACTTGAGTGGTCACTTATTTACTCAAGTGATGAAGCTCATCACTTGAGTGATCTGCTATAACTTCCAACAACCCTGTGAGTGACTTGCTGATTTCCTGCAAGTGACAGAGGATCACTCGAGCGCTCACTTAGCCACTCAGTGATCTTGTATCAATCTTTATTCTTTTAGCTAGTGACTTGCAAAATCACTAGAAGTTAGGATCATTACTTGAGTGAATTAATTGCCACTTGAGTGATCATGTCAGATCACTTGAAATGAATAATTTTGATGATTCAAGTTTTAGTTTAAATAAAATTCTATCACTCGAGTATCTTGAAACTCAGAACTCGAGTGACTTATCAAGTTTTCGTTGAAATGATCATCAAAACATAACCTGAGAACTAACAAGTCTTCCATTCAGACTTCCCCTCGTAGTCTCACCCCAGAACCCAATACGATTACCTGTTTCACAGTGGACTGCTTTGCTGCTAGGTCTGACCATACTGGTATTGTCACTCAAAATCGCACAACAAAATTCATTGTTGAGTTAACCGCAGAATCAAAATCCTATAGCACGTAACCAAGAACTCTGCTTTACAACAGAGTTAGTGTATCTTTGATTGTCAATTGCAGCAGCGTGGAGTTTGAGTGAGAAGCTAAAACCCTCAAACTTTAGAGAGACGAATTAGGCCAGAAAGTGAGGAGGCAAAGTTAGATATATTTAGATTCAGAAATCAGAAGAAATGCGCCTGAAACGGCCAAATGCATTTTCCTAGTAGTCAGTTAAAGACAAAGAAAGCGAAGTAAGGTCGCTTGAAGCTGAAAGAGGAATTTTGGCCAAGGTGGGGAGTGGAGTTCAATAAGTGGGGCATTGGCGTGAGTGAATGGTGGTGAGGAAGAAAGAGAATAGGACGAAGAGGGGGGTGAGTGTTGAATGAGGTATGTGGGCCCGAGGTGTGGTAGAGTCGTAGAGAGGGATGGATAAGAGGATAATGGCTAATGAATCGTGACAGATGTTGGAGGATATGGGAAGTGGAAAAACCAGTTCTGATATCCTTGGGATGGGAAGGATGGGTAGGGAACTAATTGATTTTTGGGAGTAGGAACACTCTTTTTAAATAAAAAAAATCTTTTTTTTAAAAACAAAATGTTAGTTGAGATTTAATTATTTAATTATTTTATTTTTTTTAAAATAATTTTTTTGAAAAAATATAAAGTAAAAAATAACGATAATTTTCAACGAACATATTTTTTAAAAATGATTTTTTAATTTAAAAATTAACAATTTTTTAAAAAATTAGCTCTCCTTTTAGATAGGCAGGGAAAATGATTCCGATGGTCAAGAGGATAATGGCTAATGAATCGTGACAGATGTTGGAGGGTGTAATGGGAAGTGGGTTTGTGTGGGAGTAGGAGAAGGTGGGTGTGACGTGGGTCTAATGATTATCTTTTTTTAAAACGTCTATTTATAAAAGCAGATGTTAATAAATATTTTTAACATATGTTTTTGTGTTAAAACTAAGGCGTAAAATTTTAAAAATACCATCACTTTATTTTTAATAATTGTTTAGAAAAAATAGTATTGAAAGTAAAGTTGAAATTTCAAAAATGCCATCGATTCCTTTTTAACTTTTTTTTTTTAAAATTAGGCGTTAATTTGTGTTGTTAAATGAACTTTTTGTAATCGTAATTGATTATAATTTATTTTCTAACTTTTTAATATGTTAAAAATGTATTAGTTTTGAGACTATATAATTTATAATTTTAATTTTTCATTGCATTTATTGTAATTTTTGTATTTTTAGTTTCTTGAATGACTAAAAATACCAAACACCTATTTTTTTTCTACCAAATATAATAAATTGAAAAAAAATACTTATGTTAAGTTCTCTTCGTAAAAGTGTTCTATTTTTAAAATATTCTAATATAACAATAAGCCCATAAAAATGTGACACATGATCATATGTAATTGAAGAACTTATTAATATAATAGACATAAGGAACTTAATGCAAATATAGTCTTATATCCATTACTTCAAGTTTTCCAATTACAAATCACCATGTGTCTTATTTTTTATCTAGCTTTATAGAAAAATGATAAAAAAAAATAAAAAATAGGACACATTGTCATGTATGTAATTGAAGAACTTGACGGAAATAGTTATCATGCGCCCAAAAGGAACTTAATCTAAGTATTTTCCTAAATTATATAGGTTTGAGAGATTGTATGAGTCATTTAAATTCATAATAATAATAATAATAATAATAATTATTATTATTTTTATTTTATATTTTTTTTACAAACATATAGAAAACCTACTCAAATTTTCAAAAGTTTGTGATATTTCCAAACTATCAAGGAAAATTTACGATTTAGTATTAAGGGTAAAATAGTAAAAAATTTTAGTTCAAAATATATTCTTAAAATCTGTTTAGAATATTCTTTTACAATAACAGTTTGAACTTTTAAGTGTTTTTACTCAATTATTATCTGTACATAAATGAAGTTTACATATTTGGTCAAATTAAATTAGGAAAAGTAATGATGAAAACGTATATACGGAGATTAATTCTTCAACATGAATGTGAACATGATTAAGGGAGAACAACTGGCTAGAGGAATCTCAGCGTATAAAATGACTAAAACCTCGGAGGAATAATCTTGGCATATTCTCTTCTTCTTCCATATATATATATATACACACACATCCACACCATCACATTCAAACTCGTCCCTCTAAACATACACAAACACACATTTGTCTCTCTCTCTCTATATAAAATTGAGACGCAGCTTTTCGTAACTGTGTCTGCAGGATTCTTATTAAGTCTGTGGTTATGGCGCGAGAACAAACTAATAATGTGCTTAACACCCTCGATACGGCCAAGACGCAATGGTACCATTTC
This sequence comes from Acacia melanoxylon, assembly GCA_019022615.1. Taxonomy (NCBI): domain Eukaryota; kingdom Viridiplantae; phylum Streptophyta; class Magnoliopsida; order Fabales; family Fabaceae; genus Acacia; species Acacia melanoxylon. The sequence continues at coordinate 355,325 of JAFJYJ010000124.1, forward strand.
ACGGCCGTCGTCGTCGCCGGCATGGGCTTCTTCACCGACGCTTACGATCTTTTCAGCATTGCCAACGTTACCAAGTTGTTGGGGCGTATATACTACACGGAAGAAGGGTCCAAGAAACCAGGGAGTTTGCCGCCGAACGTGTCCATGGCCGTGAACGGCGTCGCTCTCTGTGGGACGTTGGTCGGTCAGGTTTTCTTCGGGTGGCTCGGCGACAAGTTGGGGAGGAAGAAAGTTTATGGGATGACTCTCGCCCTTATGGTGATTGCCTCGCTGGCTTCTGGTCTCTCTTTTGGTGACACCCCAAAAGGCGTCATCTCCACTCTCTGCTTCTTCCGATTCTGGCTCGGCTTTGGAATCGGCGGCGACTACCCTCTCTCCGCCACCATCATGTCCGAATATGCCAACAAGAAGACTCGCGGAGCGTTTATCGCCGCCGTCTTTGCCATGCAAGGTAGGTTTTACTTTGCTCATTATAACCAATTTAGGATACAGCATTCCCCGATTAAAAAAGTTAAATAATTAAAATATTTATATTTAACATTTTATATAAAATAATTTTTCGTATAAACTTATATTTCTCCGGTCATTGGATATAAGTTATCTCTAAGTGACCTCCAATCATAGTTTTGGATTAATGAAGGGTGTTTCTGTAATTTTGTTTACTTTTTTATCATATAAATTTTATTAAAACACCCTTCATTAATTCATCTAAAATTACAAACACACCCTTTATTAATTTAAAATGACGTAATTTTAGTGGTCAATGGAGATAAGCTTATCTCCGGTGAATGGATAAATACGTTTCTCATGATCTAATGTTGTAATTAAATAATTTATTTATTAAAAAAATGGCCACTGCACCGAGGAATGAGAGTAGTACATGTTAATCTTACCTATATAAAAAGCAGAGCGATGTTGAGTTCTCTGTTTGACACTTGTCTTTTTTATTCTACCAACTGCCAAAATAACTCCCTTTACTTATTATTTTGGATTTATAATTTATAATTCATGACTATACTTTCTTTGCACTTGACACACCTGTCTTCTTTGTTTTACTATCTCAAAAGTAACACTATTTACTTATTATTTTTAATTTTTAATTTATGCATACAATTTCTTGGAATAAATATCTCTATTAACTCTCTTAATTATCCTCTTTATTAGATTAACCGATAAAGTAACTCCCTTCATTTGATTTTTCACATTTTCTCTCTAATATTTTAAAATATTTTGTAACAATTTTCCTTTTATCTCTCCTTATATCTGGTATCTTTTTTTGTCAATATTTTAATTTGGTCTTTGTTTTATCCTCCTTATATCTGGTATCTCTTTTCATCAATATTTTAATTATGTCTTTGTTTTATCCTCTACCTTTTGAGTTACATATTTTAAAACTTTTTGGAACCAACCATCATTCTCCCTCTCTTTATATATGAACTATTTTGTGAATAAATAAATTTTGGCGTCTCCCCAAATTTCAAATATTAAACACATTCTCTTAATATTTGAACTACTTTGTCGATAAATACATTAACAAAAGTAGAGCAGTAACCGATACATCAGCAAAATGATAATCTCAAAACACTAAAATAAAAAAATAAAAAAAAAAGTAGTTATGAAAGAGTGATAATGGGGAAGGTAGTTCCACACTATTTTACCAATCTTATTTTATCCTCAATAATAATTTTTTTTTTTTTATCAATAACCACATTTGAATTTATTGTTTTCTCATGTTTTAATCTTCAAAATCTATTTCGTAAAACAACAAGCAGATATATGAGACGTAGTTAGAGAAAATATAGGGATTCAAATTCCAAATAAAGGAAGGCAGTTCCACACTATTTTACCAATATTATTTTTTCCTCAATAATAATTAAATATATATTTTTGCCAATAACCGCATTTTAATTTACTGTTTTTTCATGTTTTAATCTTCAAAATTTATTTAGTCAAAATGTATTTCGTAAAACAACAAGCGAGATATATGAGATGTGGTTAAAGAAAATATAGGGATTCAAATTCCAAATAAATTAACTAAGATAATTCCTTATTTATTTGTCTTCTTATATAAGTAAACTTTTATTTTGAATGACCGACAAATTGTATTACCCTTAGTTTAAATTTGGCTATATATATATAGAGAGAGACACTAATATAAAAACAAATAAAAAATAAAAAGCAAGGTGGTTATGAAAGAAGGATAATGGAAAAGGTAGTTACCAATCTTATTTTTTCCTTGATAATAACTAAATATATATTTTTTTATCAATAAACGCGTTCGAATTTACTTTTTTTTTTTTCATGTTTTTATTTTCAAAATGCATTTGAATTTCTTGTTTTTTCATGTTTTAATCTTCAAAATTTATTTAGTAAAACAACTAGCAGATATATGAGAGGTAGTTAGAGATAATATAGGGATTTAGATTCTAAATAAATTAACTAAGATAATTCATTATTTATTTGTCTTCTTATATAAGTAAATTTTTATTTTGAAGGACCGAAAGATTGTATTACCCTTAATTTTAATTTGGCTATATATATATATAGGGGGGAGAGAGAGAGAGAGAGATATTTCTTTGGAAGTTGGCCTCTTCATGTTGTCGTGCGTACACCGGATAGGGATCGTGATGTTATTATGGTGGGAGTGGCCGTGGTAGTTATGTCTATGTCGCATGCTATAAATAATGGGTTGCGCTCCGGATTTGTGCTCTGCATTCTATGTCTTCACTCATGATCTTTAGTAGCAAATCGTCAAATAGGCTATCTTCCACTCTTTCCTCACCTTTTTTGGTTTTTGTCTTATTAATATTGATTTTGCATTGCATCCCTTAATGCATTACTCATATCTTCTGACATCTTTTATTTGTGTTTTCATCTTCATCGATGTTTTCTAAATGATTTTTTTTGCCTTTTATGTACCCATCTTCATCGGAAATTCAGATTGCATTACTTAAATTCATAACTTTTTTTCATTTTATATTCTTGGTGACACATATTCATATTTATGCATTAGTTGTTTGTTTATGTTTGTATTGCCATTAGAGTTTGAGGAGGCGTGTAGACCCTTGTCAAGGGTGATGTAGGTCGGTGAGTTCTTCCTCTATATTCCTCCCCTTCCTTTGTCTCTTAAGTTGGACAGGGAACTTGGCTTGATGTAGGGCACAAATTATTGAAGTTTGGACAGGGTCTTAAATAAGGGAAACTCGATATCTGAAAGAGAAGCACACAGGGAATTTTGAAGGAAAATGTATACCGGGATTAATAAACTCAAGCAAATTGAGTTAGAACATAGAGATGAACAATCAACTCATAAAGGAGGAAATGCAATTTAGGAAGGGATATCATATGAATATGAAGAACAGTTGGTTATAGTTTCATGCATATTAGCTTCTGACCATCTCCAAGCCGGAAGTTGTTAATTCCTTTTTTTCATTGAGGCGATATCTCTCTCCATGTAAGTTGTTGGTGTTTTTGAACCGAGTTTTTTCCCCTCCATCTACTTCTCAATTTCTTAACTCATTAATGATTTTGCCTCTTCATTTTGTTCGCCCAACGAGATTCTATGATAGCCAATATGGTGAATAGGAATATGTAATGAGCCATTTATAGGAGATAACATTTGTAGCCCATGATGGATCTATGAACTGTGGGCAAGTGGTTTATTTCATTAAAAATAATTACAAGTATTATAGATTCAAAAATTATAATTGAAACATGTGGACGTGGACTTAAGATTAAAGATAAATTAAAGATTGACAAATAAAAAAAAAATGAGAATCAGCCTTAAATCTAAAGTTTCATTCTTAAAAAATTTAAGGAAGTCGAGTATCGATAGTATTTACAATGAAATTTGTAATAATTATATATGAACTTATATTTCCATATTTCATTATATCGAAAAATTTTATATTTTGAAGTTTTCTAGAAAATTAATGATTTTTTTTTCAGTCTTTACAAGAATTTATAAAATTTTCAACATGATAATATGGTTGATAAATACAATTAGTTTTACTATCATATAAAACAATTACAAATATAATTGATACATCTTTAAGTAAGTAACATTGCAGCAAAGCAATATAGATTGTAGTTTTACTAGACTTGTACCCATACGGGGGTCTGTGCTAGTTACTATAAATAGCAACCCATTGAGCTTATTTCGAAAATGTTATTTACGATTTCTTCAGGGTTTGGAATTTTGGTGGGAGGAATTGTTTCTCTCATTGTGTCCACCGCTTTCGATAGCGCTTACAAGGCTCCGCCATACAATGTGGACCCAAAAGCTTCTCTTCCGCCTCAAGCCGACAACGTCTGGCGCATAATTCTAATGTTTGGAGCTGTGCCAGCAGCCATGACCTTCTACTCGCGAGCGAAGATGCCGGAGACAGCGAGATACACGGCTCTGGTGGCCAAGAACGCAAAACAAGCCGCCGCCGATATGTCAAATGTGCTTCAAGTCGAGCTCGATACGGAGGAGCAGCCAACATCATCGGAAAGAGACAGCAACAGCTTTGGTTTGTTTAGCAAGGAATTCGCGCGCAGACATGGGCTTCACTTGCTCGGAACATGTGCCACCTGGTTCTTACTCGATATTGCATTCTACAGTTCCAATCTTTTCCAAAAAGATATTTATTCAGCAGTCGGATGGCTTCCTCCGGCGGCCGAAATGAACGCAATTCACGAAGTTTACATGGTGGCAAAAGCTCAAGTACTCATAGCACTTTGCGGCACCGTGCCGGGGTACTGGTTCACGGTGGCGTTTATAGACATATTGGGAAGATTCTTCATCCAGCTTATGGGTTTCTTCTTCATGACAGTCTTCATGTTTGCTCTCGCAATCCCTTACGATCACTGGACCAAGAAGGAGAATAGAATTGGGTTTCTTGTCATGTACGCATTGACCTTCTTCTTTGCCAACTTCGGTCCTAACGCCACCACTTTCATCGTCCCGGCTGAGATCTTCCCGGCGAGGTTCCGGTCGACATGTCATGGGGTGTCAGCGGCTGCCGGAAAGGCCGGGGCGATCATTGGGGCGTTCGGGTTCATGTATGCGGCACAGAGCAAAGATCCGAAGAAGACTGATGCAGGGTACCCAACTGGGATAGGGATGAAGAATGCTCTGATAATGCTTGGTGTGATTAATTTTGTGGGGATGTTGTTCACTTTCTTGGTTCCTGAATCTAAGGGAAAATCTTTGGAGGAGTTGAGCAGAGAAAATGAAGAAGTTGAAGAAAATGGTGTTCCAGCAACATTGGCTTCAAGAACTGTTAATCCAATTTGATTATGTGAATTCAATTAGTTGTCAAAACTGTGTCTGCAGATTGGAGAATAGCTCCATACATGTATGCCATTTGTTATGATTTTTATTTTATTTTTTTTTTAAAAAAAGAAACTGGCATTCCGGAAGGATGACAATTTTTTTACGGGTCACAATAAAAGAACGATAAAAATATGGAACGAAATTAAAAATTTAACATTGAAGTCCACGGATGATATTATTATTAAAAATAGAAAATTTTAAAAATTCTAGCCAGCCAGAAGAAGCGTTCAGTTCAGTTAGATTCATTAGCTTTTATTATTAAAAATAGACGCACACTCCTCTAATCTTAGTTTTATTAGAATAATAAAAACCTTAAATTCATTATCTCTACTTTAAAATTTAACAGTTTTTCAACACAATATAAATTAAATATGAAATTTTACATTCATTTAAAAAATTTAATTATGTGACTCATAAGTAGGAGAAAAAAATTCTCTCTCCCTTCCATCTAAATATAACGAGAGAATTAATGCATTGGAGGTAATCTTCTTTAAGGTACTTTCAGCACTAAATATAGGTACATTTCAAAATGGGGACCTTCCGTTAGATCCAACCTCCTGGTATATGTAATTCCCTTTCATTACAAAAAAATAAAATAAAAATGTATGACACGATAATTTTCTATGTCAAGTCAGAGTGGCATTTAACATTTTAACTCAAGTTTGCAACAATTCTTGTGTTTCCTTGCTCATCTTTCTAGCTAGTTTGCTCTTTACAAGCCCAATTATCACATCATGTGACCCATTAATAATATGTTTTTACTAGGAATAAATCAAATATTTTTGTTTAAGAATAATTAGACTTGTTTAATTCTATTTTCTATTTTTATGTTTTTAGAATAATTACTAGGGTAATTTTTTAAAACAAATTTTAGAAATAAAATTGTAACAAAATGTTGGATTCTTTATTTTTTTAAAAAAAATGGTGAAAGAATAATTTGCTTTGTTAACATTATGTTCATTAATGAAAATCCTCTAATTTTGTAGAATAAAAAGTAATTAGAAATATGAAAATGTTCTTATTTTCTGTTGTTTTTCTTTAAAACGATGAAAAATCATTTTTAAATATGTTGTTAATTTTTTTTTTTCAAAATAAAAAACTACTCCCTCTAGTTTTTAATGTAGGACCTAATTAGGTTCTTAGAAAAAAATAATTAGGGTTTTAAACATCTTCATTTAGTTTGAAATTTTAGTTCAATTAATGCTTCAATATTCTTAATAATTGTTTGACTGGGTACATTTTAAAGGATGGTTTAAGCCTGAGAAGTGGTGAAATTGCCTAACATACATGTGAGTTATGAAATTAGTAAGGATTGTATTGTGAGTTATGAAATTAGTTTATTGTAAGCTATTTCGGTGCAGATTTGGTACTTTTGATGCAATTTATGCTATGAAGAAATTTAAGAACCAATTATTGTTTAATGATAATACTTCCTCGTATCCTCAGTCCTTAATGTTATACTCAATTGTGTGTTTTTTTTTTTTTTTGGAGAGAGTATATGAAGGAAGTTAATTAAATAAATTATTTTAAAGTATTTTTTTTTCTAAACTAATTTGCTTGACTTATGAACTAATATACTCCCTTCAATCTTTAATATAAGACCCACTTGACTTTTTTGAAGATATTAAGAAAGCTAAATAAATTATTTAATAATAGCATATGTTGTATATCATGAGATTATATATCAGTTTACAAGTCAGACAAATAAGTTTTGAGAAAAAAGATAAATATAAATATACTTTATGGTAATTTATTTAACTTCTTCAATCTCTTAAAAAAAAAAATCAACTGGGTCTTATATTAAAGATTGGAGATAGTATAATTTAATGATATGATTAAATAATTTATTTAACTTCCTTAATATCTCTAAAAAATAGCTAACTGAATCTTATCTATAATCGGAAGGATATGATGGAGTAAAATATAATGACAGGGACTGAAAATGGCTATCCTCTGCCCAGTCCTTAATTACAAATTCTTAAAACAGCAGTAATTAAATCAGGATATATCCTCAAGGTCGGTCTTCACTTAATATTGGAATCCAATAGCTATCCATGAGGACCACCGTTACTGGTCCTTACAAATTATTCTGCACGTAATCCTTTGAGTCTTTGCTTGGTATCTTCTTGGAAATGGGAATTCTTTTTTCTGGTAGGAAGATTGTGACATGTAATATTTATTGTATTTTTATTTCATTATTCAATAGTAACTGTTCCTTTCATTTTTTTTTTAAAAATCTAATGATAAAGAAGATATTTTCATTTATATAATCATTTTTGCAGCATATTGTGTTAGTTCTCTAAAGGTTTTGATGATTACCAATAGGTTGTAAGCAAAGGATAAAGTTTTGCTTTGTAAATTAAAAAAAAACTTATCGTCAAAGCAAAACTCGAGTTTTGGATTCAAAACTCGAGTTTTGACCTCTGAAGAAGAAACCAATTCTCGATCAAAGCAAAACCGCCAGTTTTTCGGCAAAACTCAAGTTTTAACTACGAGAGACTTCTCAATATTTTTTGAGAAAGTCAAAACTCCAGTTTTCATTGAAAACTCGAGTTTTGGACTCGAAAAGTCTCCTACATTTTGAGATTTTGAAAACCTCCAGGTTTTGGCTAAAACCTTCGTTTTCAAATTAACTTGAAATATTCCAAGTTTTCACCAACAAGTGAAAACTCGAGTTTTGAGGCAAAACTCGAGTTTTGAGTTGGCGTAAAGGTTTCGGTCTTTGGCACATTTTCAAAACCTCCAGTTTCTCAAGAAAACTCCAAGTTTTGGTTTTGGACAATGTTTTCACAAGTAAAGTGAAAACTCGAGTTTTGATTTCAAAACTCGAGTTTTGATCGACGAAAGTTCTTGGATTTTCTTAAACTCCAAAACCTCCAGTCTTCAACAAAACCTCCAGTTTTGGCTTTTCACAATGTTTTCACAACAAAAGTGAAAACTCGAGTTTTGATTCAAAACTCGAGTTTTGATGTGTCGAAAAATCTTTGAATTTTTCCGAGTTTTGAAAACCGCAGTTTCTTCACAAAACCTCCGGTTTTGTCTTGGCGCAAATTTACCCAAGTTTTCATGTTTAAATGAAAACTCGAGTTTTGATAGCAAAACTCGAGTTTTGGCCAAGCGAAAGTCGATGTTTTTGAACTATTAGAAAACCTCCAGTCTTGCAAGAAAACCTCCAGTTTTTGATGTTTTGGACTTAAATCAATTTTACTCATCAAAGTCCAAAACTCGAGTTTTGAGAAACAAAACGCGAGTTTTCATTACAGAGTTTAAAATTCAAATCTGGCGAATCTGTGAATCCTTCTTGATTGATCCTAATACTTTCTATTATCATTCTTGCATATTCCCTGCTATGTTTAACCACTTTGTTAGTGAGTTTCAACTTGCTTAAACAAGATTAAATGAAGATTTAGTGGAAAAGCAAAAAGCATGTCGAACATTAAATGCTTCAACCGAAAAGTTGCATACTTCGGTAATCCATCTCGTACACGCTTGCAAAGCATTAAAGAATGTTCTCCACTTCCCCTTCACGCTACACCAAGGGATTGATTTGTCCGAAATCAACTCGACCTCCTACACAATTTGGATTAAATGAAGACTAGTGAGAGAAAGCCCGAGAATTGCCTCCAACAGCCTAGAATAATCCCTCAACGGATATATGAAGTTGGCAACGGTCATTAAATGATCTACGAGCATAAATAGAGCAGCATTCAAGTTTCCCAACTAACACATCTCGCTGAAAAACGAAAATCATTCAAAGCTCTCAACTACTCTCTAGTTCTTCCGTGTGAAAGTGACTTTTGATACAAAGCTTCGGTGTTTATCATAATACACTCTTAGAGAGAGTTTCATTCTTGTAAAGCATTTATTGTAAGGAATCACAAGTCCGGGGACTTGGTGATTGGGTCATTGATTACAACTTGTAAGGGGAGTGAGTTCTAGGGAGATAACTACTCTTGAGTGCGAGTGTGTAATTCTTTGACATAGTGAAAATCTCGGTGTGTCGAGGACCGGACGTAGGTCGGTGGTTGGACCGAACCAGGATAAATTCGTGTGTCTTGCTCTTCTACTCATATCTCTGTTCATCTCTATTTTTATTGTTAAAAAACAGAGCAAGTTTTCGAAAATTTATACATACCCAATTCACCCCCCCTCTTGGGTATTTAGCTCCACTTTCATTTGGTATCAGAGCCAGGTTTTCTCTTAAGAGCTTAACATCTCGAGAAGGATCACTATGGAAGGAATCCTACCTGATGGAGCATCAATCAACCGTCCACCTGGATTCACTGGAGAACATTATTATTTTTGGAAGAATAAGTTTAGAGTCTTCGTTATGGCTTCAGAATATGGACTATGGAGAGTTTTCGAAATTGGTGACTATAATCCAACCATACTCGAAAATGGTCTCAAAATTCCAAAGCCTGAAGACACCTACGATGACAATGATAGGAGAAATATCACTTGAATAGCAAAGCAATCCTCATGCTCGAGTGCTCTAAGTCGAATGAATACTTCGAGAATATGCTCAAAGACCTCGGCTAAGGAAATGTGGGACGCGTTGGAGATAGCCCACGAAGGAACCATTGGAGTCAAGGAAAATAGAGTTAACACTCTTATGATCGAATATGATCTTCTTCGTATGAAGTCAGGAGAATCAATTGGTGAGTTCCAACTTAGATTCACTCATTTGATTAATCAACTTGCTGCCTTGGGAAAAGTCTACGATGAACCAGTCCAAGTCAGAAAAGTCTTGAATATTCTCAGCAAGGAGTGGGAAGCTAAGGTTACTCGCCATCGAGGAAGCTCATGGCGCGTCAATGCGATCGGTAGCGAGCGCTATTTGGAAGTTTGTCGAGTATGAAGGCAAGATCAAGTTCGAAAAGGACTTGATGAAATTCATAGTAAAAGCAAAGGCATAGCTCTCAAAGCCATCAAAGAAGCAAAAGAGACAATAGATAATGAAGAAGTAGATGAGGATGAAGAGTGGGCATGCTAGTTCGAAGGTTCAAAAAGTTCTATAAGAAGGACCAAGAATACAAGAAGTTCCACAAGGGTAGCTCTAGTTATGAGGCCAAAAAGCCTATCATCCGCTACGAATGTGAGAAGCCCGCCACATCAAATCGAGTGTCCCAGTGAAGAACAAAGATAAAGAAACAAAGAAGTTCAATCGATTCAAAAAGAAAGCCTATGTCTCAGCTATTTGGGGAGATAGCTCATCTGATGAAGATGAAGCTGATGAGGAAGACAAAGCAAATATTTGCTTAGTTGCTGAGGAGGAAGAGCAACATGACAACAATGATGAGGTATACGATTCAAAACCATCTTATGATGAGTTATTTGCTGAATACATTGTTGTTCAAGAAGAGTTTGATAAACTTGCTGAAAAATATCTTGCTTTGAAAAAGAAAAACATGACTTTTGAAATGCAAGTTGAAAAATCTTCCTTCATTAAAACCACTTTGTTTGTGAAGATTGTTCGATCTACGAGAAAAAGAATTTACACCTTACAAAAGCACTTGAGAAATTCACTAGAGGAAGTGAAATGCTCAATGTTATTTTAAAAGAACAAAGATTTACAAACGATAGATCAGGAATCGGTTACAAACCAAACTTTGATAAAAGCAGAGGGAAGAAGAAATTTGGAGAAAAGAATTATTTGAATTATTTTCAAAAATCAGTTCATTCCTCAAATCCTTTTGCACATTGCAATTATTGTAATCGAAAGGGTCACAATACTTCTTCCCGTTTTCATAAAAGGGAAAGAAAGAGTAAGCCCATAGGAAACTATCAATGGGTGCCTAAGGGATCCTACAAGGTTCCTAAGACACATACTAACCCCAAAGGACCCAAGAAAAGATGGGTACCTAAGACTTGATCTGTTATGTCTTGTAGGTCGTCTAAGAGCATCAAATCCCAACAAATGGTACATTGATAGTGGATGCTCAAGACATATGATGGGAGATCATTCAAAATTCTCTTCAATCAAATCCAAAGATGGTGGCAAAGTGACTTTTGGTGGCAACCAATCTGGAAAGATTGCTGGAATTGGTGAAGTTGGAAACAATGAAGGACCACAAATCAAAGATGTCTACCTTGTTGAAGGTCTTTGCCACAATCTTCTCAGTGTAAGCCAAAGCACTGATAAAGGTAACATAGTTATCTTCAATTCTGAAGAATGTTTGATTGTTAGAGAAGATGAACTCTCTTTAGAAAATTTGAAAACTAAAGCTTTGTTCAGAGCCTCTAGAGATGGAAACTGTTATACTCTTAATCTCTCTAGAAATAGCTCGTCTTCTCGAAAATTGTTTTGTTAGTAATCTAGATGATAGTTGGTTATGGCACAAGCGATTAGCTCATGTCAATATGATCCAACTTGATGATTACTTAAAAAGGATTTGGTCATTGGTATTCCAAAACTTCATTTTAAAAATGACATGATTTGTGATGCTTGTCAAAAAGGAAAACAAACCAAATCATCCTTCAAATCTAAAAATGAAATTTCAACTAATAGACCTCTCCAACTACTTCATATGGATCTAGTTGGACCAGCTAGAGTAAAAAGCCTTGGTGGCAATCTTTATACTTTGGTCATAGTTGATGATTTTTCTAGATTTGCTTGGACTATTTTCCTATCTTCTAAAGATGAAACATTTGATCAGTTTGCTGTTTTTGCCAAGAAGGTCCAAAACGAGAAAGGTCTTTCTATTTCAGGAATTCGAACTGATCATGGAGGAGAATTTGAAAACCATACATTTGCTTTGAGTTTTGTGACAATATGGGAATTAATCACAACTTTCTCGCCCAAGAACTCCTCAACAAAATGGTGTTGTGGAAAGAAAGAATCGAGTTCGACGGAGATGGCAAGGGCTATGCTAAATGAAAATAACACTTCTCAAGTGTTCTGGGCTGATGCCATGAGTACGGCTTGCTACATCTCAAATCGGGCTTACCTCCGAAAGAAGTTGGACAAAACTCCCTATGAGCTGTATAAGGGAAGAAAGCCAAATCTGGCTCATCTGCACATCTTTGGATGTAAGTGTTTCATCCACAACAATGGTAAGGATAACTTGGGAAAGTTTGATCCGAAAGCAGATGAAGGTATATTTTTGGGTTATTCAAATAGAAGTAAAGCTTATAGAGTTTTCAATACTCGTACTCGAATTGTTGAAGAGTCTATGCATGTTGTTTTTCGTGAATCCGAACTAAGAAATCCTTGGATGATGAAGAAAATGTTTTCAAAAATCAATTCTTTTCAAAAACTACTCCCGATCTATTGAAAATCCCGAAAATGTTTTTGAGGCTGATCCTCAAAACAATATTGAAAATTCGATCGTCTCGGCCTAGAGCTTGGAAGTTCATAAGGAATCATCCTTTGGACCAAGTAATAGGAGATGTACATCAAGGAGTAAGAACTAGGAATAGCACTTTAAATGAAGTTATCTTTTCGCCTTTATTTCTCATATTGAGCCCTCAAAAATAGATGAAGCCCTTTCGGACAATGATTGGGTGATAGCTATGCAAGAGGAGCTACATCAATTCGGTAAATCAAGTTTGGGATTTGGTACCAGGCCTAAAGACCATTCGGTCATTGGCACTAAATGGGTATTCAAGAACAAACGAGATGAGTCAGCAATCATTGTCCGTAACAAGGCAAGATTGGTTGCTAAAGGCTATAATCAAGAAGAAGGAATTGATTATGAAGAAACTTATGCTCCGGTGGCAAGATTGGAAGCCATAAGAGTTCTTCTAGCCTTTGCTTGTGTCAAGGGATTCAAACTTCATCAAATGGATGTGAAAAGTGCTTTTCTCGAATGGTTTTATTCGGGGAGGAAGTTTATGTTGAACAACCTCCTGGTTTTCAAAATGATCATCATCCAGATCATGTGTATCGTCTCAAGAGGGCCCTATATGGTCTTAAACAAGCTCCTAGAGCTTGGTATGAGCGATTGAGCAAATTCCTTCTTGATCAAGGATTTATTAGAGGAAAAGAGATACAACTCTCTTCATAAAGAGTAATAAACTTGGTGAAATTTTAATTGTTCAAATTTATGTTGATGACATTATTTTTGGTGCTTCTAATGATGCTTTGTGTGAAGATTTTGCTAAGAAAATGCAGGGAGAATTTGAGATGTCCATGATGGGAGAACTCAATTATTTCCTTGGTCCGCAAATCAAGCAAAGAAAAGATGGAATCTTCATATCTCGGACCAAGTACCTCAATGATCTGTCTGAAGAAGTTTGGGATGGATCATTGCAATGGAGCCGACACACCAATGAGTTCCACCGCCTCACCGGATCTTTGATGAAGAGGGCAAGGACTTCAACATAACGAAATATAGAGGAATGATAGGATCATTGCTCTATCTCTCAAACAAGTCGCCGGACATCCAATTTAGTGTGGGTATGTGTGCAAGGTTTCAATCAGCTCCCAAGGAATCTCATGCTGAGAATGTGAAGAGGATCTTCAGATACCTTGCCGACACAAAGACTCTTGGCTTATGGTTTCCCAAAGGTCAACCCGAACATTTGGTGGCATATTCAGATTCAACCATGCTGGCTATAAGACGAGATAGGAAGAGCACAAGTGGCCAATGCGAATTTTTTCGGTGGGTCACTTGTTTCCGGTTCAGCAAGAAGCAAACAAGTGTGGCTGTATCATCCACCGAAGCCTGAATATGTTGCTGCCTCTAGTTGTTGTGCTAAAGTCTTATGGCTCAAGCAACAACTATCGACTTGGGAATCACTCAAGGAGATCCCAATACTATGTGATAATACTAGCACGATTAGTTTGGCGAAAATTCTAGTTCAACATACAAGGACCAAACATATTGATGTGAGGCATCATTTCATAAGGGATCATGTTCAGAAGAGAGATGTCAAAGTTATGTTCATCCCAACATATCTTCAACTTGCTGACATCTTCACGAAGCCTCTAGCTAAAGAACAATTCAATTTCATTAGAAGAGAATTGGGAATGGTTAATCCCAATGAGTTGTGAGTATTTCTCTCTATCTAAATGTTAGTTATATTTTTTTTTTATGATTATAAAGAACTAACTTGAGCATCGGAGTGTCTAGACATGTTGTATGCGGGATAATTCAAAATCGAGTTTCATTGTCGAAGAGTGAAAACTCGAGTTTTGATATCAAAACTCGAGTTTTGATTTTGGTAAGTCGGATAAAAAACTAACCAATTTTTTTTTTTTTTTTTTTTTGAAAACTCGAGTTTTGAAGTGAAAACTCGAGTTTTGGCCATGGAAACTCAAAGGGTCACATAACACCCGTCATCCGATTAACCGCTAAGTGACTATCAAAACTCGAGTTTTGAATTGAAAACTCGAGTTTTGTCAAGGTTGTATATATAGGTCACTGTTTTAAGTTCTTCAAAACTCGACCTAAAACTCAAGTTTTATCTAGGGTTTCTCTCATATTGCCGATTCTCTCATCTCTCAACCTAAACCCTTACTCAAAAATCTCTCATGGCCTCGAAATCACACTCTCTTGGGGATTCCGACACCGATTCGAGCAACGAAGGTTCAAAATCATGGTCTCTACCTCCACCTCCTCCACCTCGCCGACCCGTGAGGGCGAAGGCGGTACCCAAGCGACTTCATCAAGGGGTAGATTGCTCAATCGAGGAATTAGCCCGGAAATTCCTTCCTCTCGATTCGCCTCTCTCAAAAGGGAAAAAGAAAGCTCCCACCGGTTCCTCCAAGTCCAAAGGCGTGTCATTTCAGACCCGTATCGTCGCAAGCAACAAAGAGAAAGGAACCGAACCAAAGGGCAAAGGAAAGAAGATTTCGAAAATTCTCACCCGTAAAGAAAAAGGTCGCGACGTCTCGCAAGAACAAAGAGAGCTTCGTATCACAACCCGGTCAATCTTCATCCAAAGCTCCTTCATCGTCTTCTAATCACCAAGAAGCAAAGCCTCTCCAATCATGGCCAATGCCATATCGACATTTATCTTCATCCTTCCCCACCTCCGGTTTTAGAATCATCTCTGATGGTCTTTCTGTTGAACAAAACAACAAATTCAAGGAACAATATATGAAAAGAGAATTTTGTCCCGTAGTAGCTGTCATTCTTGAGGACTTTCTCAAGGAATGTCATTTGGACTTATCTCCTTGGCTAAAACCCTATGAGTCTTTCATTTCTATATCTGCTCCTTTTGCTACCAATCTTGTCAGATTATTTTACTTTAATACGGAATATGACAATGAATTGGATTCTAGTGGTGACATAGTTGAGGAACGAATCACTACTACTGTTAGGGGTGTCAAATTCACTTTGTCTCCTACTATTCTCAACAATATCTTAAAGATTGACAATCCACCTCCTATTCCCGACATTTCCTTTAGCAATCGGAAATATTTGGGACCCTCGGACCCAATGAGCCCTTTCCTCAAGATCGGCTTCACTTGCTCACTTTCAACCCGGGTCAATGTCCAATACAAATTGAGTCTTGTGGTATATCTATTCACGAAATTTCATCCGAGAAAGGTGGAAATTATACCCACTTTGCTCAAAAAGATTACCCTCTCTTCGCGCCTTTGTCAATAAAGTGCCTTTCAATCTTGGCCACGGGTCTTCCAAGAAATGACCAATTTCAAGTTTGCTCGTCGGAGGCTTTCTCACATACCTTTTCCTTCATTAATCTCGGTCATTATGTTCTATCACAAGATTTGGTATGTAGGTGCGCCAAAGACTCTCAAGTACCCTCCATTCTTTGGGAAAGCTCAATTGAATTTAATGCACATCACCTTTGAAGCTGAAGGCTCGGGCAATCTCATGCCCCTTCAAGGTCTCGCCTAGAGCATCTCAAGCCCGTGCCTACTCTCAAGCTCATGAAGCTCAATCTGTACCCCCTTCTCATTCTTTGCCTGCAGACTTTGAATCAAAAGTACACAGCATTGTAGAGAGGGCCATTGCTGGCTTGTCAATTAGATTGGAATTCGAAATTGGTAAGTTGGTAGCTGAGGTCAGAAGTGGGAACCACGAAATGGTGGATGCACAAGAAGCAATGAAAACTCAAATTGAAGGAGTCTCGAGCCAGACTGATGAACTCAAGGGCAAGGTTGAGGATCTTGATGCTAAATTATCTACTCGCCTTGTCTCCAACTTGGATCTCGGTGACAAAGTGGATAAAATTCTAAAGCATCTTCATATTGGTACCTCTCGCTGGTCCAAGCGCTTCAGTCCCGCTTCGGTTCCTCATCCCCTTCCTTCACTTTCACCGGTCCCGCATTCCCACCTCCTCACCTGTTCCTACTACTCCAATCCTTTCTTCACCTGTTCCTGCATCTACCCCAGCAACTGAGATTCTTCCATCTCCCACTACCCCAGCGACTGCACCCCTTTCTCCTGATCCAACTCCAACCAACCCCTCTACTGAGGTTCTTCACCCTGCCTCACCTCCTCCTACTCCCATACTCACTCTCCATGAATCCTCTCTCTCAGCTCCACTCTCTTTTGAAGATGACAAAGGGGGAGAGAAAGCGTCACAGGCCAAGACCAAAGTTAAAAGCAATTGAGAGATTAAGTTATAGCTATGATGTTTGATCTTTGGTATTTTGCAAATTTTAATGTTAACCATGCTTCCGTCCTTATGTTTGTTAGTTGTATTTCAAAGGCAATTTATGATTGAACTTTGGATATGAGATACAACTTGTGATTTTCGTGCTTCGTTGCTCATCTCTGTCATTTTTGTGTAAATTCATTCTCTGGCTTTACAATTCTGAATTTCAAAATGCAATCTACTGATATTCGCAAACTTAACCTCAAAATCAAATTACGTTTGTTTACATTTGTTGTCATCATCAAAAAGGGGGAGAATGTTAGTTCTCTAAAGGTTTTGATGATTACCAACAGGTTGTAAGCAAAGGATAAAGTTTTGCTTTGTAAATTAAAAAAAAAAACTTATTTGTCAAAGCAAAACTCGAGTTTTGGATTCAAAACTCGAGTTTTGACCTTACGAGAAGAAACCAATTCTCCGATCAAAGCAAAACCGCCGGTTTTCCGGCAAAACTCAAGTTTTAACTACACGAGACTTCTCAATATTTTTGAGAAATTCAAAACTCCGTTTTCATTGAAAACTCGAGTTTTGGACTCACAGAAAGTCTCCTACATTTTGAGATTTTGAAAACCTCCAGTTTTGGCTAAAACATTTGATTTTTTTGTCCCACGCTAATTGATCCCACATTGGTAGGGAAGGTGTGACCATTATGTTTTTGCGGGAGTGATACGTGTTAAAATGTAAGTAAAAACGGATAAAAACACCGTGTGAAAACGTAAAAACGATAAAAACAAAGTTTTTACTGTTTTTAATGAAGAAGATTGGGAAGATATAGACAACTTATATGTTTATGCCCATGATGAGGAAAGCTTGATTGAAGTTGAAGTGAGGGAACCCATGTATGGTCATGATTTGGACATTCCAAATTTTGTAAATGACCTTGTTATAAGAGCAAGAAAAGAGGACATTGAGGACATACAACTGATGCAAGATGATGTGTTTGATTTGAATCAATTGATATAATTTAGGAATTATTAAACTTTATTCTTGTGACGTTTTGGAACTTGGTTGTAGGAGTTGTTAAACTCTTTTTGTATTTTTGAACTTATGTTTTATGTAGTTATGTGATTGATATTTTTTAAATATGAAGTTATTCATTCAATTTTGAGAAGTGATTTATGTTTTTTACATGCATATATATATATATATATATATATATATATATATATATATATATATATATATATATATATAATTTTGTATCATGACCTTAAGTAGTAGAAATTTTACGTTTAATTTCATGTCATTTCTACGATTTATATTTCTATCACCCCTTCCATTTATACGTAGAAACTCAATTTTGAGAATATTGGGTATGACAGCAAGAGTGAGAAAGATACAACGCAATGCCTTGGACAGTGACCAAAAGAGAATAAGTAAAAGAGTGCGACAGTAATTAACCTAACAGATTGCTTATTGCACGGTTCCTTAAATTTCATTATTCATAAAGAAGAAAATAATTAAATCTTCACCAGCTAGAAATTTGATATATTCCATTCTTATTCCAATCTAATACTTTTTTTGGACCTCACATTCTAATATAATACTCCCTTCGGTCCTAATTATAAGACCTAGTTGACTTTTGTAATACCCTAATTTTCCCTAATATCATTAACCTTGTATTTTGATGAATAATTAGCAAAATACAAAGGTGAATATGTGTCTCAAGGAATTATAATCTATGGATTATATTTTCATTCAAATTCCACTTTGGAATTAATTAATTAACCAATGGTTAATTATGAGACTACATATTAGAGGCTATAAATTGTGACATTAAATCACATGAAGTAATAGCTATTTTAAATGATTATAAGGCAAGAAAATATAATGAAAACACTTAAGTAGGTTAATGGAAATTAACAACAATGAATGAGCAATTTAACTTGCACTAATTGAAATTAGTTGGATAATTCTTCATGATGATTAGAGGCAAATAGAGATTATCAAAGAAGGGCTAATGTTTTCGAAATAGTTAAGGGCCAAAGATGAAGAATTAAAGCTTGAATAATTAAGTATTAATGGCCTTGATTAAGTAGCAAATTAATTAAGCCAATGAGAATGAAATAATACTTGCCTAATTAAGCACTAATTTTTATGATTAGTTAATAAATCAATTAACTAATAGCAAATGCAATTAAGGGTGAAGATTGGATTTAAACAAACACAATTGAATCCAATGGTCCTAATTAATCCTATAATAAGCTTAATCCTCTTGTAATTGAATTAGCCAATGGAAAATCAAAGAATTGAGCTAAATCCTCATAGAATTAAATGGACCGATGAGAGAGATCAACAAATAGAAGGCCAAGATTAAAACTAATAAAGTTAAATCCAAGGGTCTTAATTAATCACACAATTAAGCTTAATCCTTGAGAATTTAAATGAACCAATTGGAGGCTTTGAATGCTATATTTGAGAGACAATGGAAACACACATTTTTGGAACCAAAGGGAAGAGGGGCACGGTTTTGCTTGGGCAAAAAGAAGAGGAACAATTGTTTATTAATTAATCAAACACATGGGATAATAAGGAGCACATGGGGGGACAAATTGGAAGAGATATTAATGGTATCACATGGTAGCATTTATGAAGTGGAAGGGGATTAAGGAGAGAGAAACGGAGAGAGGGACGGTTTTGGTTGTTTGGATGAGTGAAGAAGAGTGTTTGGTGAATGGAATAGGAGTGTTTGGTAAGTGAAGAAGGGAGTTTGGAACCAAACATAAGCCTTGGAATTTTCCTATAAATAGGCACCTTGAGCTTCTTCATTCTTCACACCAAAACCATTCTACAAAGAGTAGAGAGAAGTGAGAAGGAAGAAGGAGTAGCAAGGTTCTTCAAGGGTAAGTTTTCTAGTCTTTAGCTTTTGTAGTTCTAGTTTAAATTCATAGTTAATTTATGCTTTGATCTTAAATATTCAAGAGCAATTTTGTTTTCATGTTTTTATGGTTAAAAATGAATTCATTTCGAAAATTAGATGAAAAATATGATATAGCAAAATTCTTGAAGATCAAAGATCAAAGTAGCGAAGTTCTGACAAAATTTACGGTTGAAAGTTTGCTAGAGTTAGCAACAAAAAGACTATGATTTTATGTAGAAGATGAGGTTATTAAATCCTGAAAATTTTTATGGTTAAAGTAAACACATAGGGCTTTCTAAATATACCCAGAGTGTAGCATTTTGATTTTTGTGCAAGGAGATAAAAATCCTTGAAGTTAGGCTACGTTTTTCTGGAATTTATCTGGGCAGAGGTTGAAAAATGAAAAACTGGGAGTTATTCACTGATTTTGGGTAAAAAAAAAAGTATTTTTCCTCAAAAATAGACATCCTAAGGATTCTGGGGAATTTTACGGATCCTTATTTTGATTTTTCTATAATTAATTATGATTTTTCAAAATTACCGAAAATTCTGCCCAGAAATTCTGAAGTAGCGTTTTTAATAAAATGTGAGGGTAAAAGTGGAATAACAAATCCACCAAGGGTAGAAATGTCAAAATAGGTGAAAATATCATTTTTGATATTTTTCTAAGGAATATGATATTAATTATAATATCATGGAAAAGGAAATAATCCGACGATAATGTATAAGATATCCGGGAAGTTCGAAGTCGGGTTCAAAGGTCGGGCATGTTGGCCATTACACGGTGAAAGGTACGTTCGCGTACTAGTAACTTTAACTCTGATGTGTCTTGTATACATGTATGTGATAGTATGATTTATAGGGTCATGGAAAAGACTATGTCTTGGATCATGTACCGTGGCTAAGGCTTTGTTTTAAGTCACTGTTTATACATTCAGCTTTATACGGGTTATAGTCTTGATAATACCGTTGAGTTTTCCTAGCGCTGAGGACACGAATAGCTATCGTGGCACTGGTTAGTGCAAACGTGGATAACTTTACATGTGCTGTGTGCTATGTACTGTTGTGATGTTATAACCTTACATCTGCTGTGTGCTATGTATTGGTTAATGCTGTAATGTTATAAATATCTGTCATACATATACCGTTCATACTTTTCATATGAGGTTAACTGTTACCTGAGATTCAATTCGATTGAATCTCAGGATTGACTAAAGGTTCAGGAAAAGGAACCAGGATCAAAGAAGACACCGAAGGATGGAGCCGAAGAGAGGCACCGATGGACGGAGCCGGGAAGAGGCACCAGACAAAGCAAATGCCGGAAGAGCGTCATCAGAGCATTCATTTTGGCACGAATCTGATAAGGTGACCTCAAACAGTTTAGTGCCGAAGGCAAGACTAGTCTATGTGGATCAGTTAATAAGTCGCCGTGAACTCGGTGAGCCTTCCACGATAGACACCTACCTGGCCAAATTGTTTGATTAACTAAGTTAGGTTCATTGCCCCAAGTCTAGCTACGGCTTGGATGAAGATTGTATAGTTACCATGTAAGAATTGTAATTATACAAAGCTCTGTAATTGTATCACATAAATATTCCTTCGGGAAATTTTTAATATACCAGCTTATGTCGGGGCATCAGCATATGTCTGGACATTTTGTATCAGTTACTCATTGTCCAAACATAAAGTGCATGCTCTCCATTTCCGCATTACTCTAAACTGTAGCACCTCAAACTCTGTCAATTTTCTAAAACTAAGTGTCACCCGACACGATTTCAAGTATGGAATTTGGGGTGTTACACACTAGTGCAAAAAAGGACTTTAAGACCGGACAAAAGAGGCATCGTAAGACTGGACTATCGACCGGTCTTGTTCCTGCCGGTATTAAAAGTCCACATTTAAGACCGGACTATAACCGGTCTTAAAGAAACTCTTTCAGACCGGACATTTAAAACATTAGGTCTTAAAAGTCGGACTAAATAAGGCTGAAATATTTTTTGTTCGGTCTTAAAACTCAACTTTTAAGACCGGCAAAAACTTTTTAAAAGATCAAAATTTTAAGACCGGACAAAAATATACTCGGTCGAAAAATAGCGGCTTCTAAGACTCGACGACTAATTATACGCGGTCTTAAAAGAGACTTTCAAGATGGACAATAAATTGTCGGTCTTAAAAATTGAATTTTAAGACCGGACGTATAAACACACGGTATTAAAAAACAAACTTTTAAGACCGGCGGATACCTTTATGGATACATCCGGTCTTAAAAGTTGAACATTTAAGACCGGCCTATTTATTACCGGTCTAAATTTTCCGAATGTTTTCCCCAATTCGTTCTTCCCGATCAATATTCACAAATCCACCACCCAATCCAAGACATAAAAGTCGATACTTTAATTACAAGCTATGAACAATTATGAATAAATTGAACTGGGAAAAAAAATACAAATAATATTCACCATGAGTTATGTCGCTTCTTAAATTAATGAATATATTATGACTACAACACCTAAATTAATTTATACAATAAGATAACTTACTTACAATCCAAATACAATCAGTTACAAATACAACATACATGCCCAATATAATATTCACAATGCCTTCATCTGATTTCCCACCAAACAACGTAACATCCTCTTGTATAACATGCCCCTTTGGATCCGATCCTGCCACAAAAATAAAATAAGAACAAACTTCATAGTTAGTGACATTGTTTAAGAACGTAGAAGGAATATAATATAGTAAAAACCTTAAAGTTTTCAAAGAAGTTTTCATATGAATATTACCTTATGAATTATATTAACTCTTTTATAAAGCGATATCCTCCCATATCCCTTCTTGATGATCATTTCTTATGCCGGGTTCATTATCCGCTTCATCTTCTTCGTTCATTTCCGGTAGACCCCTTGAAAAAAGAGTACTCTCAGGAAGACCATAATTTGAATGACTTTCCTCATCAATATCAATGACCCTTTTTCCTTGGAGAGCTACAGACCACATTTTATTTTCTTGATCGGTGATATAGAACACTTGTTTCGCTTGGTTTGCCATAATAAAAGGTTCATCACCAAAACTTCTACCGTTGACATCGACTAATGTAGATCCTAGCCGATCGATCCGAACACCATTATTGACATTAACCCACTTGCATTTGAAAATGGGAAATCTAATTTTAACATAGTCTACCTCCCAAATCTCTTCAATAACCCCATAATATGGCATGACTGCCAATAAAGGCCTCTTGTCTTTCGAACTAGAGAAGTGCATAGATTCAGCCTCTAACATAACACCACCGTTCGGACGGTGCTCCTATCATCTAGGGACTTCGTGTAAAATGTATAACCATTGATCACATACGAATTCCAACTTATGACATCAACCTCAGGACCACGGGCTAACCATTTGATTGTATCAGAAACACATTCCTCTCCCTCGACCTTTTGTTTGAACCAGTTTGCAAAAGTTCGTTATGCTCCCTAATCAACCTTTGTTCGGTCATTCGATGATTTTCTTTCCTTACTGACTTCTTTATGAGCAGCTATCGGCTTGAACTTCATCAACATTATTCAAGATGTATAAGTGGACTTGTGACAATTCATCGGGATCCACACTCTTTACCGATGCCCCTCGTCTACCCCCTTCAAAGATGCCGACGCGTTTTGGAAGCCCAATATGTCTTACTTTGGCCAAATAATTTTGACAAAATTCCATGGCTTCTTCGAAACATATTTATGAACAATTGATGCTTTCGGCCAGTATGCGTTCTTCACGTACCCTTTTAGGAATTTCATAGATCTTTCAATTGGGTACATCCACCGTAAATGGATAGGTCCGCACAACTTTATCTCCCTCACTAGATGAACAATTAGATGAACCATGATGTCAAAAAAGGTAGGAACAAAAAGCTTCTCAAGGTGGCACAAGATAAGATATCCTTCATTCTCCAATTCATCCAACTTTTCAATCTTGAAAACTTTACTACAAACCGCATTGAAGAAGACACAAAGTCTAGTCAAAATGACCCGAAGATCATATTCGGCGATGCCTCGAATAGCTACTGGGAGTATTTGTTGCATCAAGACATGACAATCATGAGACTTTTGGCCTACTAATTTCAAGTCCTTCATCGATACAAGCCTCTTAAAATTTGAAGAATACCCCGAGGGAACTTTTGTGCCATGTAAACACTCACAAAAACTTCGTTTCTCATCCTTAGACAAAGTATGAGAAGCTGGGGGACAATAAGTTCTCTTCCCGTATGGCATTGGATGTAAGTCTTCGCGTATTCCCATTACTTGCAAATTCAGTCTTGCCTTCACACCATCCTTGGAACTACCTTGTATGTTGAGAAGCGTGCCAACAATACTATCACATACATTTTTCTCCACGTGCATGACATCAATACAGTGTCTCACATCAAGATTGCGCCAATATGGAAGATCGAAGAATACAGATCTCTTTTTTCCATATATTTGTTTCTTTTCTACTTTTTTCAGTTTTACCGAAGATGACACTGATATTTTTCACATTTTCATAAACTTGCTCCCCGATCAATGCCACCGGAGCATCTTCATACTCCCGGCCACCAAAAAGGCTTTCTTTAATTGACGATATGGGTGGTCCCGTCGAAGAAATCTCCTATGTCCAAGATAAACCGTCTTTCTTCCATGTTGAAGTTGATGGTAGCGTGTGCCTTCTTCACAAACCGGACATGCTTTATGGCCTTTTACACTATACCTCGACAAGTTCCCATATCCGGGAAGTCGTTTATAGTACAAAATATCATGGCTCGTAGTTTAAACACATCCTTCTTGAAAGAGTCAAAAACATCGACACCTTCTTCCCACAACTCCTTCAAGTCTTCGATCAAGGGTCAAGGTAAACATCAATGTCATTTCCGGGTTGTTTTGGTCCCGAAATCAACATATAGATAGCATGATGTACTTTCGTTTCATGCATAACATTGGAGATAATTTGTAAATAATAAGGAGCACAGGCCATGAACTATGTATCTTGCTAAGGCTTCCATATGGATTCATGCCATCCGTGCTAAGGGCAAGCCTAAGGTTCCTAGGTTCTTCGCCGAAGTTCGGAAATAAATGATCGATTTTCTTCCATTGAGAAGAATCGGCCGGATGTCGAAGCTTTCCATCGAAATCCTCTCATCTCGCATGCCACCTCAAATTCTTTGCATCATTTTCATTCGCAAACAACCGCTTGAACCTTGGTATGATTGGAAGATACCACAACACTTTTGCAGGCCCCTTGTTTGACTTGTACCTTGGTGTTTCACATATCGGACAATTTCGCTTCTCTTCAAACTCTTTTCTATACAATACGCAATCATTCGGGCATGCATGGATCTTTTTGTACTCCATCCCCAAAGGGACGAGTATTTTCTTAGCATCATAGTATCGATGCGGCAACACATTCTCATCCGGAAGCATGTCCTTAAAAGCCTTCAAGCATTTCAGAAAAACTCTTGTCGCTCAATCCATGACGTGCCTTCAAGCTTACCAATTTCAATATCGTTCAACAATTGGTATTTTTTACAACCAGGGTATAGCGGGGTCTCTGCATCATTGCACATATTACCATATGCATGTGATTGATGAAAAGCCTCTTCTCCTACATCACGAATAATGTCCTCTATGTGATCATCCATATCCGTGTCATTATCATCAAAGGCCACTTCCTCATGTTGAGACCCACTTGGTATTTTTTCACCATGCCATACCCATACTGTATAAGTCTTACAAAATCCTTCACAAATTAAATGTGTGTAGATAACTTCAGGACTTAGTCGCCTGTCATTCAAACATTTTACACAAGGGAAATAAAACTTCCCACTATCATCATGGGTATTTTGTTTAGCAAATTCTATAAATTCCCTCACCCCATTCTGATATTCAACACTCGTCCGTAACGCAATTATCCAACCGTGATCCATAGTAGAATTCCTATTTATGACACGGATATAAAATAAGGAAACACCAAATTCATATTTATGCTCAACGAAGAAACTTGCCCATTAAATGCATAACGAAGAAACACTTTTGGTCATAAATATCACAAAGTGAATCCAAGAAGAAAAATTAAAGCATGACGAGGAAATTAAATGCATCGCGTGAAATTAAATGTGGACTCACCTGTAGCATATAAATTCAAATGGTTTGCGGAGTCTTTCTTCTCCCGCCACGAACGTTGATGTTGCAGACATTAAGAGTAACCTAAAAACATTTGCTGGTCAGTTGGGTAGGTCAAAAGCGCAAATATAATCTTCAAAATACAATATTCATTAACAACAGAGAAACCCACTAGAACATTTCATCGATTTCGTTCAACCCAGAAAACCATAAAGTTATTTAACCGAAACACCTCTTACAACTTGGTCGATAGACGTTTAACTAAGGAACCAGAAAGTGATTGTCGAGAGAGCAACGCGAAGCAGTCGACGAAGCAACACAAAAACACTGGAGACATAACCTGAGTAATCACTTTCGGCGCGACAAGAGAAGTTCTGAGAGGGAAATTTGATATTCCGCGCGTCAGAGACATGTTTTAGTATTTTGGATTTTATTAAGACCGGTTAATTATAAAGTAGACGGTCCTAAATATATAATTACATTTTTAAGACCGGACGTTTACAAAACGCCGGTCCTAATTTTTTATTATTCATTTAATTTTAAGACCGGAGTTTTATTAAACATCCGGTCCTAAAAGTCCTCATTTTTTTTTAAAAAAAGATGATTGGCTTTGGCGAGCGCAGCAGTAACTCAATGAAAAAAAAATTAAAGGAAAACTTGAGAATATGAACAAAAAAAGACACAAGCTTAGCGGTCCTAATGTTTTATTATTCATTTAATTTTAAGACCAGAGTTTTATTAAACATCCGGTCCTAAAAGTCCTCATTTTTTTTAAAAAAAAAGAGGATTGGCTTTGGCGAGCGCAACAGCAACTCAATGAAACAAAAATTAAAGGAAAACTTGAGAATATGAACAAAAAAAGGACACAAGCTTAGTTCTTAATGCTTCATACATTACTGGAGAATATGCACGTACACAAGAAAAAATACAAAAGAAAAACAAGCAAAAAATTATCAAAAACAAGAATCTGACTAAACATCCTTGGCGATATCGGCGTGAAAAGCATTAAATTCCCGTCGGATATCAGCAAATTCCTGTCTTATTTATATCAGCCACAATGCATCATTAGAGGAAAGAGGAGAGGGGTCAGCGATAGGCGCGCTGGGGCCAACTGGTCGGAGAGGGGAGCAGGAACCTCTTCATGATCTGAAGGGTGGAGGGGGGTGCGGCAATCTCTTCATCATCCGAAATAACAATGGGTCCAACGACCCGAGACTCCTCTGTCACAATAGAACGCATTCTTGATGGAGGAGGCGCACCGTATAACGATCTACGGAAGGCACGAGCATCAGGAGTAAGAGCACCCCTACGAACGGTTCTCTTGTATCTAACCATGGTTTGAGCAGTTGGGGTAGAGAGCCACGTAGTGTGGAGTTACGAGATTGTGAGGAGTTACTAAGGACAAAGAGGTATATTCGTATATATGTTGAGTTACGAGGTATGAGGAGTTTAATAAGGACAGAGAGGTATGAGGAGTTAATAAATATGAGGGTCTAAAATTTATTTCAATTTTTTCAATTCAATTGATTTTAAGACCGACCGTTTAAAATATATCTGGTCCTAAAAGTCTATTATTTATTTTTTCAATCAATTCAATTACTTTTAAGACCGACATTTTGTCTTATATCCGGTCCTAAAAATATTTTTTTTTTCAATTCAATTTTTTTAAGAACGGATCTTTTACAATATCCGGTATTAAAGGTTCCCGAGTCGTATCCCTACACTCTCTTTTCAAATGAATGATTCGAATCTCTTCGACTTCTAGATAAACTTCCCAACTAGGCGTCTCCTCGTATTCCGAGGAACTATGCGTCTCCTCGTTATTGTTTCGGCGTTTCACATTGTTCGGGCGGGGTTCTCTATTTAAACCCGATGTTACTTTACTTCCTTCACATTCATCCCCATCACTTCGAAACATCCCAAGAATGGCCGCTCCACCACCACGAGGTCCTCCACCACCACCAGGTCCTCCTCCTCCGTTGCCTCCGGAACCGACAATCTACCAGATGATTCAAAGACATCCCGGCCCGCCTCGATCATATAGACCGACGATGCGGCCGCTTTCTCAGTCTATCACGCCATCAACGCAAAGCGTAGGCGGTACTCAATGCCCAGGACATTGAGTACCATCCTTCAGATGACGACCTCTCCGACGACTCCCTCCCCTCCGACAACGATGGGGAGGAGTAGATATTTCATTTTTTTTTCTATTTTTTTGTCTCGTATTTGCCGCGCCGCTCCTCCTCACGGGGCAGAAAAAAAAATATAAATTAAAGATCTTTTTGTTTCCATATTCGATCGCCATGTCCTTTTCATTATCTTCTTTCTTTTTCCGACAAAAAAGGAAACAAACAAAACATTGTCCTCGCTTAAATCAACATTAAAAATTCGTAGAATACGAGTTAAGAACATACAAAAAAAAAAAAACAAAAAACAACCGTTTACCTTATTCGAATAAAAACAAACAAAGTGACTATTCTTGTCAAGGTTGGACCGTCGTTGTCTTCGGTGTTACCTCGACCGAGTTGAATATTTTAGTTTCCTCTCGCATCTTCCTTATTTTTCCGACAAAAAGAAAAGAGACAACGAAAAGGGAAACCGATAATGCCGCTCAACATCATGAGAGGTAACATTGAAGACAACGAAGGTCCTAGCTTGAGCGTAACGCCGTAACCTCGGTTGTGAAAACCGAGTCAAAAACTATTAAGAGGAACTCTAAAAATTTGTTAAACGTAAAATGCGGATGTTCAAGTAAAATACGGTCCTAAAACTCTAACATTGAAGAATGAATTTTTAGAAGACTTTTAGGACCGGATGTTCAAGTAAAATGCGGTCCTAAAACTCAAACAAATTTTTAGAACTCTTTTAGGACCGGATGTTCAAGTAAAATGCGGTCCTAAAACTCTAAAACGAATTTTTAGAAGACTTTTAGGACCGGATGTTGAAGTAAAATGCGGTCCTAAAAGTCTAGCCATAGTTTTTTAGAAGACTTTGAAGACCGGATGTAATGATTTGTCCGGTCCTAAAATTCTAGCCATATTTTTAGAAGACTTTTAAGACCGGACAAATCATTACGTCCGGTCCTAAAAGTATAGCCATAATTTTTTTAAAAAATTAACGAAGACTTTTAGCACCGCAGGTTTAATAACTATGCGGTCCTAAAGGTCTCGCCATATTTTTATGAACAAAGACTTTTCTCATTTACAACATCTTGTACCTCAAATTTCAAGCATAAATATCTAGAATGAATGAACGAATTTATTCTTGAATTACACAGTTTGTATGTTTATTTACAAATGAATGACTTGTTCGAAAAAATAAACAAATTTATACAGAAAATTATTTTTGCTACAACATATATTTACATCCACATTTAAGACTTAATTAGGCCATACAGATATTCACAAAACACATTGCGTATGTGCTCCACTTCATTATCAGGAAAGGGACCAGAAGCTCTAAACATCTGTAACATCAAAGACATAAACTGAATTAACTTGTGTGCATATTTCATTAAGCCATAAACTGAATTCAGCCATAATATGTAACATCAAATACATTTACCTTTGCTAACAATTTTGTCTTTCCTCCCCTGATAACATCATACATGTGTTTCATGACGTACATGCCACATAAGTTGGATTGTTTTGGTTGCCGATGGGTCTAAAACGAACAAGAAATATAGGATAAGTGACAAGAAATATAGCATATATATAGCTTACTGACTAAGTTCACAAGGCAGTGTTTCAGTGTCCAAATATGTATTAACCTCTGGGGTGTACCAGTTAGGTTTAATAGTGGCCTCTTTCGCACGCTTTAATCTTACCTTGATTTGGTAGGTCAACATGGCACTATCATCAAAATCACAAATTTATCAATAATGTTCACTGAATATGCAACGTAGAGATTTCAAACAAGAGAATCAAAATGACATGCTTACTTGTTGACGGTCTCCTTCAATATAGGATCTGGCTTATTGTGAGTGGAGCATAAGAAGATAACTTTATGATCCTCCATGCACATGAGGACCAACTGCCAGTGGCGGCTGAAAATTCATAGTAGTAAAGTACTCAGAGATATATGTAGATGAATTAAGTGAATTGCAGACAAGAATTGTGATACGTACCCGTGGAAGTATGGAAACAGGAACACCTTTCTTATCACTTCACACACCCTGGTTGACATGTATTCTTGTATGATCTTCTGGGCCGTTGTACTTGCATAGACCGGGCACAAGAATCCAAAATCATTGATTCTCGCCATGTTTGTCCAATTCTTGATGCAAGAACCTAAAATAATGACATCGATAAGGGAATTAGTATATATGTATGTGTGTCAAAACGATGCGGTTAAATTATGTACTCATCATAGAATCGATACTTACTTCATAAACATTGGCGTTTAGTTGAATGATTGGATTACTAAGCTACCCGTCCAGGAAATCAACGGGGACATTACATCTATTTTGTCAACGTAAACATCTACGGGAATTGGGACGCCTACTACTTCTTGGACGCCACGATTTATCTCGTAAAATAATTATTGTTTGCCAAATCAGTTATTTTTGCTTGGCGGAACTTGAGGAGGAGGGATGGAGCTTGAGGGAGGGGATGGAACTTGAGGAGGAGGGGATGCGAGGAGTGAGGGGATGGAACTTGAGGGAGGACATTACATCTATTTTGGGGGATGGTTATTTTTGCTTGACGGGGATGGATGGAACTTGAGGAGGAGGTTGCGAGGGATGGAACTGAGGAGGAGGTTGCTCGATCGCTATCCAACAATGCAGCTCCCCTAGTGCTCGCGCATAACCGCGGGGAGAATGTGTGACGGGAACACCGCTTCTCTCGGACGAGAGCTAAAAAGCAGCCTCATCTGATTCATTTCCTCCTTCATCTGGCTCATCTGGGATTCCCACATTGCTTCTTTAGCCGCAGCTTCCTCACTTAATTTGGCCATTTGGGATTGAAGCATTGCTTCTTTAGCCGCACTTCATCACTTAATTTGACCCGTACTGCTCCATCTCCTCCCGGTAACCATATTTTGTTTGTGGCATTTGGATTTACCAAAGTATTCCTTCAAGCCTACCCGTCCTCCAACCCCCCTTACACGACCCGCGTGATCCTATTTTCCGGTCGAAACGGTCAAAACATCATTCCTCCCGTCCAACACAAAAGATCCCTCTGCTTCTTTATTTTTAAGATCTTCCTGTAAGATACATATAACGAGAAACTTAGTAATGAAACATGTTTAGTAACTAAAAAATAACAAAAACGATACTTACAATTCTTTCAAAGAACTACACGAGTTTGTTCACTCGTGTAGGCGCCGCTTGGCTTTTGCCGAATATGCAACCACAATTCCTCGCGACGTATAGGAGATAGCTGATCAACTACGGCAAAAGGATTGGATTCAGCTTCATCTTCCAATCTCTTCCGCTTGGCCGCCATCAATTCTTTTTCGACCATTTCATATCCGCCGCGAGAAGCCCTATGCGGGCAATCATTTTTTCTCCCTATCTCCTGTGCTTTTTCCCTTCTTATCTGTGAATCAGAATTGAAAAAAAAAACTATTAATTATGAATTCCAGCCATTGATGTCTAACAGAAATTAGAACACTTCTGCTTCATATGAAGGTCAAACATTAGTCAAATTCACTTAATCAAGTTTCAACATTTTATTTAAGAAAGATATAGAATGGTAGAAGAAATTGGGAGAAACAGAGGAAAGGGAGTTGCATAAATGATGCCAACTCAGTCAATTCATTCGTTCATCATAACTGGTTCCTACACATATTAGACTAACCTCTTATATATAGTTAGAGGCTTGACTCTTAAGCCCCAATAACAGCTTGCACCGAAACCATTACACAGTTAACATACTAACTAACTAACATCAATGTCTAACCACTACCTACTATAACAGAACTAAGACTATAATAATGGCTTGACTACATATCCGCACAGGTTAATAAGCACACTAAAGGGCAAACAAAACTAAATATAAACTCACCAGAGCTTCAGGAGTGGTCCGCAGCTGAACAAATTGTTGCCAAGTTTGTTGATCAATAAATGTGTACTTTTCCCAAGGATGTTCTTGAGGCGTAACCTCGGCAAAAATATAGGTGTTAGCTAGAAAGGTCTTAAACTTCCTCCACCGATCAGCACAATAAGACAAGGTCTTGTCTTTCAACTTTTTGCAGTCAGGGACAGTGTATGTAAGCCGGATAGTGTCCCAAATAGGATCCTTTATTGCGCCACGGTCCACACTTTTCCACTCATCTGTCAAGATGCTAACCTTGTTGCGTGCTAGATAGCCAACAAAACTAGTATATTTGGATTTATTGGGACCGAAAGGTTGCAACTTTTCATCAAACTGAATCTCTAGCCTTGAGCCTCCCGTCCGACTTAGGGTTACATCTCGCATTCGTGTGCCTCTTCTACCACGACGTGCGGGGCGGTTACGAGGCTCATTGTGAGATGAAGAGGGTTTGTTTCGACTCACACCGTCCACACAGAATCGGCGTTCCGGAACGGGAGTAGAATCGTTTTCACCGTTCATTTTCGAGACAGGAATAGAGGTAATGCAACAGGAAGGGTTTCGCAACGTAAACAAAGGTTCTTCAGTGATAGTAACAAAAGCTTTCGCGTGAAGAAATATATATTTGGCGGTTCATATTCAAGACCGGATATACAAAGAGACGGTCTTAATAATTAACATTCAAGACCGGTCATATTAATCTCTGGTCTTAAAAATAATTAATTTTTTATACGCACTATTTTTCTATATTTTATACCGGCCGCATTTTATGTCCGGTCTTAAAAGAATTACTTTTAAGACCGGCTTTTATATATGTTCGGTCTTAAAACTTTATTACCTTTATATTTAAATTTTTCCTTATTATTTTGGACCACATAAAATATTAGTCCGGTTGTGTGAGATTTCTCTATAAAGTAATTGATATTTGAATATTTTTTAATAACATTTTTAAGACCGACTTGGTTTTTAACGGGTCTTAATAATATATTTAAGACCAAACAAAAAATGATATGGTATAAGAAGTTCTTTATATTAACAAACTCACACCGGTCATACATAAGAAGTTCCTTTTATTTACAAAAAGCGCCACCGGTCATACCTTTAAGACCGGTGCCTCCAATGTCCGTTCTAAATGAGACAGTTTTAAGGCAACGATTCAGTCCTAACTCTTAAGTCTTAAGGCAACGTTTGCGCGAATATTTGACGCTTTAGTTTCCATACCGGACGAACTAAAAGGCCGGTCTTAAAGGTTAAATTTTAAGACCGACCATTTTTAAAAGCCGGTCTTAAAAGTAATAAAATTTTCGAATAATTTTTTTCAATATTTTGTAACGATCATACTTTAAGTCCGGTCTTAAAAGTATAACATTTAAGACCGTTTTTATATAAGGTCTTAAAGGTTTTAGACTTTATATTTAAATTTTTTCCGATTATTTTGGTCCGTAAAATATAAGTTCGGGCCGTACGAGATTTCTCTATAAAATAATTGAAATTTTAATTACATTTTTAAGACCGGTTGGTTTTTTCAAATGTCGAATAATATATTTAAGACCCATTAATAAAGGATCCGGTCTAAGAAGTTCTTGATATTTACAAAACTGCCACCGGTCATATATAAGAAGTTCTTTATATTTACAAAACTGACACCGGTCATACCTTTAAGATCGGTGCGACGAAAGTCCGGTCTAAATGAAGCAGTTTTAAAGCCCCTTTTTTGCTCTAGTGACAACTTTTTTGGGGAAATTAAGGAAGCTAATTAAATTAGCTTAGAGTTTTTTTATTTTTATTTTTTTCTTCAAACTAAATAGTTTGACTAATAAACTAATATTTAATCTAAGAAAACGCAACATATGAAATAATTAAATAATTTATTTAGCTTTCTTAATCTTTTCAAAAAAAGTCAACTATGCCTTATAATTAGAACCGGAGGTAGTACTTAACAAATTATAAGATGTGGATTTTTCTATTCGCTATTTGTGCTATAGCTATCTTTTGTTAACATCGCTAACTTATTTTTAAATTTCGTTTCTATATTTTTGATTTGATTTAACATAATATATTAAGTATATAAATATAAGTGCTGAATTATATATCCTATTTTAAGATGTTTATATGGAAATTTTCTTTCAAAAATATTTTATAGAAGTTAAAAGAAGTTGAAAGTAATGTAAACTCAGTATCACAAATTCGAATACAAAGTTACCTTTATTATTAAATAGATATTTATTTTATATAATTAAATAATTAAAACATAAAAAATGACAACAATTTGATATATAGTTGATAAGGAATTTGTCTTTTAAGTATATATATTTAAGTGCTCAATGCATCGAGTGAAAATCTTTTAAATATTAATTAACGTTTACTCCTATAATTTAGACTTTGATAAACAATAAAAAAAAAAACTTCAACTTAACATAAAATAATAATAATCAAGAGTCAACTAAGCCCTTTGAATTAAAATTGATGGGCAAAACAATGAATGTAGAATGCGGATGTGTTGTCTGTCAAAATCAAACTCTTAAGTTCTTTGAATTCATCCTGCATATTACTAGCACCATCATAGCCTTGACTGTGACATTTAGACAAACTTAAACCAAATTTAAGTTGAGATTCTTTTTGTTGGTTCGTGCATTGATGTTGTTTATTGTGAAGATTTGAGAGTTGAGCCAATGAAAATTAACATAAGAGTTCAAGCAACAATTCAGAAGTCAGCACCTCTAATCTTCCACACTAGCTCGACGTATTCAGGAAAGGTAAAGAACTTCACACAAATATTTCCACATTGTCGTTTCCAACACACCGACCGAAATCCATTAATCAATAACCACAAAGAACCGGATACACAAGCAAATAATCAGCACCCAGATTTATTTACAAAAATAATAAGGAAGAGGAGAAGAACTAATAACCAGAAAACAAAATAGGGAGAACGTTGGAGAGAGAGAGAGAGAGGCGACACTGAAGAGAACGCACAATCAAGTACCTTCATCGGCATTACTCAGAATTTAACCACCTTTGCACAATCAAGTGAGGCTCCTCGTAATGGCGTTGCTTTTATAATGAGTGAGAATTGAGAAAACTTAGCTGGGAGTGAGTATAAAGTAACAGTGTGTATACCTTGGTCAGGGGGTTTTCTCTGCTATTGTGCAGTAGTCGGAGATTTCATGAATCCGCTCCAGCAACTTTTCCTGGCATCCATTCGTGCAATCTCGTCCCAATCTCGAAAAATTCCAGAATCTTCTGCCTGTAATGAACATCCAATATGTACAAAATGTAATTATCTAGAGCTATTGCTGTAACCCTACAACTATAAAAAATCCTTGTTCATTCAAATTTTAAGCAAAACCAGGGGGCAAACTCATGAAATTTGATTATTGAATTCAATTGAACAGCTGGAAAAAGGACAATAAATTCTGAATTTTGTGTGAGGTTTCTGAGTATACCAGTTTTCTCGCCACAGCCAGCAGCGTGATGCATATCACTGGAACGAACGACATGAGTGAGTGCCCAGGTCAATGCGGTCTTGGAGATCATCACCCTCTCCGCCTTCACGGCCACCAGAACTTTATTTGATGCCGCAGACACGGTGGCGCTATGCCTCGCGCTCCTCGAACAAACAATTTCATCCCTCAACATCGTCCAGCTTGCTTCCAGGTCTAGGATCACCGTTGAAATCTTTTAAAAAAAAAAAAAAAAAAAAAAGCACAACAACATTTCTGTCTGCAAGTGCGGTCATGGGCTACACTGTGACTCCGCCACTGAAGACAGTCATACTCGCTGAACTAAAATATTTAAACATTTTACGTACTTGTGAGGGTTGGCTGTATGATCGTTATTTTTATGCTATTTGACTTAGTTTCTTCAAATACTGGCCAAAATATAAAATATTCGTTCTTTATCAAGTTTATCAGCATCATTATTATAAATTAAGATTGTTTTATTTGCGAAGGATAATTCAGGACGATGAGTTTACGAAACCTTCCATCTTTATCATTATCATTAGAATTTGGGTTTGGGATGTGTAGAGAATATCCTTGGTATGTACCATATATATTGATTTGAATTAGTTTTAATTATATATTCATATACAGTATAATAATTTAGTATTATTATTGATGACAAGATATTATAAACCTAAAATTCAAGAAGTCGTTTTCAAATTAAAATACTGAGTTGTATATAAATTGTTTGTTTCAAAATTATAATTTATGGATGAATAGGTTTATATATATATATATAGCAGATGTTTTGAGTTCAAATTACTCTTCAACCACTATAACATATGTCGATAAGGATCAATTTTTTCTTAAGCTAGACTTACACAAGGACCAAAAAGTGGTATATATATATATATATATATATATATATATATATGGTACAATGGATACCAATGGGCTCTTAAGGCATGTACTTATACCTCAAGTCGTGGCCTCGAGCCCTTAGGAAGGTGCTCTTGGGAATTAATTTCTCAAGGGACAAAACCCCTAGAGGAGGGGACAGTTTCTGCCCCAGTAGGGGCTGGACACCACGCGTGTAGGGGGTTAGGCCTGGGAAGGACAGTCGTGGATTGGGTCATCTTGGGTATGTTTGTAATTTTAGGTGAATTAATGAAGGGTACAAAATTACGGAAACACTTTTCATTAATCCAAAACGACGTAGTTTTGAGGGTCACTTAACTTATCTCTAGTGATTGGAGAAATCATTTACCCTTTAATTATTTATAGCAATTATGGGTAAGCTTTGAATCCAAGACATTAAATGCTCAATCAACCCCGTACATAATGTTAAACCAGTCTTTTGTGAAATAATTGGTGGAGTTACCATTCTAATCCTATTTATAAGTTCATTTTGATCAATAATTGATACCAATTAATTTGAATTTTCGACTACACATGTTTGAAATCAAACATGAAAGAATTAAGACAAAATCTTATATAAAGACAGTTGAATTATTCAAATTCTAATTTGGGTTATCAAATTTAATAAATTATTGATTAGGTTATGTGACATAATTATGGATTTAGAATTTGGGGCAAATTACCTCTATATCCCTTTATTATTAAAAAGACAAAAGAATAATATTGTTTACGCATGTAGAAACCTAATGACAGAAAATTCATTGAAGGCTTCGACCTCATCAAAAAATCATACATACTCCTTGTAAGCCAAGTTCGTTTGAATTCGTTTCAATTATACGCCCACCGACCACGATGTTGTGTTGCATACATCTGTGTTCATGATTATATTACTTTCACCGTTTTATTGTTTTATTTCTGCATCTTCATTACGTTGTGGAGTACTGAATTAGGGGGCGCTAGTGGTGGCCCCCTAAAATTATAGAAAAAACTCAGAGTTTCATGAAATCACATTTCAACCACATACAATTTTTAATATTTTCACTTTAATCCCTACTAAAGGTTTCGTGTAGGGACCAAAATGAAAATATTAAAATTTTTATGAGGCTGAAATGTGATTCCCTGAAACTCTAGGTTCTTTTCTGTAATTTTCGTCCCCCCAATTTTCATTTCTAGCTTCGCCCCTGGCTATAACTCGGAGTCTCAACATTTCGTTCTGCTTCATGATGCACTTCTTGCAAACTGTATTCACTGAACAATTCTGTTAAAACTGAACTCATTAAAGGAAAAAGGGATCGAAGCCATCACAGCGACAATGACGGCGAAAGCGGAGATTTCTCATGGCGGTGACAGTGGCGACTTCTCATGGCGTCATTCATACTCCATAGGGCACACAAGAGAGAGCGACAATGGCAACGAGTGCCACAAACATCCTACTTCTGACTTTTCCTTTCCTCTTTTCTTTGAACCATGGGTTAAGAGTATTATTGAAAAATAACCAACATTTAAATATTCTAGATTAGGTCATTGACCTAATTAAGATTTGTTGAGTTTACCAGCCTTATATAGGATTTTCCTATTTTAATCGTCTTTATATAAGATTCTCCCAAGAATTAAAGCAATGAAAAGAATAATGGAAAAAGGTTTTGTTCAATCTTCCATACCTTCCCCAAGTGTCCATAGTCGTCGCATCAGAAATTTGGCCGTCTATTGAGACGACAAAAACATTGTTACTCAAAAGTCATCGGCAACCTATCACAAACAAGCCCATAACCAGTGATCCATCATTATAGAACATTAAATGCTTTTACATTTCCATCAATAATTAATATCTTAAATATAAGAGCTAGTTAGAAATTTGTCTTAATGGAATCCCAACATCAAGGTGGCTGTAGTTTAGCTTTTCTCTCCTCCTGTGAGAGTCGAGTTTTTCTTCTCCTCTTGTGAGAGTCCCCCCCTCCCCTTTTACTTCATTATGTTCCTGATCACCTGAGAATCTCTAGATTGTACCCTTCCTTGTGCTAGTGACGTTTCCTGGGTACTAGTTGCTATAAAACCTCAGGAAAATGTATATAGGCATGAGCAGCAGTGAGACCAAGAGGTCTAAGGAAATGCACTTGAACCTGAGTAACTCTCTAAATGGCCAGAGAGGACGTGCCCTTGTAGGTCGCCTGGAAACTGACAAAAACCTCAATAGAGGCATTGTGATCTCTATGATTAAAAAAGGTTGGGGCCTTGATAAGGGGATGGAGATCCATGAAATACCTGACAAAATTGCTTTTCTCTTCAGATTCACAAGACAAGAAGACTATCACTGTGTGCTGAAGGGTCGACCATGGTCCATACAAGGAGCTTTATTGAACATCCAAGCCTGGGATGATTATATGGTGTTCCAGGAAGTTAGCTTTGACTGGTGCCCTTTTTGGATCCAGTTTCATGGCCTCCCACATGTAGCTTTTAATAGTGAGAATGCCATTACCATGGGCAATGTAGTGGGAAGAGTCATGCTGTATGAATCCCCAACGACACAGGGCAGACTATCCAGAACGTTTATCAAAACCCGAGTACTTGTTAATCTTCTCAACCCATTAATCACAGGCTTCTGGGTCCCTAGACCTCATCTTGACTCGATCTGGGTCATTGTTCGGTATGAACGATTGCAGAATTACTGTTATGATTGCGGTAGAATTGGACATGAAGCAAGAAACTACAAATTTCAACCAGAGCATATGGAGGATGAAACGACGGTTTATCGAGTTGGGAAAGGGCTGGGAATTCCGCACGTGAGGACGATTGAGGAAGCATTAGTGGCACACGATATAGACTGGGATGAATCAAAATTTCTTTACACCAAACCATCATCGGCGGCTGGACATGCTAACAGCCAGAGACTGATCGACGGTTCCCCCAAAAAAGGCAATTACGACATCCAGGGCAGCGAATCCGCAAGGTCCTATTAAGCTACATGATTCCCGATAACAGTAAAGACCAGCAGCGTGAGTTAATCAACCCACAAAATCAGGAAGAGGTCCGATCCAAGTGTACCCCCATAATTACTGATCCAGTTATGACTCCAATGAATAGTGAGCCCACTCTAATAAGCAAAGATCAGAATCAGAGGTATGCTATGTAACATCCCAATTTTTCTCATAGTAATTAAGTGCTATTAGGTTATGATTTATCAAGTAATATGGATTTAAGAAGATCTAGAAGTATAAAATAAAGAGTTGATTTTTTTATTATTAAAGTTGATTAATTAACAATGATAAATAATATTGATAAGAATAATAAGGAAAAAAAATATGTATGAGAAATATCTTCATGAAATAATCTGATCAATATCTAAATAAAGATATAAGAGAGAAAATAATTATATATTATTATATCTTTTAAAATAATATTATTTTAATAAGAGAGTCAAACCCTAACCCTACCCTATAAAACCCTCTTTTCTTTTCACATTTCTCATACACTTCTCATATATTCGGCGCTGCTTCATTGGTCACACAGGTACATTTCATCTTCTTCCTCTTTAATCTCCTGCTTAATGTCTTGTCATGTCGGTTGTATCATTCCTTCCTCCACTGTGCGTGAGATGCATATATCTACTTTTTTATTACTTTATACCTCACTTTTTCATTCCAACAATGTGTTATCGTTTAAACCCCTTTTATGCCTGACGATCCTGGTTTCCTCCCTCAACTTCACTCATCTTTTTGTGCATGTATAAATATATTATATGCTCTATAGGAAGCCCCAAGCTAATTCTTTCATCAATGTCTGTACGTGAGGATTATATGTTTTTTAAAATCAATTTTAACAATCAACCCCTTTTTCTCCATTACAGCATCTTGTACGATTTGCTTCCAATATCCTATTAAGTGACTGTCATCTTTATATATATATATATATCACAATAAATTGTTATCTTTAAATCTTGTATCTCATACGAAAATTTGATTCTCAAGCAATGTTAAACCTTAATAAAAATAGCTGAATGAAGCTGGTGTGTATATAATATGTGTAGATGGTGGTTTAAAGTATTGAGTTTCTTGAAAGCAACCCTAGAATAGTTTGAAGAAATATATTAATAGGTATTTATGTTGTGACTTGTAGACTCTCATTTAGAGCTTTGAAGTTACTCTTGTGTGATTACCTGTAAGCTAGGAGTAGAGGTAACTCTGAATATTCTTCCATATACTTGTAAATTGTGTGTGATTGTGAGTAATTATCTTTTATTTAAAATTAAAGGACTGAATCATATGTATATGTGTATGTATTGTAAATTGATATTTTATATGAATTGAAGCATGATTTATTGTTACTGAACATATCTATCATGGTGGCTGTATTTGTGATGGGTTGAAGTAAGGAGGGATTTGTATGTTGAGATCTTTTACCACGTGGTATGTCATCACTCTGTGCACAGTGGATGACACTTGTCAGGGCCCCTTCTTCCATGTTTTCCTTTGGCCGGGATTGCATTGGAGTTGTGGGACATGTGACACCTCCTCAGTTGTGTTGTTCAAAGGAGGGGAGCCATAGTCCACATTTAAGCTCTATACCTTTGGCCAGGTGTATCTTAAGTTTTGGTGAGCTTGGGACAATCCAGTCAAATGGATGAGTTGCTATTGTACTATGTGTTAGCTTATGGCTCCAGTCAGCGGTTGAGGATGGACGGTGATATAAGGGAGGCTGCATATTGCATATTGTATAATTGTACGGTTCACATAGACAT
Organism: Acacia melanoxylon; assembly: GCA_019022615.1. Taxonomy (NCBI): domain Eukaryota; kingdom Viridiplantae; phylum Streptophyta; class Magnoliopsida; order Fabales; family Fabaceae; genus Acacia; species Acacia melanoxylon. The sequence continues at coordinate 396,353 of JAFJYJ010000124.1, forward strand.
AGTGATAATTAATGTTGTACGAAATTATGGTATGTACAAATATATATGTAATCAGCTCCTGCTTTTTGTCATGTGTGATTTGTTTGTGTACGGTAGAAACTTTCAGTAGTTACTGAGATGTCAAATCTCACCCAATATTAACAAATTTTCAGGTGATTGATTAGTAGGGAGCAAGGGAAGGCATCTATGGAGTGAGTCTTGAAGACTCTTTTATACTCCTAGAGTATGTTATGCTATTTGTATTTGCTATGACCATAAGACTTCCGCATTTTGTAAACTCTGAACTGATTCTGGAAAAATTATTTGGCCAGATAAAAATGGGTTTTTATTGATTGACAACATTTCAAATACTTTGGTTAAGTATTCGGTTGTTAAAAATTGGGGTGTTACATGCTACGGCCAACCTTTTATTCGATAGCGACGAATCAGGAAAAAATGAAGGGTATCATAATGGCTCGATTAATGAAAACATTCAGAGGGAAATTATGATAAAGGAAATATCGGATACCACGGGCCCTATCCCTACAATCCCGAGATCTATGCAGCAATCTATACCCTTGCAAGCAAGCGATGAGGGGGGAATTAACCCGATCATTATGGCCAATCTAGAAATCCAGGAGCAACCACCTGTAATCAACGCCGACCTCTCTCCTCTGAAATCACCTCCCTACTATCGGATGGAGTTCCCGGAAAACGAGCCTGAAGAGACAACGGCCCTCATCCCTCTTACGGTTGTGTCTCCCATCTTTGCCGTAACAGCTGGCCTACACAAGATCAACCTGAAGCGTCTCCAAGGACCCCTGGACGATGAAAGCTGGCTCAACCCAACCAAGAAGCACCTCCTCTTTCTAGAACCAGCCCAAAATGCCTCATCAAATACCCAGAGCCCTAATGTCAACACTAGGCTAGCTCCACGTGTTACTGTCAAAAAGCTAAAAAATACCTTGCGGAGTAAAAAAGGAAAGTATAATGCCAATATTGTGAAATTGCCACCAAATGCAGACCCTCACCTATCTGACCTGGGTGTTTCTGAAGTTTCGACCGAAGTACATCATCCCTCTGCTATCCCTGATACATTACGATCAGCCGATGGCTACCACCAAACAGCCATCAGTTCGCCATGAGTATGTTATCTTGGAACTGTCAAGGGTTAGGGGTTCCCTTGACAGTCAAAAAACTTAGGGAGGTATGCAATAAACAAAAACCCCATATTGTCTTCATTATGGAGACCAAGAAAAAGCGAAGCTATGTTAGTAGAGTCCGGCAGAGGTGTGGTTTTGAAGAAGAGTGGATTATTGATCCTATCAGGATTAGCAGTGGCCTTGCCTTATTCTGGAATAGAACCACTACTGTGAACATAATCTCTTCATCCAGCAATGTCATTCACACTTTTGTGTTTGATCCGTTAGTTGATTTTCCACATTATATCACCTTTGTGTACGGGCCACCTACAGAAAATGATAGATTAGCTATATATGCAAGTATCACCAGGTCCTCCTACCACAGGACTGAGAGCTGGATCGGCCTTGGGGATTTTAATGACATCACATCCCATCAGGAGAAGCAGGGAAGGAATCCAAGAGCCATCAGGAAAATCCTCAATTTTCAAAAGTTTATATCTGACTGCTCTCTTATTGATTTGGGTTACCAAGGTTCGTGGTTTACCTGGTGTAATTGGAAGGAGGGCGAGGCAACAATCAAAGACAGGATAGATCGAGTGATGGGAAATGAAAACTTCTGTCATAAGTTCCCGTCAGCCCAAGTGTTTCACATAGACCCTATAGGATCTGATCATCATCTTCTGTTTGTCAACTTTACTCTTGTTTCTTCTAATAAAATGAAACCTTTCAGGTTTGAGGATTATTGGATTGTTCACAATGATTTTATGCAGGTGGTTCACAATAGTTGGGAAGTGGGTGATACTCTGAATTATAATGCTATAATTTGATTTACTCTCAATTTAAATAATTGCAGGAAATATCTAGTAAACTGGAGTAAACAGAATTTCCCCAATCGCAAGAAGATGATAAATGCATTGGAAGCTTGCCTAGCTGTTGTTCGATAGGCTTACAGTCTGAGGAAAGAAAAAGGGAAGAAGCATATCTCCTTCGGCGAATAGAAGAGCTAATGGACCAGGAAGAAAATTACTGATGGCAACGCTCCCGCATTTCATGGCTCAAGTTTGGAGATAAAAATTCAAAATTCTTTCATCTCACTACCCTTATCAGAAGGAGAAGTAATTCAATTTTAAGCATAAAGGAGATGGGAATGGCATATGGACTAGAGATAAAGGTATCATTAATAATATGTTCTCAGATTACTTCACAAATATCTTCTCTTCCTCAGGCCCTAGACAACTATCCACAGTGTTGGAATCAATAGAGGTAAAATTGATGAAGTCTCAAATGAAATATTACTCCAGCCCATCACGTGCGAGGAAGTCAAAATTGCAGTTTTCGATTTGGGAGGTTCAAAAGCCCTAGGACCGGATGGCTTCTCAAGTAAATTCTACCAATTCTCATGGGAGGAGGTGGGTGATTTGGTTGTTAAAATGGTGTAGGACTTTTTTGACATGAACCTTTCTCTTGAGGAAATTAATGGTAGCAATATCACGCTTATCCCAAAGATTGACAATCTTGAATCAGTATCACATTTTAGACCTATTGGCCTCTGTAATTTCTCTTATAAAATTATTTCGAAAGTTTTGGCCAATAAATTGAAATGTTGTCTGGATAAGTGCATCTCACCAAACCAAGGGGCCTTTGTTCCAGGCCGACTAATCCAGGATAACATTATCATTGCTCATGAAGTGTTCCACTATTTAAGGCGAAGGAAAACTGGAAACAAGTTTGAATTCACTTTAAAAATGGACATGAGTAAGGCATATGATAAGGTTGAGTGGGATTTCCTGCGAAGCGTCTTGATAAAATTCGGTTTTTCCCAAAAGTGGGTTAAGCTTGTACATCTTAACTTGTGTATTGTAGGGGAGAAAATTGCTTCAATAAGTCCCGGTAGAGGACTCTGACAAGGAGATCCTTTATCGCCATATCTATTTATATTATCCCTGGAGGTTCTCTCTTGCATGATTAACAAATATCTACTGTAAGGTCAACTAACCGAGATTAAACTGAGCAATTGTTGTCCGGTTTCACTACAAAAAAAAAATCATTTTTTGCTACGGAAAAATTCCATAGCAAAAAAGCCCTTTTCCGTAGCAAAATCTATTTGCGACGGAATTTGCTACGATTTTGTCCGTAGTAAAAAACGGCGTCGCAATTGCGACGAAAAAGGCAAAATCCGTCGCAATTTTGCGACATAATTACTATTTGTCGCAATTTGCGATGGACAAATTATCATAATTTCCATCGCAAATTAAGACGGAAATTATATCCGTCACAAATTGTGACGGACAAATTATCCGTCGCAATTTGCTATAGATAGTAATTCCGTAGCAAATTTTCGACTTTGCTACGAAAAATTATTCCGTAGCAAAATTAATAATTTTTTTAAATTTTTTTTTTGATTTTTTTTAGAAAATTGAAAACAAAAAGTAGTGTGCCATGGATATAATAACAATAAAAAAGAGTTTACATAGAGAAAAAATATATATATATATATATATATAATAACAAATGCAAATACTAAAAATAACAAAGTGCAAAAACTAAAAAGTAGTCTAAATAGAAGCATTGTGATCATCATCATCACCAGGAGCCGACCCGGAACCTCTATCTTTCAGTAGGGACATGATTTGAAGCTGCATCTCCCTCATCATCTTCGTTTGCTGAGTCATCTCCTACCGCATCATCACCCGTTCCTGATTCAACGCCTGCTTCATCATCTCTTGTTCCTGAATCATCTGCTGCCTCATCATCTCCGTTTCCTAAGTCAGCCGCTGCCTCATTATCTCCTGTTCCTGGGTCAGCTGTGTTGCTTGCTCCTCCACCAACGCCTTCATCTTCTTCAGCTCATCTACAAAATTGATTAGTACTTTGTTATTTGTATTTCATTTGAATGGACAAGAGAATGGAAATTATCAATATCAAATGTATTACGTTTACCTGAAGAAACCCCTCCAGTGCGAGATGAGGGGCGCTTTGTTTGCTTCAGTCGGCTGGCAGAGGCACCGTATCCAAAGACTCTCCCTTTCTTGTCAAATCCGCCAGTAGCCTCAAAAAACAGACTTTCGTTATCGGACTGAGAGGATGCAGGGTCGGGCCCCACGCCGCGAGTCTCTCTCCCGCGATGCCTTTCCGATAGTTTTCCTACAAGCAAACAAATACATAACAAATAAGACATGTAAAATGAAATAAATATGGTGGTGCATAAAACAAGTAATAAAGGCAATAAATGTCTAACCGCTATTTGCTGTGCCCTTGGGTTAATCAATTGCCTCTCACTCCCTTCAGACTGTCGGGAATGGGTCCGCTCAAAGGTAACCCACTCAATCGATCCTACAGGAACTTCCCCAGACTCTATTTGCAAACGCAAATGATGACCTTAATTAATTACTTCAAAGTACAAAATATTGAATACCTAAATAGAAAATAACGTGTACTTACAACTTTGTGTCGATGCTCATTAATTGATCTGGAGCCGCCAGCATATGAAGGTCCTTCCATTTTAGCCTTATTTTCCTTATTTTTCACACTTATGTTCTGAAACTTCTCATTGTTTTCCCAATTGCCAAATAATTCCTCTTTAGTCTCCTGTGGAAGCCAATCTGTCTTGCCTCTTGACTTTCTCAATGAATAGAGCTTTCGAGACAACCACCGGCCGGCCCTGTGGTTATAAGCTTTTTTCAGATCTTCAGGATGTTCAGGCAACATCATATGCTTACCCTGAAAATCAATAACGAACAATTAGTGCTCCAAATTTTAAAAGTACTTAATTAACAACCATAAAACAAATAACTTACCAAGAGCTCATTAAACCAAACATCTCGTTGGGTCTTAGGAATCTCTGTCCACGTGGTCCAAGGTTGATTGTAATTACAGAATAATTGGGTCGAGATGAAATCCCCCACCGGATTATCAGGCACAAATCTAAAGACAGAGGACATCATGCAAATATTAGCATACAAACCAATTAGAGAAGAAAATTGTAACATTACTGGTAACTTGGCATGACTTACTCATTGCCGTCAGGACAGATCCAAAGCTTCCCTGTCGAAGGATCTGTTGAGCCCCAGATTGGTGTATTGGAGGAACTACCTTCTTCCCCGACGTGGCTCTGAGGCGACGCAGTGTGCTAAGGAAGGAATGTGAAATATTGAAGATGTTTGTACATAGATGGTTTCAAGAAACTAAACATATGTAGATCAATCAGAAATGGAAAAGTAAACCTGTTGTCCCCCTTGCTATGGATCAAGGGGTAGACGGTGACGACGACATATAAATCGACGGTGAAGATGACAAATAACTCGACGGTGACGACGACATATCAAGTGGTGGCACCTCTGGGGAAGCGCTGAGCCCTCTGCCTCCATAGGGAGTAGTTGGCGTCGACCTACCATCTCTTACAGGACGGGGTCGAGCTCGACCACTACCACGTCCACTACCTGAACGGCCTCCTAGATGCTCCATCTCTGAACCCTTATAGGCATAATGTCAAAATATATATATAAATATATAAAAACGATATTTACTAAATATGACAGTAGTGAAGTAACACAGTATGTAGTATAACATATCGTCATAAACAAAGAACTAACACAAATCAACCGGACGATTCCTGTTTATTGACATCTACTTGCACGTCTTCCTCTGAACTCTCATAGTCGTCGAACTCAGATTCACTATCAGAGAAGCTCACTTCTGCCTCATCCTCATCGTCTGATTTCTTATTGTCAATTTGTATAGGAATCAACTCTAACTCCGCAAGAGAATCAAAGAGATTGCTTGGTACTTCGTCGTCCAAGATGTTTATGGGCAGTACATGTTCCACATCAGCTTGGAATGGTTCAGCCATACCGTCATTTGATTCCGGCTCTTTCGACTTTGGTATAATATTTCGTGCTTTGGTTTTAATAACTCCCTTCCACCTTTGGCGAGATGTGGGGTATGATGTATAGTAAACTTGTTCCGCTTGTTGAGCAAAGATGAATGGGTCATAACCAACCTATATCTCCTTGTCCAGTGGATCTCAATATTTCCATGTTTGTCCACTTTTGTCCCACGCGGACTGTTATCAAACCACTCACATTTAAAAAGGGTCACCACCTTGTCCCACGGGTAACTCAGCTGAATTATCTCAGGTAACTTCCCGTAGTAGTCAGTCTCCACCTCGTCAACTTGGTCACCTCGACAACATACACCGTAATTTCAACATAGTGTACCTGAGTTCGTGTCAACAGTTGAAAACCGATACCCATTGATTATATATTTGTTGCATCGGGTAACTCTAATTGCAGCTCCATAAGATAAACTTCACGCAACTTCATTGGGATCTGATGGATTTTCCACGAAATAGGATCGAAACCATTTTGGAAACTCAGAGTTCGTGAATTGATCAACTTGGGACACCGACATTGAAGGATTTTTCGATCGGACCCAATTAGAGAAGTAACTGTAACAAAAAAAACTGAAGTTAATACTTTAATACTTACCGTAATAGAAAAAGGAAAAAAAAACTTACTTTAAGTACTGGGCGGCCTCTTCACAGTTGTTTAGAATGTACCACTCCGCAACTCGCTTATCTCCTCCGTCAAGAGTTGACCTCCAACGTTTTCCCACGACTCGCCCTGGAAAATTAAATATTGATTTTTGATCCCTCGTATCACCGGCATCATCATTGCGAGGTACCCCTCTCCATCTTGACATCATTTCAGGGGGATAATAGTATGACGTAAATTTTGCGGCCTCTTCGACTAGATATGCTTCAGCGATAGATCCTTCAACGTACCTTGCATTTTTGATCTCGTGCTTAAGTGTGCGTAAAAACCTACAATGGAATATCAGAGGGTATTTATAAACTAAAGTACCATGTCGGTCAATTAATAACAGTGCGAAATCAATATATATATTACCTCTCAAATGGATACATCCATCTATATTGTTGCGGGCCTCCTACCTTTGCTTCGTAGGCCAAGTGAACGGGCAAATGTTCCATTGAGTCAAACAAGCTAGGAGGAAACACCATCTCTAACTTGCATAGCGTTATGGGCATGCTCGCCTCCAGGTGTCGTAACTTTTCAACATTAAGCTCTGAAGCACAAATTTCTCTAAAGAACATGGAAAAGTCCGTTAGAATAGACCATATATGCTTCGGTAGTGCTTTGAAGGCCCACGGCAACAATCTCTAGAAACAAACATGACAATCATGACTCTTCATCTTGCTCAACTTCCCCTCGTGCATGTCGACACATCTATTCAAGTTTGACGCATAACCGTCTGGGAGTTTCAAATCTTTAACCCATTGCAACAATTCTAAATTCTGCTCTTTGTTGAATGTGACGGCACTCTAGGTTTGGAAATCTGTCCCATGCCATTCTCCACCAAATGCAAAGCAGGCCTTCTGTAAATCGCTTCAACGTCCAGTCTTGCGTTGACTGTGTCCTTCATCTTGCCCTTGGTGTCCATCACGGTTAACATAATATTGCAAAACACATTCCTCTCAATATGCATGACATCGAGGTTGTGTCTTAACAATTGATCTTTTCAATATGGAAGTTCCCAGAAGATGCTGCGTTTGTTCCAATGATGATCAACGCCATATCCCTCAGGTTCGCTGGAAGCAGCCCCCTCTTCGACACTTTGAATGTACTTGACCCTGTCCCATATTTCTTGGCCCCTTAAACGACGAGTTTGATCTGCTCGTTCGACAACATTCCGCGTGAAGTCTTTTCTATTTCTCCTAAATGGATGATCGGGTGGTAGGAATCGCCGGTGCCTGTCAAACCAACTGACCTTGCGACTATGTTCTAAGCTAAAACCCATGTTCTGTTCAAGACATACCGGGCATGCAAACTTTCCCGACGTTTGCCAGCCACTCAACATCTCATATGCTGGGAAATCATTTATCATCCACATTAAGGCAGCCCGCATGGTGAAATTGTGACTTAATGATATATCATACGTAAGAACCCCTTCACTCCACAACATCTTCAACTCGTCTATCAAAGGCCTGAGGTACACATCTATCTTCTTTTTTTGGGTTGGATGGCCCAGGGATTAACGCGTTAAGGAAGAAAAACTCTTTTCTCATGCACATAGAAGGTGGGAGGTTGTACGGAGTCACAATGACTGGCCAACAGGAATAATTCTTACCTGTATTGTTGAAAGGAGCGAACCCATCCGAACATAGACCAAGACGAACATTACGGGGATCCATAGCAAAGAAAGGATTCGCCTCGTCAAATTTATGCCAAGCTTCGGCATCAGATGGTTGCGTCACAAAGTTTTCATCCCTACGATGCTCCCTGTGCCATCTCATGTGAGCAGCTGTTTGTTCTGATGCATACAATCTCGTAAGTCTGGGCACCTGAGGAAAGTACCACATCTTGCTTAATGCATGACGGGTCATTTTCCTTCCTTTCCCCACAACTTTATATCTCGTCATGTCCACAGAATTTACAATTGGTCACCTTAGCATCATCCTTGTAATACAACATACATCCTCCGGGGCGACAATGGATTTTTTCACATCCAAGCCCAAGCTCTTTCACCTTTTTTTTTTTGCTTGGTAAAAGTCTTTCGGTAAATTATTGTCTTTGGGAACAACCTTACTCATGATCTGCATCATTTCGTTGTAATTCCTCTCACTCATATGGTGATCAGTCTTCAAGCTTAGTGTTGCTAGGGTAGCCGATAGCGATGAATATTCACTATTTTCAAAATGTTCGCAACCTTCCCATAACGGACGTTGTGCTTCTTGAAGCATTTTATAGAACCTAGCGGCTTTCGGATGAGGATCCTCACCCATGTATGATGGTTGAGTATGTGTACCGGTCTCTTCTCCCATGTATGACGGTTCAGCATGAGTAACGAGATCAAAATATTGGCCGATCGACGGTCCCGCGGCATCCATAACCAACTGTTCATATTGATTAAGGTTTTCTCGTTGACTACTATCCCCGTAATAACCACTCGGTGTCTGTCGGACTTCGCCATGACATTCCCAACATTCATAATCTTTCATGAATCCCTTTTCACACAAATGAATTTTGACCGTGCCCGCCTATGTAAATCTTAAACACCTACATTTGGCACACGGACACCTGATCTCCCTACTTGAATTATTTGAATTCACCAAAGCAAATTGGATGAACTCTTCCAAACCCGCCAAGAATACTTGAGTTAGTTCTCTTCTATCAGTTAGACGATTGTACATCCAACTTCTATCATGGTTGCCTTCCATACTTCCTGGCTAGTTCAGTTACTAACCTAATTAACATCTCAACATACCACAAACACATGCATTGAACAAAGAACAGATTCCAGTAAGCAACCAGAGAATGAAGATAGCACACCAGAACATGGGGACATGCATGTGGAGGGGGCAAACAAAAAATAGAATACTAAGTATTTTGGAGTTTCTAACATATATGAGCTAGATCAAAGAGATTATTTAACACTTGATCAAATTTATTGTATAACTTGTTAAAGATAGATTCAAATAAAAACTTTAAATGGAATATTTTTTTAAACAAATTATTAACAGTCATTTTTAGAATAGCCTAAATCAAATAGTAAATTCCACTAATTTTTATAACTCATACAAATTTGATTATTCTTTAATGTCACACCTTCCTCCTCCTACTTTACATTAATTAATTAATTGCCTTATCCCTAAATTTCATTTCTCAATACTTCACTTTTCTAATTTCAACACCATCCTATTTAAAGATTTATGCATCATTGCCAACTAATACAAAATCATAATTTTATCAAACCAATATCAGAATTGGAATTTCTAAATTCCTAAAAAGTGTTAGATAAAATACTTCACATAAAATAATTCTATATGTTTATTAACTGTGTTTACTTGAAAAATTTACTTTTTAAATTTATCTTCCTCCCAAAAAACAATGCAAGATTAAAAAAATCAATATCATAAATAAAAATCGTTAAAACCCAATAATTAAAAAAATCATGGAATCTCCTACAAACTATAAGCATAATTCAAATTAATAAATACATTAAGTATCAAGATCAATATGTAATTAATAGCAAAGGATAAACTAAAACAAAAAAGAAGATTTATCTTCTACTAACATACATATTTCATCCCAAAAAACAATGCAAGATTAAAAAAATATCAATATCATAAATAAAAATCACTAAAACCCAATAATTAAAAAAAATCATGGAATCTCCTACAAACTATAAGCATAATTCAAATTAATAAACACATTAAGTATCAAGATCATTATGTAATTAATAGATTCAAAGAAAAGGAGAAACTAAAACAAAAAGGAAGATTTAAAATCATGTAATTTCTAATCTTCTACTAACATACATATTTCAATTATGTAATAAATCAAATCTAACATAGATATTTCCATATAATTATATATAAAAAATACTTCAAGCTAACCTGGCGGTGACCGGAACGAAGAAGAGGACGACGATCGAGCGAGTTGAGAGTTGGGGAGGAGGAGCGAGGCAGAGGGGGACGAGCGGGAGAAGGCGGGGGCGAGCGAGGGCGTGGGGGGCAGGGGGGTGGGGGTGGGGGACGAGCTTGGGGGGTAGGGGAGCCGGGGGGGCGGAGCCGGGGGGCGGGGGGTCGAGCTTGGGGGGGGAGAGGGAGATGAGGGCGGGGGAGCCGGGGGCGGCAAGCGGGGGTCGAGGGGGGGTGGTAGGGGGGGGTCGGGGTTGAAGAAAGTCTCATTAATGAGACTTTCTTTTGCGACGTACACGTGGATCCATCGCAACAAGCGATTTTGACGGACGGATCGAGGCGGACCTTTTGGTCCACCCTTTTGCGTCGGCTATAGTGTCCGTCGCAAAAGGGCGGACCTTTTGCGACGGATCCATCATCCGTCTCAAGTTGCGACGGACCATATGGTCCGTCGCCTTGTGGCGGAGTCTAGGACCACCAAATTTGCTACGGATGAGCTACGCCGTCGCAAAAATCAGCCATTTTGCGACGGATTAGTTATTTCGTCGCAATTTTTTTTTGCTACGGCTTTTTAAATCCGTAGCAAAATCCACGAAATTTGCCACGGAAACTTTTCCGTAGCAAATTCCGTCACAGATTTAGAATTTTCTTGTAGTGTTTTATCACATAGTTTTTTCGCAGATGATGCCATGTTTTTTATGAATGTAGATACCCACAATTGTTAAGTCCTGGCAAATATTCTTCAGCAATATTGCTCAGCATCAGGCCAGTCTGCTAACTTGGAGAAATCTAGCATAATTTTCTCAGATAATACTCCTCCGCTGCTTCGAAAGGACATCTACGACAAAGTAGCCTGAGCCTGGCCTGTGGCCTGTTAGAGGCCATTTTTTCAGCCTAAGCCTGACTTGTTCCCTGTTAAGGAGGCCTATATTTTTAAAAATTTTATAATTAGGCTAACAGGCCATAAGCCTCATTGCAAAATAGGTCTACTTCAAACAGACCAAAAAAAGGCCTACTTTAAACATGCCGAATTACATAAATCAACGAAGGTAGAGATAAAAAAGGGTTGCATTTTCATTAACGAGTCATTATTGCAAAATTAAATATTAAATATAAAAAAGGGTTAAATAGCATTTTTGCCCCAGAAGTATACGGCCAGGAGCAATTTTGCCCTAACAGTTTTTTTTGAAGTAATTTTGCTCTGGAAGTTTTTATTTGGAGCAATGTTGCCTCGGAAGTTTTTGTTTGGAGCAATGTTGCTTCGGAAGTTTTTGTTTGGAGAAATTTTGCCGTTGACCGTTAGGGTTGTTAACGGAGGGGCAAAATTGCTCCAAACAAAAACTTCCGAAGCAACATTGCTCCAAATAAAAACTTTCAGGGCAAAATTGCTCTTCGGGGTGTACTTCCGAGGCAAAATTGCTACTTAACCCTAATCTAATATTATATAGAGGTATTTTAGAAAGATCTAACCACATTTATAATAATTAAGTAATTTATCTTACTTCATTAATCTACTTAAATTAATTAGTTAAGTAGTTTTTATATTAAAAACATGAGAAATATATATATAGACTGGCAAAAGATTGAGGAATATTATATAGAGACATTAGAGAGAGTGTGCTTTCACACACACACACACGACTAAAATACTAAGACCTCTTTTCTATTTTGAGAACTCATATAAACCTCCCTTTAAATAAAAAAACGTGTTACACAAACCTCCCCTAGATTTTGAAGATTCTATTTTCATCCATTTAACCGTTAGCTGAACATTAACTTTGACTTATAAACACTTTTTTTTGACCAAAATACCATTATTTAACATAAGAATTATTTAAACATTTACATAGACTAAAAACAGTATATAACCAAGAAATAATTCTAATATGTTTTTTTTTTCAAAATATCGACTATATTATAGAATTTATTAGTTTTTATTATATTATAAATTTTTTGGTATATAAAATTTTATAATTTTAATTTTTCATCATATTTGTTTGAGATGATAAAGGGTAATTTAGTCAATAAAAATTATTATAATATAAATTATAATTTTAAAAATAATTTTGGCATCATTTTAGAATAATTTTGACGGGGTTAACTGCTTGGACTTAAGTGTAGGAATTTTGAAAATAGAGAGGAGGTTTGTGTAATTAAAGAAAAAAGCGAGATGGGTGATCGAGTATTTTACTCTCTATATAATGCATGTATGTATGAATTAAAAGATATTAACTATTGTTTCCAAGTTCAAGTTATGTTAAAATGATTATATAATAAACCTTTTTCTTCTAGTTCCTTAAAGAGGTGACTCATGGCTTCTCAGATGGCCATTCTATAGTTTTGGATGATGTATGTAAAATATGTAAGGCATCAATTATTGAGGAGGGATATAACGTATTATTATTATACTATTATTAGATATTGATATTTAATTAGTTCTCTATTATCTGTAACAGTTACGTTTTAAATTCAACGTAGTGTTGATCGATCTACGCGTTTCATACGTGAAAAAGGAAAAGAAAGGAAGAAAATGCTAGTCAAGGATAAAAAATTTAACATATTGTAGACTGACAAAAAACTTATCGTGCTTATTTATAGCAATTATGGGTAAGTTTTAAGTTTTGAATCCAAGACATTAAATGCTCTATCAACCCCGTACATAATGTTAATTTTTTTTTTAAAAAAAAAACATACTACATTTCACGTATATTTTTTTTAAAAAAAATGTCCAAGCATCTTTCTTTACATTGTTACATTACTTTAAGAACAGGACAGCCTACGATCCATTTACAATGCCTAACACATATAAGCTCAAAGCTTATTTATGTCCATCTCCAATATGATTTACCGGGCTCATAAACAACGTACTTCATAAGAAAGGGCCTGTACATCGCTAACTTAATGTAATATCAAGTTTTTTTTAAAAAAAAAAAAAAAAAAAAACAGAGATGCAGAAAGAGAGAAAGAAATAGTTGCGTATTTGGCCTTGGCCTACAAAGCTCAAGCATAAACACGATGCCTCTATTAGAAATTAAAATCAAGATCAGACAAGAAAAATACGTTTTCTTACGACAAGTTTTGAAATATGATATCAATACATATAAACAAAAGTATACTAAAAAACAAAACAAAACAAAAAAACTAAACTTGTTATATATATACTTTTGCACACCATTTTCGACTCTCTATGTAAGAATATATAGGTAGTTAGCCTATTAGTTAGAGAGTTAGTTAGGGGATTTTAGCTAATATGAATAGTTAGTGAGTGTTGGGCATAAGCCCTCACTATTACTCTTTGTAAGAGCATTATGCTCTCTATCAATAAAATACATCATTCTTCATCTTCTTTCTCCTAATTATTTTCTCTGATTATACATTATTTTCCATGGTATCAGAGTCAAGTTAATTCTTCTCTAATTGATTTTGGACCTAATTGTTATCTGCCAACCCCTCTCTATACTACATTTCAACCTTTCTTGGTGTTTCTTGGGTATTAGCCCAATGAGGGCTTCAGGGAAAGGAGTTTCCTCTATGTCCAAGAAAGCTCAAGATCCAAGCCCATTTCATCCTACTCTCTTCGTCACTTTCAAAGATCCGGACGTTCTCCAAGATCAGGGCGTCCGTCTGTTCCACGATCACGCCGTTTGTTCAAGAAAGGCGCATTCTTACGACCTTCTTTCCCGTGTCTTGCACCACCGTGATCTTGTTCGAATTTGGTTGTTCGATCTTCACCACCGTTGATGTTCATATTCTCTGCCGCGACCGGGGGGACACTCAGTTAACTTGGTGGCCCATGCAGGTCTTGATCTCCACATCCCCCTTCATCGTCAATCTTCGCCCCAAATTGGCAAAATTAGCGATCAGTCCTTAGCGCAATTATTTCCAGTTGCGATTATGATCATTTTTCACCTAATATTGTGGTTTCTTTAGCAGTTCTGGTGATCGCTTGATTTTCGCTACCAAAGAATTTCAATTATCTCAAAACCTGATTTGGTGATTTTTTGATTTTTGTTCAAGATTGTTTGAGATTTGGTGATTGCGAGATTTTTGTGTCAGCGCCCCAAAAATAAGCAAGATTTTTGTGTGACTATTTCGTTTCGGTTCAAACTTATAATTTCTGACACCAATTTTGGAGTTTCGCCGTCGCTTGTGGCTGATTGATCTGAATTTCTTCAAAGGTCGTGGCTATTTTCTCGGTCCCCCGTTCTTGTTGACAGGTTCCTGTTCTCCGACTATGGGTTGTGATCGAAACCCTAACGGACCAATGATCTTGCGTCGCTGATTGATGAAGCATGCCATCTCTCAAATCTTGATTATTCCGCCCTTGGACGCCGACAATGATTCTTGGTTCTGTGCCGATCGATGGGTCGACCTGGTTTTGTGCTCAAGGTCATCTTTGTAGAACTTAGCAGGGCAGAGATGAAGTTGTGTTTGCGTCTAATTTGTATGTTGGCGGATCTATGATTGATATGTATGTTAAATGAGGGCTTTTGGATTGTGGGCGTCGAGTGTTCGATGAAATGGCTGAGAGTAGGTTTGACTTCCTCTCCAAATATCTCTAATGTCATTGCTATGTAATTCTTTGGGTGTGATTCTTCGATGTGATGCTGCATATTGCTGTTGGATTTCTCGATGATGTTTTTTTGCCAAGAATTTTGCTGCTGCCAGACGTTTTTCGCTGGTAGAAGGGCTGAGTTGAAATGTGGCCTCCTCGCCCCTGATTTCATGATTTTCAGTTGAGAGCATAGTCGTCGCCTCCTTGCTCTTGACTTGTGATTCCGGTCATATTCGGGCCTTTATATGTTCTGTTAAGTGTTGGTTTGTCGCCTCCAGACATATCCTGTTTGTGATTTTATTTGTCTCTTGTGATTCCGATCACATTCAGGCCTTTATATGTTCTGTTGAGTGTTGGTTTGTCGCCTCCAGATATATCTCGTTCGTGATCTTACTTGTCTGTTGAGTGTTGTTATTTGGGCCTTGATATGTTCTGTTGAGTGTTGGTTTGTCGCTTCCAGACATATCCCCAGACAGGATGCTCAAGGCAAACATTTGGGTAAAACCCTATCAAGATTGTGAGGCAATTCATAGTTGGTGTTGTAAATGTGTACAATGAAATGAGGCTGGAGGAAGTTGCAAAGATGGGCCATAATCCTTTGGAAGTCCTTCATGTGGTGAAATATGTGAGAGGCAAATCAGTTTTTTGTGGGTTGCTACAAGAGAAGATTCTCAGAATAAGTGAATGAGAGAAGATTGTTTTGAAGAGATCATTGTATCATTGTATTCTTTTTTCTTTTTTCTTTTTTTTCTTTTTTGAAGAGATCATTGTTAATTACCCCTTATTTTTGTGTTGTTCAAGTTGAGCACATTTAAGATAAATGGTGTTCAACTTGAGGGGAGGTGTTAGAATATATAGGTAGTTAGCCTATTAGTTAGAGAGTTAATTAGGATCCTAATCTATAAATAGGGGATCTTAGTTAATATGAATAGTTAGTAAGTGTTGGGCATAAGCCCTCACTATTACTCTTTGTAAGAGCATTATGTTCTTTATCAATAAAATACATCATTCTTCATCTTCTTTCTCCTAATTATTTTCTCTGATTATACATTACTTTACACTCTAATTTTGAGCTAATCATGTACTTGCAGACACAACAAACACACTAGATGGAAAAAACATTTGATTGATTGCTAATTCAATTCCACATGGATCGATCCATCGATCACACTGGACTAATGGTTCTTGAAGTTGCAGCAGGCTGATCACCTTCTTCTTCTTCTTCTTCTTCATTTTCTCTGCTTATCTCTTCCAATGATTTCCCCATAGTTTCAGGAAGCAAGAAAGTGAACAACATACCAACAAAATTAACCACACCAAGCATTATCAGATTATACTTCGGATTTTGGTTCTGTGATGTATACAAGAACCCGAACACCCCCACGATCGCCCCGAGCTTTCCAGCAGCCGCTGACAACCCATGGCAAGTTGATCGAAGCCTCGTTGGGAAGATCTCCACAGAGATAATGAAAGTCGTGGTGTTAGGACCAAAGTTAGAGAAGAAGAATGTCAATGCGTGCATTGCAAGAAACCCTGCTTTGTTGTCATTTTTCCAGTGATCGTAAGGGATAGCGAGAGCGAACATGAAGACGGTCATGAAGAAGAAACCCATAAGCTGGATGAAGAATCTTCCCAATATGTCTATAAGCGCTACAGTGAACCAGTATCCTGGCACGGTGCCGCAAAGTGCGATGAGTACCTGTGCTTTTGCCGCCCTGTAAACTTCATGAATTGCGTTCATTTCAGCTGGTAGAGGAAGCAATCTGACCGCCGTGTAAATATCTTTCTGGAAAAGATTTGAACAGTAGTATGTGATATCAAAGTAAGAACCAGGTGGCACATGTTCCGAGCAAGTGAATTCCATGTCTGCGAGCGAATTGCTACTGAACAAACCGAAGTTGCTGCTGCTTCTTTTTGATGATTTTTGTTTCTCGTCAGCTTTGAGTTCAACTTGGAGATATCTTTCCGTTGATTTTGGTTGCTCGTCAGCTTTGAGTTCCACTTGGAGCACCTTTGACATGTCGATAGTGGCTTGTTTTATGTCGTTGTTCACCAGAACGGTGAACCTCGCTGTCTCCGGCATCTTCATTCGCCAGTAGAAGGTTATGGCTGCCGGCACTGCCCCAAACATCAGAATTATTCGCCAGACGTAGTCGGCTTGTGGCGGAAGAGAGGCTTTTACGTCCACATTGTACGGCGGTGCCTTGTACGCGTGGTCGAACGCCGTGGAGACGATGAGAGAAACAACTCCTCCGACCAAAATTCCAAACCCTCAAAAAATGGTAAATAACATTTCTTTAGAAAACGCTTTAATTGATTGCTATCCAAAGTAATTAATTGATCGTTTAATTTAGAGCAAATTAAGGCGATTATTTGTCAAAGACACTTTGGTCTAGTGGCACTAGATGGACTTTTGTGATACGATACCCATGCTCTTCAAGCCATGTGCCTACTTTCCAAATTGAAAAAAAAAAGGCGAGTAATTAAGAAAAACCTACCTTGCATAGCAAAGACGGCAGCGATAAACGCTCCACGAGTCTTCTTGTTGGCGTATTCGGACATGAGGGTGGCGGAGATAGGGTAGTCGCCGCCGATTCCGAAGCCGAGCCAGAATCGGAAGAAGCAGAGAATGGAGAATACGCCTTTTGGGGTGTCACCAAAAGAGAGACCAGAAGCCAGCGAGGCAATCACCATAAGAGCGAGAGTCATCCCATAAATTTTCTTCCTTCCCAACATGTCGCTGAGCCAACCGAAGAAAATCTGACCGGCCAAAGTCCCACACAGAGTGACGCCAATGATGGCCATTGACACGTTCGGCGGCAAACTCCCCGGATTCTTAGACCCTTCTTCGGTAAAGTAAATTCGGCCCAACAACTTGGTGACATTGGCGATGCTGAAGAGATCGTAAGCGTCAGTGAAGAGGCCCATGCCGGCGATGACGATGGCTGTGAAGTGGTACCATTGCATCTTGGCCACATCAAGGTAGTTAAGCAAATCATGTTGCGACATAATCAATAGCTAGTATCAAAAATCCTGACACAGTTACCAAAAGTTGAGTCTCAATTATATTTATAAAGGGACATATAATAGAGAGAGACAGTGTGTGTGTATTTATGGCCTAATATTCAACAAGGGAAGAAGGAAAGAAAAAAGAAGCCATTGACCAGTAGCGAAACTAGAAATTTGTTTTTAGTCCGGGCTAAAAAATAAACATATTGAACTATTCTCTTTGGTCCTTAATATAAGGCGTCAACTAATAAGTGTATTTAGCCATTTTTATAAGGCACTTGCTTGTTTCCAAAAAGCATTAAATATTTTTTTCATGTGTACCCATAATTAAAAGGATAGTGAGTAAGAATAATAATTAATATGATATTAAAGTTTAGTGTAATTAGTAGGGATAATATTGAAAATTACTTAAATTTTAGAACAAATTTAATGACTTTAACTATTTTTATTGGCTTGTGAGAATTGTTAGCTGGTAGCTTATAATAAGGATTAGAGGGAGTATTTACTATATAGTATCACATAACATTGAAAATATAAATAAATAATAACCGACAATTATAAATCAAAATAAGATATAAGATGATACTAACCTTTTCAGTAGGTATCTCAAACAAGAATTTTATTTTTCTCTCACAGCCCAATGAGTAATGAACCAAACATTATCCTTATAGAGAAGATAAAAAAACTAGCTGGAGCCAAATTATTGGCCAAATAAAATATCATATAATAAATACATATATATACTAACAAATATTAGAAGGTCATCTCGGGCCAGTTGGGGCCAAGGCCCTAGCTGACCAAAGGGTAGTTCCACCACTGCCATTGACATTGTTGGTATTAATTTCAAAGCCAACTTGTGTGGCAGGTGCTTTGTAGTGATTTATATGACAAGAACCGTTCCAGAATGCAAAATAACGGCATATTTATAGCAGTTCCAATGTATAACCGCTATAGAATGCGGAGGGTTTGCACATTTGAAGCAATTTCATAAACATGCTACAAACTTTCATGTTATATGAGGTAGGGTTTCTTGATTTGTAATGGTTGAGGGTAACAGTTTTTTGTAAATAAGGATGAGACGATACCTCTGAAGTAGCTAATTGAAAACGTGCATAACAGCGTCCCACCGATTGACTGGGTCAGTTTTGTCCAGTACAGGAGGAGCCTAGAGGGACAAGTAATTTTTTTAATAATTATTATGTTTCTAATAATTTTTTAATGATAATTATTTTTTCATAATTTTAAATGTTTTTTTGTTTATATATGCACGCTATTTCTCAAAGAAAAATTAGGAGCCGAGGGCAGTAGACGATCCAAGACATTTGTTGTCACTCACAACAAATTGGTATTTTTTTACAATTAAATTAATTATAGAGTTATATTATAAATTTATTGTTTTATTGTTTATAAAAATAATTTATTGTTATTTAATTCTTTTAGGAGAGGAAGACTCAGCATAAGAACCGCTAGATGGACTACATGGACTTATTCATCGTTACCCATAGACACCGGGACAGGAATGCGACGTCTCATCAAGTAGAGGAGGCCATTGTAAGATTTAGACATTGTTTGTTTTAATATTTGTTGTCTATTTTAATTAAATTAAATTGTTTAATAAGTGTTTCATAAAATACGTGGGATAGGAGCAGATTTAGCAGTCGCAGGCTGAGCTGCGAGAGACCTAGAAGTCACAAGGGTCTGTTGATCCTACCGCGCCTCTAAAAGTCGCACTTGGCCCAATTGAGCACCCTGGACGCTGTAAAGGTCTGGGGTTAGGCGCTAGACCTAGCATGGTCTATGGCAGGAGCGGCACCTCTCGAGCAGGGACCTTCGACATCGGAAGGTCGAGGGAGGAGACTGTGTAGGGGATCTGTGTAGAGGTTTCCAGGCAGCTTCATGTGCAGGTCGATTTCTTTTACGCTCAGCAAACCCAGTTGCAAGATACGACGAATGCGATGTTGTCAAGGAGCATCTAGAGGTTTCGCCGATCCCTAGGTTAGTTGTTCAGCCGCCTCCTCTTGCCCGTAACGATGGTGCTATTAACTCTGGTCAACCTCGTGATCCTACCCCTGAGAGAGGACATGATGATCACCATCCGGATAGTTAGTTATCTTAGTTATTTTTATTTATGATTTAGGACAGTTCGTAGCGGTTTTGTCCACATAATTGCTACAAAGTGTGTGATTTTTAAATTTTAATATTTCATATCGTGCCAACGGTTATGAAGGTTGTAGCGGTTTTGGGCACATAACTGCTACAAAGTGTGTTATTTTGAAATTTGAATATTTCATATTCTACCAATGGTCATGAAGGTAGTAACGGTTTTTTTTCCCCGTAACAGCTAGCTACAAAGTATACAATTTGTAGCAATTATGGTAGTGGTTTAACAACCGCTATAAATTGTTGAATGTTGGAGAATTTGAATTTAATCATCTAGGAACGCGTCATTTATAAAACTCAAAATTCTCTCTTCACTCATCTTCTTTGCTAACTTTTTTCACTAGCTATAGATAAGTGATGGGTCAAGTTGACACGCAATTCTCCAGCATATTTGGCAGTATTAAGCAATTTCTTGGATTTCACATACTCTAATGCCAACTGTAATGGTAAGATCGTGTGTTTGTGTCATAGATGTAAGTTTAAGAAGTGGCTTACACGAGAAGTTGTTAGGGAACATTTGCTTGTGAAGCCTTTCTCGGAAGACTATACATTTTGGAGAGTTCATTGTGAGAAACCCAGTTTGAGATATGATGATGCTCTTCCTCAAAGTTCACAAGTAAGAGTTCAAGTATATCAAGATAATCCTGTTAATGATGTTTTTAGTGATGCGTTTGATTTTTAAGACCACAATTTCAACAAAAAAGTATAGGGTTCAGACCTTATGTTCTTGAGGAATGAAGTTAAGGGTAAGAAAATAGAGAAAAGCAAGAACGATTTGTGTGGGGTAGTGAGAGAGGAAAATGAAACAGCAGAAAGAAACGGTCAACATTATCAGCTAGCTTAGCTATAGGGAAAAGAATAATAATTATTAATAATAATAATTTGAGTAAGTTTTGGCCACCATACATATAACTTTCACTGCCTCATCGCCTTCTAGGTTGGCCCCACACATTTACAATCTCATGCTATTCACTCTTTTCCCCCCAATCACTAGCTACCTACTTCACACGGAACTATATTACGATTCTATAGTTTTTTCTAAATTAACCCCGTGAGAGAGAGAGAGAATTACCTGCTTCATGCCAAGGAGAAGAAGGTTTGAGAGAGATGATGTGTGAGAGAGGGAGAGAGAAAGTGATGGATATATATATGAATGGATATGATGGAGGGAGAGGGTTTGAATGTGAAGAGGATATATATAGAAACAAAAGAGCATATGCCAAGATTATTCTTCCGAGTTTTATGTCATTTTATTATTCAAAGTCAATAAACAGCCAACGCTGATATCCCTCTAGCCAGTTGTGTTCTCTCATAATATAATTATTATCAATATTCATCATTTGTACGATTTTTAATGGAAAAATTCTATATAAAGATGATTAAATTACTCAAATTCTAATTTGGGGCACTAAACTTAATAAATTATATATAAGATTGAGTCATAATTAAGGATTTAAAATTAGGGTCAAATTATCTCCATATCCCTTCGTTATTAAAATAGCAAAATTAAAAACATGACCTATTACTCTTTATGTTCATTTTTATAAGAAACGACCAAATCGTTGTTCGAAGTGTTGGTTAAAAACAATAAATATATCAATTGTAATTCTTTTTCTTTTTCTTTTTTACTAAAATAACCTTATTTATTATGACATAGGGAATAAAAGAGAGAATAAAGGGTGTGCATGGTAACGCTCCCATAATGAGTTTTTTATTTTTTATTTATGTTCCCAGGAATAAAAATGGATAGGAATTGTGTTTGGTAAATCCTTTTTATTTTTGTTCTCGGGATGAACCGATTTATTTTTTGTGCTGGGGAAAAAAAAAAGAAGCAGAAAATTTCTGCTTCTTTATTCCAAGGCACAAAATAAGAATTTTTTTCCCTTTTCCCTCAACAAAACCCTTGCGGCTCTCTGTCTTCCTGGCTCTCTCGCGAGCAAAACCCTCAATCTCATCAGTCGTGCCTTCTGTCTTCCTGGCACTCTCGTGGCGTCCTTCCCTCTTTCCAATTCTCTCGCGACGTCCGCTCCTCCTCCTCCAATCTCGTCTCCTCCTCAAACCTTAGTCTCATCAGTCGTCTCCTCCGTGGCTCTATCTCAAGCTCTCGGCTCTGTCTCAGGGTCTGTCCTCATTTTTACCAGTTGGAAGATTACGAGTAAGGAAAAAGACCCCATGTTTGTTTAATTTTCATAACACATGCTTATTTCAATTTTAGTGATTTCTGTCGAAACTAAAATTTCTAGGTCTTTGTTATCCCCGATTTTGATCACTCGGGTTTCTGATTAGAGCTTAATTGATTGGCATCCTGCCAACATGTCTGGGTTTAAAGAAGTTTTGGTGGGAATTCAGGGGCATCGTTATCTGGCTTTAGACATGTGTGTCTACGCTTTTTAAATCCGATCCTCTCTGATTTATGCTATAATTACTGAAATCAAATTCGCTCTTAATTTGACCCGTTGAGAAAGTTGTTGTTTTAATGGAATTGTTGTTCTGTTTCTGGAAATTTGTTGCTTATATGTAATGTGTGGTTGCAATCTCTGGAACATCTAGAAATTATTCAATCTGAAGTTTATGTCTGTGAATTTTTCTAATGCACATCGTGGTTGAAATTGAATTTTGTTTACTTTTATTGGTATTCTTACGTTTGAGAAGAAAGGCTAGCTTATATTGTTAAACACAGAAACCAGTTTCATTTGGATCTTAACCTTTGGCAACATTTATTGATGCACATCTTATCAGTAAGGAGAATGGCATCCAAAGGGTTCACAACAAGATGGACTGATAAAAACACAAATCTTTTTGGTACTTTAATGGTTGAGGAAGTAAAAAAAGGGAATAGAACAACATCTACTTTCAGCAAGAAAGCATGGAAGAGCATGAAAGATGAAGTTACAAAACAAACGGGGCTTTGATTACACACTTCCTCAACTAAAAAACAAGATGAATAAACTTAAAACGGAATATTCAAGTTTCAAGAATTACTAAGCATATCTGGTTTTGGTTGGAACACTGTTTTGAAAACTGCAACAACCGAGGATGCATCTTTATGGGATGTCCATATTAAGGTAACTTTTAACATAGTGTCCCATATAATTTCTTATAAATTTGTTGATTTTTTATAACGGTGTTAGGTAAATCTTTTGTACAAGACAATCCTCAATGGGAGAAATTTCGGAAGAATGACCTTCCTTATTGGGAATAGTTAGTTGACATATTTGGGGATGTCTATGCAAGTGGAGATAATGGCATAGGAAATGCTGAGGCACACCAAATTTCAGATGGAGATGGTGATAATAATGACAGTCCTGTTGAGACGACCAACCCTGTACTACACAGACAAGAATATAAAGAAGATGAGCATATGCTTATTGATGAGTTATTTGCATTTGATCCTGTTGAGACGCCCAATCATGTACTACATAGACAAGATAGGACCCCAAAATCAAAGCGTAGAAGACGTAGTGGGAATACAAATGTTGCAATGGCATGTCAAGCCATTCAGGGATCATCAGATAGCAGACAAAAATCTAGCACATTATGCAAATCCCAACATGGCAGCAGCAACCCATACATTTACAGCTATAGATGATGAAGGCCCTTCAGATCAAGTGGCGAAATAAACATTATTAAGAAAAATATTGCAAACCAATTAGCTAGAGACAATCGTTGCCCCCAATATGATGTTGATAGATTAAGAGACATATTCGAAATACATTGGAGACTTGTCATATTTTTTTGTTCAATACAACATCAATTATATTTGCTTTAAATTATTGTGATATCATGAAAATTTAGTTGAGTCATGTGACTAATGTAGATTTATTTATTTATTTATTCATTTGGATAATTAATATTAAGGTAATAATATGGTATTAAAAAATGAGAGCAAACGTAAATAAATAGATTATTTTATACTGTTGATGAAACCTGTAAACAAAAAATAAAGAAATAGATTTGTATTGTATTAGGTAATTCTAATTCTCGGAATAAAAATAAAAATATGTTAACAAACGTAATTCTAATTCTTGGAATGAAAAAAAAAATTGTGTTACCAAACGTATTTCTGATTCTCATAGTAGTTAAGAAACGTCGTTCTGATTCTCGGAACTCTTCCAAGGCACAGAATAATAAAAAACTGTTTCATCTCAGAAACAGTACTGGGGAACAGAATTGTTGTCATGCACACCCTAAGGAACTTATTATAATAAGGAGGATTGTATAAGAGAGAGAATAAGAAAATAAATATGGTAGAAGTAATAGGTCTTTGGGAGTTGTGAAAATTTATTATATTGATATTAAATAAGGGTAATTAAATAAGGGCAAAGTGGGAAAGAAAGAAGTAAAAAATAAGATATTCTCTGGATCACTACTACATAAGGCACTTTTAATGTTTGTTTTTAGGACTCTTAGACAACCGTTTTCAGGGGAACGTGCATGTGAGTGCCGTTGAAAGTTTTAAAATCAACATCTATTTCAAAACTGTCGTTGTAAGTGACTTTCAACGACTGTTTTTAGAAAGCAACTGTTGTAAGTCAACTACATAAACGTCGGTTTTCTTGTAAAATCATCGTTGTAATTAACTTACAACGACTGTTTAACCAAAAAATAATGTTGTATGTATCTGACTTACAACAACTATTTTTTCCTACTTTTTGTTGTAAGCCCTTCACAATGACTATTTTTTAAAAAGTAGACATTGAAAGTCATTTTTTTTTTTAGAAATATAATTTGTATTTTCTAACCATAGCCTTTAAAAAAAAAACAACCCAGAACAGAGAATAAAGAAAAATTGAGTAAAAAACAATCAATTCCCAGAATAGAAAATAAAGAAAACTAAGTGAGATTACATTATAACGCCTTGTATATATACACAAGTTCTCTAAATATGGTTAATATAAGAATGTGCACAAGTTCAAAAGTTAATATAATCAAGTATGTCCATAAGTATTTCTATAATCAAGTATGTGCTCCAAACTAAACATGGTTGATATAAATCAAATTAATATCCACAAGTTCTCTAAACCACTACACTATGTAAAATAAACATTTTATCGATCTTTACACATCTTCTATCTGTTGTGGAAGATTTCCTGCCAAAAGGTCTCAGATCAAATTAATGTCTTTTATTGTGTAGGGTTCCTCATTACCAAAAACCTACAGGAAAATTGAAGAATAAATTAATATAAATCAATCAATTTAATGAAATAATTAACAATTCAATTACAAGAACAAAAATAAAAATCATTTGAGAATGAAGAAATGATCACCTGTTCAAAATTTGAAGTAAGTCCACTAACAATGAAGTTATACATATTAAGTAAAACGTAGTATCTGCACTCAATTTTTCTTGGTTGCTGTGGGCACAATACATCAAAAGAAAATGGTAAAAATGAATAAAGTCAAATATAAAGTGATTGTCAATTAAAGAACTTGAACATAACCAACTGGAGTTGGCACAAGTGGTAAGCAGCTTGTGTCGTTTAAGTAAGGTCTCGAGTTTGAGCCTTGTGAATGCAAAAAAGCCTCGTTGGGAGACTCACCCACCATAGTCAGGTGCCGACCCGAGTTGGATTTGGATTAATCAGGGCGAAGCTCTGGATACCGGAGAATCAACAAAAAAAAAAGAACTTGAACATAAACAACTTACTTTCAGCTGGAACCACTTCGTGTTAGCACTTTTACTTTTTGTTCTTCCCACCCATTAAATAATATGTCTTGAGTGCACTATCATTAAAATGAAAATTAGAAGACATTAAAACAATTTATTCAAGTCAAAACCCAATAATTTACAAACAACTTAATTTACATGTTGAAAACAATTTTATCTCTTTATTTGGCCTGCGACCCAAGGAATCAAACCAAAAGATGATGTTGATGAAGAGGCAAGCAACACACAGACTCCAATGATAACTATAATAACATGTATAGATTAAAATGAGGTTAGATAACATAATACTTCTTAACTTAACAAACTGAGGATGACTTAAATAGATAAAATTAAGTTACTTGCCTTCCAACAATTAGTGCTAGTAAACATTCAAAATTTGAGCAAAAATGTCAGCACCGTTAAATTTGACCTAACATCATTACATATGTATATATATGCAAAAAGAGTGTGTGCCTCTATACAAAAATTAACGGTGTTAGATCAAATTTAATGGCACTGGCATTTTTTCTCCTATTTTTGAAATGTATATGATGCTAGATGCAGTTTAGATAAAATTTTATAGATAGTTTTACAACTTCACCCATTATGTTATTGGCTCCAAATCAATCCCAATCCCAAATAGTATCTGTAATTCTGTATCACATCAAAATTAATCCAACCGTTGAAACCAGACTCTAAATGAATCTTTGCGTTTTTGTTTAGGGTCAAATCACGAACAAACTGTATATTAGCACACAAACACACACTTGTACAGGCTCAAACATGTGACTGTAGGATTCTCACCAGAAATGCGGAAGCGAATCGTACCGAGACGATGTAGGAAAAGATGAAACCTTCATCGTTTTGATTACCTGGAAAGATGCAGCGATCTGAAAAGAAAGATTCAGCGATCCGAAAGCCTCTACACGAACAATCCAAGTCCGCTCTATGATCGATCTTCCAGACTATCTCTCGAGGGGGATAGGATGGTTGTGTGGGCAACCGTTCAGATGATGAATGTCTGCCTCTAGGGTTTGTTTCTGATGAGAGCCTCCTTGTGACCTAGCCGTCTCAATGGGTGAAAGTAGGTTTATATACTACTACACCAAGACCTAACCCTAAACCACATGGGCCATAGGGTTCTTGGTCCGTAGTCTCACTTAAGCCTTATTGGGCTTAAGTGACCAAAGAGCATATTAACCCAACAATCTCCCACTTTCTCTTTGAGATACAAAATTGAGTTCGTAAACCCAAGACCATGTAGCCCATAAGCCATCATCATCTGATAATATACCTCATCCCTTGTTTCGAGCTAGCCTGAAGATCTACATTTGTCATTTATCAAGGCTCATGATAATCTGCAGAAGATTATCTAGTTCGGTGCTACTCCACTAAAAGCCCGAATGTGAACTCCAAGATTAATGACAGTTATAACACGAATATGCATTACCCCTTTATAGAATGTCTATAAGTTGATTGACTAGTTTTACGTAACCCAATCAATTATTTATTTCCTTTGTGATAGTTTCTCTAATGGATTACATGCATTTGGCCGGTGTCTTCAATATCCAAATACCGAAACATATCAAGGGGACATTTCCTATAAATTCCATGTTGTTTATCTCATAAATATGCGATAACCAAAAAGTCTCAATCCCAAAATACCAAGTTATTGGCCGTCATGTAGATCAAACCTCACCCGTTGGTAAATCAAAGAATGAAAACTATTCGACTACCTATTTAAAATAAACTCAGGATTAAGAGCAACTACATGACTATAGTTATCTGGAGATTTGATTCCTTATGACAGAAAGAACAACCTTAATCAAATATCTCATTGATCCATTCAATGTAAGTATTAACTCACACCAATATTTTATAATGATTTGGACAAAACCATTTCATAAAATATTGCGGCCTAAATAAAGTGCCCAACTTAATTTAATAAATTTGTGAACCTATTCATCAATTGTGAGAACCTATGACCATATCCTCTATGAACGTATCCATATGATCATATACTCCACAATTGATCCGGACCTTAGAGTTTGTAAATAGTGTGCGAAATAAATGAAAAACACCTCATTTATACCATTCAGAAAAAATGCAATGTCATAATGTCTTGCTCAAAAAGCACAAAATAACAAAATGAAATTTCAACTACCTAAAGCTATAGCAAATCTGGAATCCTCCTAAGACCCATAGATGTAACATGCCTCTCGAACACACAAATACTTACCTTGCTCAATAAAAAAATTAATTATATAAATTTTAAAATTTGTAGAAAGTAAATTATTGTTACTTTAAATTTTTCAAATACAAATTAAAATAAATTTATTAAAATCATACTACAGACTGATTTTCATTTATTCCATATATAATTTTATCTAGAAAAAATATTTATATTTGACAAAAAAATTTAAAAAAATGTTTAGGTTTTCGTTTACTTGTAAAAATATAAAATATGCAAACTTTTAATAGCACATTTTTTGAACCTGTATTATACTTTTGAAACGAGGAAAATGAATAAAATAATTATATTGGATATACTACCATAAAAATAGTAAATTGTGCATAGAGCCGTAGACCAATGCTCTCTCTCTCTCTCTTTAAAAGAGCTTATAAAAAAGCTCATATGAGGAGCTTATTTTTAAGCTTTTTTTTCTTCATTATAAAATAAGCTCTTATAATTATAAGAGCTTTTGTTAAATTCTGTTTGGCCTAACTTATACTTATAAGGAGAAGATAAACTAAAAATAAGCTAGGCCAAAAGGCACTTAAGCTCATCTTGGAATCGTTCGCGAAGCCGACTGTTGCATGTTCACACCATTTTCTTATTCTTCTTTATTTTCTCTGCTCAACTCCGGAGTAAACAGAAATTAGTTTAGAGGATCTTCCAAAGATTTTCCCTCAGAATATATATCGGTTTATAAATTTACAAAAACTAGTTTTGGTTAAAAATGATAAATATAAAGGAAAATTTTAAATAAATACCATTTGAATTTCGAAAACCTCAAAAAGTCTATTAACACATGGAAATGAGGAATAGCTCTTAAGGAACTAATATAAGATTTTAAAATTCTGGGATTTTACAATAAATGTTGTATGGATTTGGCAGGGTGTGGAAAGTTAAAACGTTGGGGATAGTGTTTGAAGTTTAAATGATGTTTTATCGTATTAAAAGTAAAAATAATATGTTTTTACTAGGAATAAGTTAAATATTTTTGTGTGAGGAGTTTATGCAAGGAAATGCAGGAAAAAGGTAGAAAATTAAACCTCCAGTCATTATTCTAACAAAATATTTTCTTTAAAACAAATTTTATGTTTTTAAAATAATTACGTAGGGTAATTTTTTTTTAAAAAAAAAATAGAAATAAAAATTTAAAAAAATGTTGGATTCTTTATTTTTTAAAATAGTGAAAGAATAATTTAATTTATTAAAATTATGTTCATTAATGAAAATATAATATTCTCGACCAACTCTCTAATTTTGTAGAATAAAAAGTAATCAAAAAAATGAAAATGTTCTGATTTTCTTTTGTTTTTCTAAAACAAATAAATGAAAAAACATTTTTAAATATGTTTTTATTTTTTTTCAAAATAAAAAAACTACTCTCTCTAATATTTAATGTAGGACCTAATTAGGGTCTTAGAAAAAAATAATAAATAGGGTTTTAAACGTCTTCATTTGGTTTGAAATTTTAGTTCAATGCTTCAATATACTTAATAATTGTTATACCAGGTTACAATATCAATGATATGTTTAAGGAGCTCAGACACGATGTGACTGACGCCTGATGAAGTGATGTACATTTTAAAGGATGGTTTAAGCCTGAGAAGTGGTGAAAATGCCTAACATACATGTATGTGTACGTATGTATGTAATAGTAAGGATTGTATTTTGAGTTATGAAATTAGTTAGTAACTATTATTTAGTTTATTGTAAGCTATCTTAGGAAGGAAAGAAGTACGGTGCACCTACTATTTCGGTGCAGATTTGGTACCTTTGATGTAATTTATGCTATGAAGAAATTTAAGAACAAATTATTGTTTAATGATAATACTTCCTCCTATCCTTAATCCTTAATGTAATACTTAATTGATTTTTTTGGAGAGAGTACAAATGAAGCTAAATAAATTATATTAAAATATTTATTTTTATTTTATTTTATTTTTCTAAACTCATTTGCTTGACCTATGAACTAATATATATACTCCATTAAGTCTTTAATATAAGACCCACTTGACTTTTTTTTTTATATAAAGATTAAGAAAGCTAAATAAATTACTTAATAATAAAGTATATGTTCTATATCGTGAGATTATATATCAATTAATGTTGGATTATCATTATATCCACTGTCTTCAAATTCTTCGCCTTCACCATTATAACCTCCATTTGCATTATCACCCGCGTCATCATTATCATTATAATTTTCCCTAACATCATCAATGTTAAAATCAACATTAAGGTCAATGCCAAATAATGGATTAGCCATATTCTCATTAATTTCATGAGGTTGAAGAACCTCATGATCCTCTTTCTCTACATCGTCTCCCTCTATCCTTCCTTTAGTAATTCATTCATCATCGAATATATATTATCAAAATCATAATTGAAAGTTCTACTATTTTGCTTCCTTGTGAGTTTCAAATTGCACATGACCAATGCCAAATCATTCATCTTCCTTTGATACAAACACTTTTTTTTTTTTGTCTGAATCTGAAAAAAATTGAAGAATAAAAAAACTTCATTAGTATTCTAACATTCAAGCAAAGTTAGGTTGATTTTTTTTCCCCAAAAAAGTGAAAATCTTATAATCTCAAAAGCACTTTAATTACGTTCACAACAAGAAGAGCTGCAATATAAGCTAAGAATACGAATTGCAATTCTTTTAAGTTTTGGAGATCCTTCTCCATAAGAATCCAACCATTCTGTTGGAGGCAATTTTTTTCTTAATGCTTGTGCAATTTCACACCGAAACATATCTCTTACATTATGAAAGTCAGTCAATTGAAACTCAATTTTGTTAAGCTTATATTGATCCCCAACCATCCTTGACAAACAATCAAATATTCCTTGTTTAATCATATAATGAGGCTTGAAATATACTCGAGTAACCTTCAAGAATTTACACAGAATTAGCTTAGAGTTATGAGATTGTAAAGCAAACAAGCTTACTCGAGTAAACGAATACCCTTACTCGAGTATAGCTTATATGTACTTGAGTAATAACCTTAAAGAAACTCATTGCATTGTAAATAATCAAACTTACTCGAGTATAATATTCCTTACTCGAGTAGTGTATTCGAGTAACCCATTGTTATACTAGAGTATCACTTCACAAAAAACCAAATTTCGAGTATCGTGATTGTGTAATCCTGGAAAATAATAAATAAATATTATAATAAGAAAATTAATATTTTAATTATACGATGTAGTTTAACAATAAAGAAAAGATTGTAGATTGGTGACATTCATTTTGTTTTATCATTATGAAATTACCACAATGCCCTCCTCTTAAAGAATAAGCACCATATTTTTTCCCCACCTCTCTCTTAGGCGCCGTTTGTTATAGAGAATATTTGGGAAGGAAAGGGAAGATGGCGAATATTCCGTGCGGTTGGCCGTTTGGTTGCGTCGTCTTCCCGGATCTGATTTCCAGCGGTCAGCAATCTTCCCACGTTTAAGGGAAGATGAGATCCCTCGCATATTGGTGGGATCTCATATTCCTTCCGGCAAATTACAATTGTATCCTAATCTTCTTCCATATCCTCGAATCGGCTCTCATGATTGTGGCGCGTCGCCGCTTTGCTCCTTCATTGTTCTCATCCCCTTCCTCATTCTCATTGTTCGTTTTCATCGTCGAGACGAGATGGATGAAGTTGGGATCTGATTTTTTTTTAGTTTTTGTTTTAGCGATCGCCGGAGTCGAGAGAGAGGAGTATGAGGAGGGATCACGAGAGAAGAAGGATGAAGGAGGGATGCGTCGAGAGAGATAGATGGATGAAGGAGGACTCGGGGTTTTTTTGTTTCCTGTTTAGAGTGTCGGCCGCGAGAGTGAGAGATGATGGAGGTAGAAAGATATTTTTTTAGGTTAAGGGGGTATTTTAGACAATTCATATTTTTTTTTCTTTATATTTATATTATTCTAAATTATCATCTTCCTTCCCATTTTCTATGTTTACCAAACATCTCATTTTTTTAAGTTCCCTCTCAATCTTCCCTTCCATTCCTTTCCTCCTTCGAGTTCCTTTCCTCTTTAAATCTTCCCTGTACTAAACGGGCCCTTATTTTCCCTTCCCATCGTTAGACACAGAAAAACAGAGAGAGAAAATTTTCTAGAGACTTCTTAGGCATGCTGGATCTTCTCCCCTTCTGTAATACCCGGATAATTATTTATCTGGAATATTATATTTCGATAAATAATACCTATTGGAAATAGGTGAATATGTGGTCTCAAATAATAAGTTATAATTATCTTATTTTCTAAGGTAATTTCTATTGAAATAAGGGTGAATAAAGAGCTAAAAATCCCTAAATGCAATTGTGGGTCATAAAATGCCCTGAGAATATTGTGATAAATCCTAAGAGACAATTAAATATTTATTAAAAATTAGAAAGTATGTTGTCTCTAAGTTTAGGAATTATGGGAATATTTTCCTTGAAAAATAATGAGGCAAAATTAAATATAAATTTGGGGAGCATAAGTTGCCCTGTGATTTTTAAAATAATATATGGAGCATATATGACCAATGTCAGTAAAATAGTTGTGAGGTAAAGATTAATTCTAATTAAGAAAATTATCAACAATTAGTAAGGGACTAATTAAATAATTAATGGCTAATTGTTTAAGCATGAGAAAATGAGATATTCAAAGTTAATTATATGCAACCCCTAAGTGGAGATTAATGACCAATGGAGGGTCAAGGTTAGCATAAAGAGTGTTGCTAATTAATTTGGCATAATTAAGAAGTATATAAGGTGAATTACACTTAAATATGGAGCATATATGACCAATGTCAGTAAAATAGTTGTGAGGTAATGATTCATCCTAATTAAGAAAATTGTCAACAATTAGTAAGGGACTAATTAAATAATTAATGGCTAATTATTTAAGCATGAGAAAATGGGATATTCAAAGTTAATTATATGCAACCCCTAAGTGGAGATTAATGACCAATGAAGGGTCAAGGTTAGCATAAAGAGTGTTGCTAATTAATTTGGCATAATTAAGAAGTATATAAGGTGAATTACACTTAATCCCTAAAGCTTAATTGACTAGCAAGGGATTAACCAATGAGATAATTGTAACTTATTATTTAAGACCACATATTCACCTATTTTCAATAGGTATTATTTATCGAAATATAATATTCCAGATAAATAATTATCCGGGTATTACACCTTCTCTCCTCATTGGTCGCTAATAGTAGGTGGGTGCAGAGATAATCGATTCCTGCTTATTCCTTCTCTGCTTAGCGTGTTCAATGGCTTGAGGGAGGATTGAATTTTGTTTCTCTTTTTTTTTCTTGGAGGAACTACTTTGGCTACTCCGCCTGCTTGGGTATGTCTAAAATTTCTTTTCCTTGTTGCTGCAAGGAGAATTGAAGCTATCCCTCTTCCTCTTTTGTCTGTGTGTGAGTTTTGGTATGGGTAGATTAAATTTAGTTCTTCCCTCCTGTTCCAGCAGCTGTGCGTGAAAGTAGGAGGAAGTTTGGAATTAATTAAAGGAGCTGAAATTAAAGTTAAGGTGCTTACTTAGGTAATTTTTTTTTATTGTTCGGTTGTTGTAATAGGACGAAGATGAATCTAAGTTTTGAGTTCTGTTGCTTGGAATGATTCTTGGTAAATAATAGTATTTAGGAAGAATGAAATTTTTATTCATTATTGTTAAGAAAATTGTTGGGCAAAGGATTTGAAGGTTGTGAAGCTTGATAAACTTGTTGAATGGCAATGCACCCAAGGTGTAACATCCCATTTTCAAAAGCAAAGATACTTTTTTTTTTTCATTAGAGTAGAGCATCGGAGCGTAAGAGTAACTGATACTTATATTCAAAATGCCATAAATCTGGCTGATTACGTAAACGGACAAAGTGACCGAGAGTTTTCCAAAAGTACATAGCAAGAGGAAAGTGTCTCTTCGGCAATACTCATGTCGTAGCGACAAGGATAGTCTTCACCGAGTCTCCGTGCGCCCGCTTGCCTTTCACCTCGGCCTCGGTTCTCCGAACCGAAGCTATGTTAAGAGCCGAGGTCCAAATGCACATCGGACCTCGTGTAACGGTTAACCTCATATTTATATACACAAGATATGGAAGATCAAACACGGTGTTAATCAACACATAAGTATATAGCAGATGGAAGATTAATATAACAACAAGACACATCTCATGTAAAGTTATCTATGCTAACAGTACACATCTCATGTAAAGTTATCTATGCTAACAATACAGATCTCATGTAAAGTTATCTATACAAATCACTCGTATAGTCGTCTATCACATATAGGTATACAATAAATATCAGAGTTAGTATTA
Organism: Acacia melanoxylon; assembly: GCA_019022615.1. NCBI lineage: Eukaryota > Viridiplantae > Streptophyta > Magnoliopsida > Fabales > Fabaceae > Acacia > Acacia melanoxylon. Next base: position 430,825 of record JAFJYJ010000124.1, read on the forward strand.
CAGTACGCGAACGTACCTTCGTCGGTGGTATAACGGTACTTTTTGACAGCGGGTGAAACAGCGGTATGACGGCGGTACAACAGCGGTCCGATTATCTTAGATATCCTATAAGGATAACAGTTATCAACTTCTAGCAAGATATAACAGGCATTTTAGGTACAAATTACCATTTTGCCCCCGAACCCCTAATCGGCGGAATTTCACCCAGTCGTCGTTTTCGCTCTATCTCTCTAGAATTTTGACAGATCTTTTCACTCATCATATTTTCGAAATATATATCATATTTACCCCTAAATATGATATCTAGACTATCTTGAAAAATTAAAGATAAATCTAGCATTCATACTATATCTACCAAAAGAACTACCGAAACTTAAGACTAGGGACCGAAGAACTTACTCCGGCTTGGCAAGAACTTCTGAGAGCTCTTCCTTCTCTCTAACTTCTCTCTAGGCTGCGTTTTTGGGATGGAGAAATGAAGAGGGGAAGGCTTCTATTTATAGAAGAAAGGAGGGACAAGGTGGGAATTTCATCAAATGTCTTCAGATCAGATTTCAACCGTCGGATCGCACTTCGCCACGTGGCTTCATCTTGTCCATACACCTCTTGTCTTTGATGTAATACCCGGATAATTATTTATCTGGAATATTATATTTCGATAAATAATACCTATTTAAAATAGGTGAACATGTGGTTTCAAATAATAAGTAATAATTATCTTATTTTCTAAGGTAATTACTATGGAAATTAGGAAAGATAAAGAGCTAAAATGTATTTTTAGGGCATTAAATGACCTAAAAATATTATGATAAATCCCAAGAGGTAGTAAAATATTTATAAAAAATTAGAAAGTATGTTGTCTCTAATTTTAGGAATTTTTGGGATAATTTCCCTTGAAAAATAATGAGGCAAAATTAAGTATTATTTTGGGATCATAAGTGACCCCATGATTTTTAATATTTTACATGGGATATAAAATACCAATGTAAGTAAAATAGTTGTGAGATAATGATTTATCCTAATTAAGAAAATTATCAAAAATTAGTAAGTGGCTAATCCGGTAATTAATGGGATAATTAGGGTATAAAGTAAATGAATTAAAAATAATTTAAATAATTATTTTTAATTGGAGAAATTCGAAATTATTAAATAAATAAATAAATAAAAAATAAAATATTAATAAAATATTTTATGCTTAGAAAAATAAATAAAAAATAAAAGAAAAAAATAAATGTGAAGGCATTTTTAATAAAATAATAATATAATGCGGTGAGTCGACTTATATAGGTAGACTGGGAAAGGTTAGAAATAAATTCTACGGGTAAACCTAAAGAGGTAAAAGTCTTTTCGATCGATCAAATTAAGAACAAGTGAATTTTTACACGAAGAAAGAATTTACTGTGCGTTGTTTCCGCAGAACCAAAACCCCGATTTCAAATAAGACGAAAAGTTGATCAGATAGAGTAGGTCGATAGGCAAAGTGAGAACCTATAGAAACAATTGCGTCTTTTTAAACACGAGATTAAGTTAGGCAACAACTGGACGTTTTACGATTGGTGAATTGTTGTCCGTAAGTTGGTTCTATCGGAAGTGATTTCCGAATCGGACGCGTTTGTCCGAATATCTTCGTACGCACCGGAGAATACCTGGATATGATCAAAAAGAGGATCCAAATAGATAATATGAAAGAGGATGGAAAGATCTTCAAAGTTACACGCCGATTTTTGAGTTTCGCGAAATCGCGAAACGGACACCGTCGGTAGCTTTATCGCCGGAGGCCATAAAGCAAGAGCCATCATGGATGACAACTCATCCATTGACTTTAGGGCTCTTAGATTTCGATCTTGACCATGGATGGCCAAGAGTGTTTTGTCCTCAAAAATGCGATCCTACGGTCCATATTCGTCAAGATCGAAGTTCGAATTATTTACCGTTCGCCATCCGTCTCTTCTATAAATACCAAGCTCCTCTTCTTCATTTCTCACACCAAAAATATGCCTCTTAGAGAGAAGTTAGAGAGAGAAGCTCGGAGAAAGTCTCGAGCAAAGTCTCGGGTAAGTTCTTCGGTCCCCGGTCTTTAGTTTCGGTAGTTCTTTCGGTAGATATAGTAGGAATGCTAGATTTATCTTTAATTTTTCAAGATAGTCTAGATATCATATTTAGGGGTAAATATGATATATATTTTGAAAATATGATGAGGGAAAAGATCTGTCAAAATTCTAGAGAGATAGAGCGAAAAAATAAGCCGGCGAAATTTCGCCGACAGGGGTTCAGGGCAAAATGGTAATTTGTACCTAAAATGCCTGTTATGCTGCTAAAAGTTGTTAAATATTATCTTTATAGGATATCCGAGATAATCGTATCATTTGTCGAGCCGCCGCCGTCACACGCTTTTTCCCGCCGTCGGAAATTTACCGTTTTTCCGTAAAAGTTCCGTTGTACCGCCAAAAAGGTACGTTCGCGTCACCGTAACACTAACTCGATGGTTATTGTATGATTATATATGTTTGTTGTGTTCTGTTTGTTGTTGTAGCATACGTGGTTATGTTATATACACGGTTATGTCACATACGTGGTTATGTCACATACGAGGTTATTATTCTTTGTATCATACGTGGTTATGTTACATACGTGGTTATTATATATCTTACATACGTGGTTATGTATTTTTAATCATACATCTGTTATGGACTCGTTGTATTGATTTCGTTTGTCGTGTATATGTAGTCGTATTTAAGCATGAGGTTAACATTTACTCCGAGATCCAAATTGTAATGGATCTCGCCTCTTATCATAGCGTCGGGTTTAAGAACCGAGGACCGAGGAGAAAGGCGAGCAGGCCGTACGAGTCCCGATCAAGACTTTCTTCGGGTGTTATTCATTTTGAAAACTCTCGGTCAATGTACCGCTCTCAGAATCGGCCCGGACTTACGGCAATTTGAATAAATGTATCAGTTACTCAATCGCTCCGATGCTCTACTCTGATGAAAAAAAAATATACTGCTTTTGAAAATGGGATGTTACAGCTGACATCATCCTTCTAGAAGAATATGATGTCATGCATGATGTCATGCATGCTGACTTACCGATAGCGTTTCCCGATCGGTGTCCGAATCGCGTAATTTTGCGTAATCTCAAAAATCCGGAAACTAGGTTTTGTAGTTCCATTCTTTCTCTTTAAAACTACTCGGGTTTCATTATATTTTTGATCCCATTAAGGGTATTCCGTTATCCGCCGAAGATTTTCGGACGGACACCAACCTAGGTTTTAAATCACTTGATAGAACCCGGCTTCTTGCGTAAAAATCACCGGTTCGCAATATGATCTGATCTAAGTAACCATATCCCCTGGTTTGAAAAACACGCACGACGTTTTCTATAAGTCACTTTTAGCACTATCTCGCCTTATCTTAATTATCTGGTACTCCTAATTACGCTGTTGGTTTCAGAAACGACTTCTGAGACCGCTCAATCCGAGATAGAATTTCACTGGTTCATAAAAGGTCTAGTGGTAAAAGACTAAATTTCTATATCTTGAGGTAGAATTTCATTTCTATATGTTCTCATATCTCCTGTTGGCTCTTTACCGATTATATTATTATTTTATTCAAAATATCTAGATCTTTATTTATTTTTCTTTTATTTTTCTAAGCATAAAATATTTTATTATTATTTTATTATTTATTTATTATTTAATTAATTAATAATTTCGAATTTATCTTAAATTAATTATTTACTAATTAATTTACTTATATCATAATCTAAACAATTAGCCACTAATTACTTAATTAGCTACTTACTAATTGTCGATAATTTTCATAATTAGGATTAATTATTATCTCACAACTATTTTACGACATTGGTATTTTATATCCCATGTAAAATATTAAAAATCATGGGGTCACTTGTGATCCCCAAAATAATATTTTCAGGCCATTTTATGACCCACAATTGCATTTAGGGGTTTTTAGCTCTTTATTCACCCTAATTTCAATAGAAATTACCTTAAAAAATAAGATAATTATTACTTATTATTTGAAACCACATATTCACCTATTTTCAATAGGTATTATTTATCGAATATAATATTCCGATAAATAATTATCCTAGTATTACACAAGGTGTTTGTGAAAATGTGTAGGAGAAGAATTTGATGGGAATAAGATAGTTAACTATTTTCTATATATTAAGGACTAAAATTTAAGAGTAAGGTTGTTCAATGTCTATGCTAAATTTAAAATGCTATGGTTATTGTTTGAATGTGTGTGTAGATGAGGCGGGGTTAAGTTTGAGCCAATAGATGGATTCTTAAAGCAACAATTAGTAAAATTGTAGGTTAAGGTCTTTTAGGCTTCTTTGGAATCTTGTTGAGATTGTAGGTTAAGGTCTCTATTCCTGAATAGCTTCTTTCAAAAGGGCTTCTGCTTCCTGAGTGAGTGTCTTGGTAGAAGTATGATTTCTTGGAATTGAGGTTTATTCGTTTTTAAGTAAGCATGCACATGCTATTGATTAAATTCAATGTTATATCTCATATGAGGGAGATTGAAATGAAGATTATTTTATAATTTTTCTGTATTGGCATGGATTTAGATTGATGAGATAGTCAATATGAAGTGAAAGCATGTTTTACTAAAAGGAAGACTATGGTCTTATATAAAGCTTTTTCGATGGATATGACTTTATTTCTTTACATGCTTGATGGATGTGTCGAAGTATATTTCAAACGGTGATGGTAGCAAATGAGTGGACAAAGCACGTTCTCTTATTCTTTTTCTTTTACTTATTTTGGTGGTTATATGTGGAATTTCCTTTATAAAAAAATAAAATAAATGAATTGGGGTTGAATTGATTGTATTTGGTGTTATATATATGAAAGTGAAAAAAAGTTGATAAGGTTCTTTCCAATTAAATTTTAGATTATATACTTCAGTTGTGTTCATTAGGTTGTTGTGGACTGTTGTTAATCCAAAGAGGTTGATAAGGATTAAATATTAAGGGTGATAGTTATGTGATTGTTGATGTTTAGGAATCAAGGAGTAAGGATTGTTACAAAATTCAAGGAATGGAGTAAGTTATATATGTTTGGGAGCATAGCAAAGTGAGTGAATAACATCCTAATTAATTTTTGAATAAGTTTTTCTTTAATCTCAATATACGGTTTAAAATAGTTTCACATATATTTTAATATAATTCTTCTCGTGATCTCAATTATTGTATCATTTGAAGTATATTCCAATTATTTTAGTTTGTTTTTGAAACAAAGTTGTATTTATTAATATTCCTTGTATCTTAATTATAATATTTGAATCTATAACCTAGTTAGTGAAATACTTGATCAATGTATTTTATGTATGGATACGGTGAAAAGTTTTTCCAAATGGAAAATATGACAGATTATGACGAAGCATAAAGAATGTTTATATATGAAATTTGGAAAATTATAGTTTTGAGATATTATTTGTAAACCTTTATGCTGGGGCATTTTATTACAAAGTATTTGTTACAATTGATCTTTAGCTTAAAAGTATACATTTTCATTGCTTTTGATAAATTAGCCTCAGGTATACTTGTAAATATTTTGAGAGGACTAAATACGTAACGCTGGTTACTAACAATGCAGTACTTTTAGTCCTTGGTGCACCATGGTTAACCTCGAGCTCGCTTGATATTCATGGGTATAGTACTCATGCTTGGTACTCGTGGGATTCGTTCTCACGCTTGTTATTCGTGGGTCTTGTACCTGCATTTGTTTCATGGCCTCGTGATGCGCTTGTTTGGTTATTTACCCTCGTTGACTGTGTGTCCACGTTTGTTTCGTAGCTTTGAGCTACGCTTGGTTAGTTACCCTAGGGGATTGTGTGTCCACGCTTGTCATCCGTTCTGTAGAAGTCCTATGTTTAGACGAGCTTTGAGATTTACTATTTTAAAATGATTTTGTTAAACAAAATGATTTATTACGTGTTTGGATTTATTTAATTGATAATCCTATATAGAGTTTTATTGTCATATCATTGTTATTTAAAATTAAATATGTTTAAATTATTTTCTCTTGTATTTCACTAAATTATATAAACGGGACGTTATTCACCGGAATTTTTTTGGCCTCAGGCAGCATTGCAGACTTGCACTTTCGTTGAACTGTAAAGACCGTCATCACTAACCAAGCTTGTAGATATACTTTGGAACAACTACTAGCAGATGTAAAGCTAAGTTTTCATTTACTTATTATCATCTGTAGCTTAGATGCTCCACGTAGTCTATGGGTAGGATCTTTGTCTTTCCTTGTAAATTCGAATATATGTACATATAAGTGCTATAGTGGAACATAGATCCGAATATTATTTTGAGTATTATTTAATGTTCATATATAAGTTTAAGGCTTAAGGAATATGAATCTACTCATATTCGTGCTCGTCACCCCTAAGTTTTCAAGGCGTGATGGTGATCATTTGAACATGTTAGATATGATTAGTTTTGATTATGTCTTATATAGATGCCATTATCCGAACAAAAAGTTTGCATACTACATTTATCTTCTACTTTGACTAATTTTTATATTTAATGTAAATGAGAAGTTTAATACAATGAAGAATGATCAAGAATGGAGATTGAAGAAAGAAGAACTTGTTAAATATTATGAGAATATCAATATTCAAGTTTTTGTGATCAAATAGAAGTTGTAACGGCTCAATTCAGAGTTAAAATAAGCAGGTTCAAGCTTCCAGATAAATAGTAGTTTGCTACAGTAATTTTCGCATGAACAATGTCATGCTCGAGCATAAAAATTGTCATGCTCGAGCACAAAAATTGTCATGCTCGAGCAACAACGTTTTTCAAAGACCGTTCACCTCTCGTTTTGCATTTCACCGACGACCTCGGTAATGCAATGATATCTCCCAAACCAGGAATCGATTGACGTAAAACTAGTGGCATATGAAACTAGACTCCCAATGCGTCATTTTGATATAAAATTTAAGCCCAAAGGAGTTCAGATCAAGGAGCTATGAATTGTAGAAGTTGAAACTGAAATTCACGCCACACAACAGACCAAGCTTCAAAGATTTTAGGTATATCTCACAATCTACAAATCCAATTGAGCTGAAACCGGTGCCATTTGAAACTAGACTCAAATACCTTTTCAAAAACATCAAGATCACAAAAAAATATTGATTGAAGGAGATATGATGTTTTGAAGTTGACGGTCAGTTCAGGATGTTGCAAAAAATGCTGGTCAAGAACAACATCCATTCTTCTGATGATAACGGACGAAATACAACAAGTTTGGAGCTGATTCTTCTTGTATTGGAAAGAAGACTTAAAGAGCTTTTTGAGCATCGATGGATTGACCATGAATGCTCAAACAAGGAGACTGGCATGCTCGAGCATCATCGGGCTGATAGCAGAACTCAGAAATAGATGGAGACCATGCCCGAGCAGAGTGAAAGGCATGCTCGAGCATCACAAGCAAAAGCGTGCCCGAGCAGCATCGATGAATCTCTTAGTCTTCCCTCTGTATGCCCTGTGCCCGAGCACGTTATTGACATACCCAAGCATGGTGCTCGAGCAACAACATTTTGATGCTCGAGCAAGCTTACCTCAATGCTCTTAATTCCTCTCGGTTTCAACCATGCTCGAGCATGGCCTCTGGGTCGCCTGAGCATTAGATATGGTAAATGTTTCTAAATTCCTTATTCTAAGCATGCCCAAGCAAGCACAAATTAGTGCTCGAGCATGGTGCTCGAGCATGGTGCTCGAGCAGTAGCTTGATGTTGACCGAGCATAGGAAGTTTTTTTGTTCTTTCAAAGTATTTCCTCTATAGGTTGCCCGAGCATACTGGTAGTCATGCTCGAGCATGATCATCCCTGTTTTTCAAAATCTCTGTCTTCATAAATCCTAAATCATCGTGTGTGATTTCATTTCTATATATTATTACTCATTACTATTGCTAATTGCTTTTAATCAGTTTGCTAATGAGTTTCGATGATTTTATCATGGATTAACAACAAATTTGTATAAAGCAATTTGTGTGTCGAGAATCATTAAATGCAAAGTTGCCAAAACCAGTGATATCCTCGCAACCTCGTCTCCGATTAATGTAAAGCATTTATCGATATTACGCCGCACATTAAATGTATCTCTCTACAGGCAAAACAAAAAGAATGAAAAATGTTTGTGAAGACCAAAATCATTAACGGAGAAAGTGACCAACGAAGCTTTATCTGTCTAACGGCTATATTCATGAGTCACAATGATTAATCTTCAAGCTTCTCCAACGGCCATTAATACAACACTCAAGACGGAGTATTAACGAAGTCAATGTTAAACATGTTATGATTAAAGTTAGATTAGAGCTCAACAGGCAAAAAACAAAAAAAGATTCAACGGCTACTTCTAACTGATCTCCAACGGTCGAATTCTTGCAACGGTTGAAACACAAATACCTATAAATTGCGAAGTCTTCAAATTGGAAGAGGTGACGATTGATGAATGAATCGACGAATCCAACGAAATGATTTTACTACTTCACCGTCGATAGTTCATACACTGCTTTCTAAATGTTCATATAGTTTATAGTAGAGAGTGAGATGAATGATTATGTACTTCAGTGTTTATTCATATACTTCTGAGATAGAAGAGTTATCTGTAAACATTCTATCAGAGAATTACTCAAGATTGGGTGATCTTGAGTGGGAAACCTATTGTATTGATTACAGCTTGTAAGGGGGAGTGAATCCTAGTGAGAGGATTACTTCGAGTCCGAAGTGTGTAATCAAGTGGGTGTATAGATTACAACTTGTAAGGGGGAGTGAATCCTAGTGAGAGGATTACTTCGAGTACAGAGCTTGTAATCGGATTGTAAAGGCTTTTCTTGTGTCTGGATTAAACAAGAGGATAATGGATTGAAAATGTCAAGTGGAGCTTGGGGACTGGACGTAGGTCAAGGATTAGGCCGAACCAATATAAATCACAGTTTGAATATTCTCTTCCCTTATCTCTTATATTTCCAGTATATGCTTATTCGAATATCAAACTGTTGATTTAAAAGGCGTGAAAATATTTTCAAAGTTTCAAGTTTTAAATCTTCACCCAATTCACCCCCCTCTTGGGTTCAGCTGGTTCTTCAGAACACACTCGAGTAATAAGATTCCTTACTCGAGCATAGAACTTGAGTACCACAATTGTGTCCTCGGGTATCACTGATAAAGGCAACCAAATCACTGTGATCATTTTTCTGACATACTCAAGTATCTTATTTCCTTACTCGAGTATTGTACACAAGTAAGACAACTTCATACTCGAGTAACATTCTAAGAAATCAACATTGTATCGTGATCAAACATGTGTACTCGAGTAAGCTTCAATACTATAGTATATTGAGATATACTCGAATAACATCTTCACTTCCTCAGATTTCACTAAATTAAATCATTTTTCCTTTTCAAGTTTATTATCATTAAAACATAAATCCGAGAACTAACAAGTACTTGTAGCAAGTGCCCCTGTAGATGATGGACCAGAATCAAACTGATTAGATGTCTAAGCAATATGAGCAAAATCACGTTGTTGATCAAGCTGTTATTTATTCAACAATTTACGACAATTTTTCTTGATGTGACCAGGTTCCTTACAGTAATTGCAAATAATCTTTCCGAAAGTCAGGTGTGGGACATCCTTCAAGGGACGACCCTGCTACTGAGAGCGATAGAATCCTTTACACAACCAATTTAAATACCATTCTCATTCCGACTATCAACGATTTAGGCTGGCTAGAAAACAAAGCTTTAGGACTTGGAATTGTAAAAGCAATTTGTAGAAATATACATCAGCATGAACCATTCTTTGGTCTAATTGCATTTATGTTCGATGTATTTCACACTTTACATATTGTAACTTATACTCGTCTTCTATTTTTAATGCGGCAAATTCATGAAAGAGTTTAAGCCAAGGGGTCTTCTAGAGTTTTCAAAGTTCAGGGAACATTACAGTGAAGTTCACACTTTAGCATTTGGAATTGTAAAAGCAACTCGTAGAAATATAACATCGGCATGAACCATTCTTTGGTCTAATTGCATTTATGTTCGATGAATTCTACACTTTACATATTGTAACTTATACGTCTTCTATTTTTAATGAGACAAATTGATGAAAGGGTTTAAGCCAAGGGGTCTTCTAGGGTTTTCAAAGTTCAGGGAACATTACAGTGAAGTCTTTTACATACCTACCGACCTCGCCCTTTCAAGTGGCGGGTAGTGTGGTCCTTTACTTTAAAAAAAACCATTTTCTTATATTCTTTTTAAAATCCATTCCCTAGGTTAATTACGTCGTGTATCGTAGTATAAGCCGCAGAGCACGCACCGATTTGGACAAAACATACCGATAAAAATAAAATGCGTAAGTAAAGGTTTCTCGTGGGATAAGTATACAATTATCCCGAATAAAGTTCCCAACGGCCAAAATAATAATTATATAGTTATCCGGGTAACCCAAAATAAACTTCAAAAATAAAGTCACTCCTAGCTCAGTCTTGCTCTTCACGCCTACCTTCGTCACCTGGCACTAACCTAGAAGCACTACGAAATCCTTGCAAAAGCCTAGGATTCATAATTGAATTCCAGAGTAACAATTAATCTCATATAACATGTGTATGCAATGCATGTATGTCACCATAATCAGGAAAATAAGCATAAATCACACAACTTTCAATAAACATGTGCAATAATATAAAAGCATACCACACATATGTAACACTTATTGTGGAAGGACCAAGTCCTAATAAACACAGGATTGCTCAACCTAGCAAGCCCCATATCCATAGTGCTAGGAAAATCACAGTGGTTTGGCTTCAAACCCGGACCACACTGAATGCACATACAAACACATGTCTCACACGAGACACGGATCCACAATCATGGAAAAACATACATACAAAGTAACACAAGGAATATGAAGATTAAGGTTACTACCGTTGGTTGATCAATCTTATAAATAATAATTTCCTATCCTGGTGCACAATTTCTCAAATAGGCCTAAAATAATAATAAAATAAAATATAATTAATTGCCTTCTCTAGAAAAATATTTTCGAATTCTGTCATAAAATAAGCCCTTTTTTAAGTATCCATATTTATTATATTCCTTTTCTTGTTAAGGAATTAAATATGGGCTTAAATTCCTTTCATTTTCGTCCAAAATATGAAATTTTAAAGCAGAAGTAAAGACTCAACTTCAAAAGTTCATAACTAAATCTAGAAAAATCCTTTAGGGTTGGTTCTAAAGCCCAATTAACCCTTTATATGTCTAGTTTAAAAAAAAAATACTAATGTGGGCCAACCATATTTGAAAATCCATTTGTAGCCCAAAACATCTCTCGTCGTAAATAAAGTCCGAAACATAGGTTATTTTTCAACAATTTATTTCTCCCAATGCAGAACTCATAAAATTAAAATTAATATACCAAAATAATATTTGAGATGTCTACTTTCTCCCTGTAAAATTTCATAATTTTACAAGTCCATTTACTAGGTCAAAAATCGATTTGAACCCAAACGACTCCACATGAATTCCACAAATCAGCAACCCAACGTTTTTCAACTTCCATGTATACTTCCAAAAATTATGGTTCAAGTTCAAACTTATACAAAATATCATTTTAAACACTTTAGAACCCTCAAAAACACTAAAATCAATTCATATCCACTTGAAAAATCAGCTGCATTCCTTAATTAATCAACAAAATACCAAACTTCCATTCTAGTTTCGTACCATTCATATACTAAGTTTAATCTATCATTTAAGACCATGAAACGTTACTTTGAAGCTTTGTCCCTACTTTTCATGAGCTACTCAACCAAATATACATGCATCTTCAAGGAGATAAATATTTTTTTCTAGCTCAAACAACCAAGAAAAATGGTAGAAAGGTTCAAAATGGCTTACTTGATAGCTTCCCAACATCTTTGACCTACTTATTGAAGGTTTATAGCAAAAGCAAAAAGCATGTCAGAACATTAAATGCTAAACCCAGAAAGTTGCATCCTTTTGGGTAATCTGCTTGCACACGCTTAGCAAAGGATTAAAGAATGTTTCTACATCCAGCAGTTGCCATTCCAACGGATTTATTCTCAAGAAGTCAACTCTGAACTTCTGCACAGCTGGATTAAGTGAAGATTAGTGAGAGAAACCTCCAAAGTGCCTCCAACAGCTATATTAATATTACAACGGTCATAATGGAGCTTGCAACTGATCTTTAATGCTCTATTGGTATAAATAGAGCAGCATTCAATTTCTCTCAACAACGAAGACTACAGAAAACAAAAATTCATTAAAGTTTCCAACTACTCTTGAGTTTTTTCTGTGCTAAGTATCTGTTGATACATTAGAGCTTCAGTGTTTATTTTCATCCACTCTTAGAGAGAGTTTCTTACTTGCAAATCATTTATTGTAAAGAATCACAAGTCAAGGGACTTGGTGATTGGGTTCACTGATTACAACTTGTAAGGGGGAGTAAGTTCTAGTGAGAGAATTACTCTAGAGTACGAGTGTGTAATCTTTTGATATATTGGAAATCCCAGTGTGGCTGGGGACTAGATGTAGGTCAGTGGTTGGACTGAACCAGTATAAATCTTTGTGTCTTGCTCTTCTACTCTTCTCTCTGTTTATCTCTGTTTTTATTCTACAAAAACAGAGCAAGTTTCAAAAAGATTTTTAAACATACCCAATTCACCCCCCTTTTGGGTATTTTGCTCCATTTTCATTTGGTATCAGAGCCAGGTCTTCTCTGAAGAGATTAACATCTTGAGAAGGATCACTATGGAAGGTATTTTACCTGATGGAGCTTCGATCAACCGACCACCGGATTCACCGGAGAGCACTACTCATTTCGGAGGCAAATTCGAATCTTTGTAATGGCTTCTGAGTATGGGCTTTGGAGAATATTTGAAAGAGGAGATTATGTCCCATCAACTACTGAAGATGGAGTACGAACTCCACAGCTTGAAGAAGAATATGATGAGAATGACAAGAAACTAGTCACTCTCAACAGCAAGGCCATTCTTATGCTCTAGAGTGCTTTAAGTCAAAGTGAATACTTTCGAGTATGCACATTAACTTATGCAAAAGCTATGTGGGATGCTTTGGAGCTAGCTCATGAAGGAACCACCGGAGTCAAAGAAAATAGAGTCAAGACTCTCATGACTGAGTACGACCTTCTTCGTATGAATTCAGGGGAATCAATTGGTGAGTTCCAACTCAGATTCACTCATCTCATCAACCAACTTGCCGCATTGGGAAAAGTCTTTGATCAACCAGTTCAAGTCGAAAAAATCTTGAACATTCTCAAAGCAAGGAATGGGAAGCCAAGGTTACCGCCATCGAAGAAGCCCATGGCGCATCAATGGCATCTGTAGCAGCCTTGTTCGGCAGCTTATCCGAATATGAAGGAAAGATGAAGTTCAAAAAAGGACTAGATGAAATCAACAGCAAGAACAAAGGCATAGCTCTTAAAGCTATCAAGGAAGCTAAAGAGTCGATGATGATGAAGAAGAAGATGAAGAAAAAGAGCTTGGCATGATCGTTCAAGATTCAAACGATTCTATCGAAAGGATCAAGGATACAAGAAATTTCACAAAGGTAGCTCCAGCACCGAGGCAAAGAAGCCAATTATCTGCTACGAGTGTGAAAAGCCTGGCCATATCAAGTCTGAGTGTCCCCAGCTAAACAACAAGGGCAAAGAAAAGAAGAAGTTCAACTGATTCAAAAAGAAAGCCTATGTCTCAGCTATATGGGGAGATAGTTCATCTGTTGAAGATGAAGATGATGAGGAAGAGAAAGCAAATATTTGCTTAGTTGATGAGGAAGAAGAGCAACTTGGTAAGGACGATGAGGTATATGATTCTAAACCATCATACGATGAACTGTTTCTGAATACCTTGTTGTCCAATCTGAATTTGAAAAACTTATCGAGAAATATATATCTTTGAAAAAGAAAATGTGACTCTTGAACAAAGAAGTCAAAAACTCTTGTGAAAATGATGGTTGTGAAAATTGCCTTGATCTTGAGAAAAAGAATTTACATCTCACAAAAGCACTTGAGAAATTCATTAGAGGTAGTGAAATGCTCAATGTCATTTTGAAACAACAAAGGTTTACAAATAACAGATCGTGGTTTGGTTACAAACCAAATTTTGATAGAAAGAAAGGCAAAAAGAAATTTGGAGAAAAGAATTATATGAACTATTTTAGAAAATCTGTTCATTCTACTTCTTCCCGTTTTCATAAAAAGGAGAGAAAGAATAAACCTATAAGTAATTATCAATGGGTGCCAAAAGGATCTTACAAGATTCCTAAGACACAAACTAACCTCAAAGGACCCAAAAAAAGATGGGTACCTAAGACCTGATTGGTCATGTTTTGTAGGTTTGTCTAAGAGCATCAAATCCCAACAAGTGGTACACCGATAGTGGATGCTTAAGACATACGACGGAGACCAATCCAAGTTTGTCTCAATCAAGCCCAAGGATGGTGACAAGTTGACCTTTGGTGGAAATCAATCTGGAAAGATTGCTGGCATTGGTGAAATTGGAAACAATGAAGGACCACAAATCAAAGATGTCTACCTTGTGGAAGGACTTTGCCACAATTTCCTCAGTGTAAGCCAAAGCACTGATAAAGGTAATCTAGTTATCTTTGATTCTGAGGAGTGCTTGATTGTAAGTAAAGACAATCTCCCTTTGGAAAATATTAAATCTAAAGCTTTATTCATAGCTCCTAGAGATGGAAATTGTTACACACTTAATCTCTCTAGAAATGGCTCTGCTTCTGAAAAATGTTTTGTTAGTAATTTGGATGATAGTTGGTTATGGCACAAGCGATTAGCTCATGCCAATATGATACAACTTAACATATTACTTAAAAAAGATTTGGTTATTAGTATTCCAAAACTTCAATTTAAAAACGATATGATCTGTGATGCTTGTCAAAAAGGAAAACAAACCAAATCTTCTTTCAAATCTAAAAATGAAATTTCAACTAATAGACCTCTTCAACTATTTCATATGGATCTAGTTGGACCAGCTAGAGTAAAAAGTCTTGGTGGCAATCTTTATACCTTGGTCATAGTTGATGATTTTTCTATATTTTCTTGGACTATTTTCTTATCCTCTAAAGACGAAACATTTGATCAGTTTGTCTGTTTTGCCAAGAAGGTCTAAAACGAGAAAGGGTTCTCAATTTCAAGAATTCGAACTGATCATGGAGGAGAATTTGAAAACCATGCATTTGTCGAGTTCTGTGACAACCATGGTATAGATCACAACTTCTCAGCCCCAAGGACTCCTCAGAAAAATGGTGTTGTAGAAAGGAAAAATCGAGTCCTCACCGAGATGGCAAGAGCTATGCTGAATGAGAACAACACTTCTCAAGTGTTCGGGTCGATGCAATGAGTACGGCTTGCTACATCTTGAATCGGGCATATCTCGGGAAGAAGTTGAGCAAAACTCCCTATGAGTCAGTACAAAGGAAGAAAGCCAAACTTGGCTCATCCGCATGTTTTCGGTTGTAAGTGCTTCATCCACAATAATGGTAAGGACAATTTGGGAAAGTTCAATCCCAAAGCGAGATGAAGGTATATTTTTAGGATATTCAAACAGAGTAAAGCTTATAGAGTCTTTAATACTCGTACTTGAATTGTTGAAGAGTCTATGCATGTTGTTTTTTGTGAATCCAAATATGATAAATCCTTGGATGATGATGAGAAAAATGTTTTCAAAAATCAATTCTTTTTTGAAAACTACTCCTGCGTCTATTGAAAACCCTGAAAATGTTTTTGAGGCTGATCCCCAAAACAATATTGAAAATCCAGATCAGTCTCAGCCTAGAGCTTGGAAGTTCATAAGGAATCATCCTTTGGACCAAGTAATAGGTGATGTAAATCAAGGAGTAAGAACCGTAAACAAAGACGTTAAATGAAGTAACTTTTTTTGCATTTATATCTCATATTGAACCCTCTAAAATAAATGAAGCCCTTTCAGACAATGATTGGGTGATAGATATGCAAGAGGAGTTACATCAATTTGATAGAAATCAAGTTTGGGATTTGCTACCTAGGCCTAAAGACCATCCGATCATTGGCACCAAATGGGTATTCAAGAACAAACGAGATGAATCAGCAATTATTGTCCGTAACAAGACAAGATTGGTTGCTAAAGGCTATAATCAAGAAGAAGGAATTGATTATGAAGAAACTTATGCTCCAGTGGCAAGATTGGAAGCCATAAGAGTTCTTCTAGCCTATGCCTGTGTAAAAGGTTTTAAACTCTATCAAATGGATGTAAAAAGTGCTTTTCTAAATGGTTTTATTCAAGAGGAAGTATATGTAGAACAACCTCCCGGCTTTGAAAATGATCATCATCCAGATCATGTAGATCGTCTCAAGAAGGCCCTATATGGTCTTAAACAAGCTCCTAGAGCTTGGTATGAGCGATTAAGCAAGTTCATTCTTGAACAAAGATTTATTAGAGGAAAAACAGATACAACTCTCTTCATAAAGAGTAATAAGCTTGGTGAAATCTTAATTGTTCAAATTTATGTTGATGACATCATATTTGGTGCTTCTAATGATGCTTTGTGTGAAGATTTTGCTAAGAATATGTAGGGAGAGTTTGAGATGTCCATGATGGGAGAACTCAACTATTTCCTTGGTCTGCAAATCAAGCAAAGAAAAAATGAAATCTTTATATCTCAGACCAAATATCTCAATGATTTGCTGAAGAAGTTTGGAATGGACCAATGCAATGGAGCTGATACTCCAATGAGCTCAACTACTTCATTGGATGCTGATGAAGAAGGCAAGGACTTCAACATAATAAGATATAGAGGAATGATTGGATCATTGCTCTATCTTACTGCAAGTCGCCTTAACATCCAATTCAGTGTGGGGATGTGTGCAAGGTTTCAATCTGCTCCCAATGAGTCTCATGCCGAGAATGTGAAAGGGTCTTCGCATACCTTGCCGACACAAAAACCCTTGGATTGTGGTTTCCCAAAGGTCAACCCGAACATTTGGTGGCATATTCAGATTCGGACCATGCCGGCTATAAGACAGACAGAAAGAGTACAAGTGGTCAATGTGAATTTTTTAGTGGCTCACTTGTCTCCTGGTTCAGCAAGAAGCAAAGAAGTGTGGCTGTGTCATCTACTGAAGCTGAATATGTAGCTGCTTTAAGTTGTTGTGCTCAAGTCCTATGGCTCAAGCAACAACTATCTGACTTGGGAATCAACCTGAAGGAGATCCTAATATTGTGTGACAATACAAGCACAATAAGCTTGGCCAAAAATCCAGTTCAACACACTCGAACCAAGCATATTGATGTGAGACATCACTTCATAAGGGATCATGTTCAAAAGAAGGACGTCAAGGTTATGTTCATCCCAACACATCTTCAACTTGCTGACATCTTCACCAAACCTCTAACTAAGGAACAATTTAATTTCATAAGAAGAGATTGGGAATGGTAAATCCCAATGAGTTGTAAGCATCTCTCTCTCTCTCTCTCTCTCTATGTTAGTCATGTTTTTGATGATAATTGGAAACTAATTTAAGCATCGGAGTATCTAGCCATGTTTTATGCAGGATGCTTAAAAAATAATTTGAGTATTTGCTGATAAGAGAAGCAATACTCGAGTATTGGGAGCAATACTCGAGTATACTGAAGTCAGAGAGCAACCTTGAGGTTGGCGAGAAGCAATACTTGAGTGAATACTCGAGTATCCAAGTAAAGTATTGAATACTCGAGTATGTAAGTTGTATACTCGAGTATTGGTCAGAAATCTCAAAGGTTCACCTCACACCTTTGAAGTCTAGGTAAGTGAAATTTTTACTTCAATACTCGAGTATTGAAGTGAATACTCGAGTATAGCTTTGCATATATATATATATATATATGTTCACTATTCATGTTCCTCATTACTTGACCCAATACTCAAGTTTTCCCTAAAGCTTCTCTCTTCCTTTTTCTGATTCTCGCCATTATCGTCCAAAACCTTCCCTCTAAACATAGAAATATCCTCCAAATCAACATCCAAAGCCACTCACGACGCCGATTCCACCCGGGAAGGGCGAAATCCAAGTCTCCACCTCATTCTTTACCTCCTCAATGCCCCCACGGATGAAATCAATCCCCAATCGTTTTCATCATGGAGTTGATCGATCAATCAGAGGAGTTAGCGAAAATATACCTGAAGCTTCATCTCCTATCCCTAAGAAGAAAGGGGTCTCATTTGACCAATCCATTCCAACCCCTCCAAGGAAGAAGAGGTCTGCACATAAACCTGTCACCGAAAAGGGGAAGAAGAAGGTGGCTGGGACATCCAAATCAAATCCTGCAAGGAAGAAAAGAGCCACTACTTCATCTCAACATTCTTCAAGGGGTCAATCCTCTTCAAGAGCTACCTCTTCTACACCTACCCAATCGAACGGGGAACCCTCATTAATGCCCAATGTTGTAGAAAATATCTATCGTAATCCTGATCCTCCCACAGGTTTTACCACTGCTAATACTTTTCTTTCTACTGAACTAAATGCCAAGTTCAAAGAGAAATATATTCGTAAAGATTTGGTCATGTGGTTGCATAGACTTGGTTCAATTACACCAAGATTGTAATATCAATCTATCTTCGTGGTTTGCACCCTATGAGACCTTCATTTCCATATCAGCCCCCTATATTCCCAATCTAGTTAGATTATTCTATTTCAATATGGAGTCCGCCAACATTCTTGATTCAGATGAGGAATAAATTGAGGAAAGAGTGACTACTAGTGTCAAAGGTGTCAAATTCACCTTGTCTGTTTCAATCCTAAACACAATTCTGAAAATTACCAATCCTCCTCCCGTCTCCACTCCAAACTATAGCAATCGATAAATCTTCTCTACCTTGAGACCTAATGAAGAGTTTCCTGAAAACCAGAGTCATACGCTTTCCTTTAAACCCGGATCCATGTCACCTATCAATCGGGTTCTCTGGTATATCTACTCTAGAAAGTTTATTCAAAAAGGGGAGCTTCACCCACTTTTCACGTAAAGATTATCGCTTCTTCATCGCATTTGTGAAAAAGCATCCCTTAAACCTTGGTCATTGGCTTTTTCAAGAAATGATCAAATTCAAATTTTCATCCGGAAGAATTCCTACATACCTTTTCCCTCACTCATATCAGTCATCCTTTTCTACCATAAGATATGGTATCTTGGTCCAGCTGAAAGCCTAAAATATCCATATTTCTTTGGTAAGGCTCAACTGAATCTGATGAAGGTCAGTTTTGAAGCAGAAGGCTCTGGCCAATCTCAGGCACCTTCAAGATCACAAGAAAGAGCCTCTCAGTCCGAGCACGTGAAGCTCGGTCCGCTTCTACCTCCACAATCACCTCTTCCCCAAGCTTTGATGAAAGAGTCAAAGCCATTGTGGATGCCGCCATTGCCTCATTGTCTATCGATTGGAATTTGAAATTGGCAAGCAAGTGCATGAGGTTCGACAAGGAAATCATGATATGGTGGATGCTCAGGATGTTATGAAGGAGAAAATTGACAATCTCCTTGGTCATAACAAAGAATTGTAGAAGAAAGTAGATGAGCTCACTAGCAAGAATGAAGAACTTGTTAGTTCTCAATGTGTTTTGATGATTAATAAAAATTGTAAACATGAGAGAATGCTTTTGTTAAAGATTGGTTAAGCTTGTTGATTTCAATCCAAAAACATTCTGTCAGCGCCAAACTCGAGCTTGACTCTACAGACTCGAGCTTGACTCTTACAGAAAGTAAACCAAGCTATTTTGCATTTCCTAAACTTGAGCTTGGTCCATAAACTTGAGCTTGAATGGTTTTCAAAGTTTACTCACATTCGAGTAAACTCGAGCTTACTCCTGGAAGCTCGAGTTTACGAAGGTTTGAGGATTTTATCAAGTTACACAAATCTCAAACTCAAGCTTTTTACTTTTAAACTCAAGCTTGGCTCTTCCTAAACTTATTTCAAAAGGTTTACAAATGTGTAAACTCGAGCTTGGCTATGCAAACTCGAGTTTCCATCCTGCGTAATCAAATGTCAAGTGAAAACCTTTGCATCGCCTTAAAGTTTTCCAAAGTTTTCATGTTTTAAGTAAACTCAAGTTTGGAGTTGTAAACTCAAGCTTAGGTCCGACGTAAATCTTTCAAAGTTTTTAACCCTTTAGCAAACTCGAGCTTGCCCTTGCAAACTCAAGTTTGGGTCGACGAGAGAGCATTGTCATATTTTGAGCTTAACAAACTCAAGTTTACATCTCTAAGCTCAAGCTTGCACTTTGTGAACTAAAATTATTTTTGACATGAATAGTGTCAAACTCGAGCCTACTCACTAATAGACTCGAGCTTGCCATTTTTCCTTTTTGGCTCTCAAAGTGATTTCAAATATGTTTCCCCGACAATAGCCCAAACTCAAGCCTGCTTACTTATAAGCTCGAGCTTGTGACTTACAAAGGCAAAACTCCAAATTTAAATGAAGAGCAAACTCGAGCTTACCTGGGTAAACTCGAGCTTGGAACTTCATAACAGATGAACGCATTTGAGTATATTTTGTTCAGTTTGATTTATGCTTTAGCTTGTTTTCGCAAATTGGTTGCTTATGATTTATATGATTCATATCAATATTTCCTAACCAGATTTAACCAAGTTTGTTTATGAGATTTCGAAGATCTAGGTTTGTTTTAAAGAAGACTTTAAGACAACCACTTGACAACTTGCAATATTATATTATATCTTCTTCTCCAAAGCTATGGTTTACAACCTGGAAAGTAGGACAACCACTCTCCAAGACAGAAAGCTAGCCTCCACTATCCTAAATCATCTGAACAACATTATACAATGGCGTCCACTAGGCACAACAACATGGGAGACACTATTGAGGAGCCAACTTTCAAATAATCAAATCAAGCTCTCTCAACAGCCTATATTCAAAAACACGGACTCAACAGCTAGTATTTCAAATTCATCCAAGTCTGAACGGATCTATAACGGTCACAAGCTTCAAATCAGTTTAAATACTTGAAGATTTGAAGTCTGCAAGTAGAGAAGACATACACAGAAAATGCATACAAGAACATCATTCTTTTACTGCTCATTATATTCATTTGTATCTTTGATACATTGTGCTTCAGTGGTTATCTTTATTCACTCTTTGAGAGAGTTCATTTCTGTAAATCATTCTTTGTAAGAATCTCAAAGTTGTGGGACTTTGAGGTTGAGTTATCAGATTACAACTTGTAAGGGGGAGTATATCCTAGAGAGAGGATAACTTTTGAGTACAGAGTGTGTATCTGATTTGAGTGATAGTAGAAAAACCCGCAGAGTCCGGGACTGGACGTAGGTCAAGAGTTAAGACCGAACCAGTATAAATCTTCTGTGTCAAGCTCTTCTTCTTTATCTCCATCTTATCTTGATTAAGTATCTATTGTGTAGGTGATTTAAAAATAATTTTTAAAATCCCCAATTCACCCCCTCTTGGTGATTTCCTTCACTTTCATAACTATATGACAAGTTGATTGACCTTGATGCGTAATGTCCACTCGCCGGTCACCCGGCTTGATAAGCAATGGCGTGGATAAGATACTGAAGCATCTCCACACTGGATCTACATCCACTTTTTGCACCACTACTGGTTATGTCAAACCTGAATCCTCACCATCTTTTGTTTTTCATTCTTCACCCATCACTACCTCTCCACCTGAGGCTTTCACTTCTATTCCTGACCCTTCACCTGTGCCTTCCTCTACTCCTACCACTGAGATTCTAGCCTCTCCATCTCCCACTACACCTACAATTGAGATTCTTCATATCTTACAAACACCTACAACTGAAATCTTTCACCCTACACCTTCTCCTATCTCAGCTTCATCCCCATTTGAAGATAACAAAGGGGGAGAGAAAGGCAAAGAAGAGTAGAATTTGAGAATAAGAAGTGTAGCTTGTTAGTTGTGTAGCATTTGAGTATAGGAAGTGTAGCTTGTTAGTTGTTAGTTGTTATGCACTCTGTAGTATAGCTTGTTGGGTTGTTATGCTTTGTATTCTGTTATGCATTAAGCGTAGCTTGTTAGTTGTGTAGCATTTGAGCATAGGAAGTGTAGCTTGTTAGTTGTTAGTTGTTATGCACTCTGTAGTATAGCTTGTTGGGTTGTTATGCTTTGTATTCTGTTATGCATTTTATGCTTTTTGACTTATCAATGAAGTGTATAACTTTATGCAATCTTACATGCTTATGCTATCTCTGATGTCTTGACATTTTTTAAAACATTTCAAATGTGTAAACTTATGTTTGTTCCAGATGGTTAAGTTTTTCAAAATGTCAAAATGCCCACTTAAATGACTTGAAATTTGTCAAATGCAAACATCAATCCAAGACACAAACTTTCTCAAATTCTAGTAAACTTGGTTTACAAGTGTTGTCATCATCAAAAAGGGGGAGAATGTTAGTTCTCTATGTGTTTTGATGATAACTGGCAATTGTAAACACAAGTTAAAATTTGTCTTGATAGGTTAAAAAACTTAATGTCAAGTGAATACTTGAGTATTGGTTTCAATACTCAAGTATTGAGTTGACAGAGAATGGCTCATTTTCACAAAGTTGAGCAATACTCGAGTATTCCCCTTAATACTCAAGTATTGAGCTTACAAAGAGCATTCCAAGTTTTTCACCATGAGCCATACTCGAGTATTTACTCGAGTATTGGTATAAATACTCGAGTATTGATCATACATAGACTCTTTCACAAAAAGGATAAATTATCAATACTCAAGTATCCATTTGAATACTCAAGTATTGGTTATACAGAGAGTCACCAAAGTATTCCAATATGTGAATACTCGAGTATTGGTTTGAATACTCGAGTATTGAACTGACAAAGGGTTTCAACCTTTACACATGTTTATGTATCAAGTATTGAAATGGAAACTCAAGTATTGAATTGGCAGAAACTTTTCATTATTTTTGAAAACATCTGAATACTCTAATATTGAGTTGATTACTCGAGTATTGGCCATACAAAAAGTTTTGCTATTTTCAAGTGACTTGAATACTCAAGTATTAAAATGATTACTCAAGTATTGAGTTGGAAAAGTTTTCACAAAGTTTTACAAATGATATGAATACTCGAGTATTGAGTTGAATACTCGAGTATTGGACATACAGAGAGCTTGGCTTCTTTTTCAAATGTTTTGAAAACTCAAGTATTGATTTTAATACTCAAGTATTGAGATTTTGGACTTAAACTTATTTTCACATAAAAGGTTCAAAACTCGAGTATTGATTCCAATACTCGAATATTGGTCTTATTCATTGAAATAGTCCAAAGCTCAAAACATGAATTACTTCTCTAGAAGATGAATACTCGAGTATTGACATGTATACTCAAGTATTCATATTAGTGCATAGTGACATACTCGAGTATTGAAGAACATACTCGAGTATTGGTCGCAGGTTTTGAAAATCAAGTCTGACAATTTTGTGAAACCTTCTTGTTTGATCTTAATACTTCCCATTATTAATCTCTGATATTCCCAGCTATGTTTAACCACTTTGTTAGTAAGTTTCAGATGAATTAGAGAATACTTATTGAAGGTTTATAGCAAAAGCAAAAAGCATGTCAGAACATTAAATGCTAAACCCAGAAAGTTGCATCCTTTTGGGTAATCCGCCTGCACACGCTTAACAAAGGATTAAAGAATGTTTCTAAATCCAGCAGTTGCCATTCCAACGGATTTATTCTCAAGAAGTCAACTCTGAACTTGTAACACCCCATTTTCGTAAATATTTTCTTGCTGTATTTGATCAGAGTTTGAGCGTCGGAAAATTTTTCAAAATAAAAACAGAGTAACTGAATAACATTCATATCAATATGTCTGGTAGTCATATAGTACAATCATCCGTAGTCTTAATAAAGTACAAAACAAATTTATTTTCTCCGTCTGCTTCCTTAAGCCGGCTCCTTACCCTTCTCTTCGATCCGAGCACCTCGGGATCCTGAAGCTATAGTAAGAGCTGAGATCCAATGCCTATTGGATCTCAGGTAACGGTTAACCTCATGCTTATGTAAAGAGTATATGCATGGCAGATATTCACAACATTTCACAACATAAAACACATTTCAACATATCAGCAATAACATTACACAGCCCCTGCAGTATGTATGTCATCCCAGTCTGCACATTCACCGGTGCCACGATGTACAGTCGTGTCCATAGCGCTAGGGAAACTTTCAACGGTGTTATCAAGACCATAACCCGTGTGTTCATGATTTCATTAATTTCAAACAAGACAGAGTCTCAGTGTAAGAACACAGCAATCACATATAGCATACAACAAGCATAAGAGTTAAGGTTACAATACGCGTCCGTACCTTCGTTGACGGTACTTCGGTACGTTTTACGAAAAACGGTATTTTTTACAGCGGTACAACAGCGATACGATTATCACAGATATCCTATAAGGATAATATTTATCAACATTTAGTATCATAACAGGCATTTTAGGTACAAATTACCATTTTGCCCCTAGTTGGACTAATCGGCGAAATTTCGCCAGAGCTTCGCTACTTTAATCCTATCTCTCCAGAATTTTGACATATCTCTTTTCCCAATATATTTTCGAAATAAATACCATATTTACCCCTAAAACATGATATCTAAACTATTTCGAAAAATTAAAGATAAAACTAGCATTTCTACTATAACTACTGAAAGAACTAGCAAAGCTTAAGACTAGGGACCGAAGAACTTACCCAGGGCTTCGCTATACTTTCTCTAGGCTCCTCCTTCTCTCTAACCTCTCTCTAGATTCAGTTTTGATGTGGAAAGAAATGAAGAGAGGTGAAGCCTATTTATAGGAAAAATTGTGACACTATTCATGCCTTTTCATATCGGATTTCAACCATCGGATCTCGCTTTTACACGTGGCTCCATCTTGGCCATTCAACCCCTTGGCCGACCTCCCCCCCATGTCATCTTCCAAAAGATGATGTCATCCAGGTGATGTCATCACCTGCTTTATGAGCCGGTACTGATAAAGTTCCCTGTTCGGTGTTCGAATCGCGTAATCTTGGAGAATCTTAAAAATCCGGCAGCAGAGCGCTGACGATCTATTCATCCTCTTTCAAAATACTTGGGTTAGCTAAATTTTTGATCCCATTAAGGGTATTCCATTGCCTGCTGAACATTTTTGGACAGACGCCATCGGTTACGGAAATAACTTCCGGTAGTACCAACTTCTGGACATAAATTTACTGGTTTATAATATGTCCTGACTGAAGAAACCTAGTTCATGGTTTGTCACAACGGTCTTGGTTTATATTGGTTCTCATTTCTACTATCTGCCCTTTTTCTTTTTCATCCTGTCTCTTAAGTACTCTGTTGGTTTCAGAAATGACTTCGGAGATAGCTCACTCCGGGATAAAATTTTACTTGTTTATAATAAGTCCAGATGTTACAGACTTAGTTCCCATATTTTGAGGTAGGATTTAATTTCTATCGGTTCTCATTTATCCCGTTGACTCTTTACAAAATATCTCATTTTATAATATTATTAAATTTTAAATATCTAGATATTATTTTTGAAATAACCACAACTCTTTTCACACTATTTTCTTTATTATTATTATTATCATTATTATTATTATTTATTTTTATATTTTCGCCCCCTTTTGTTGGTTATGATTAGTTTTGATGATGTCTTATATAGATGCTATTCTTAAGAGCAAAAAGATTGCACACTACATTTACATTATACTTTTACTAATTCTTATATTTAATGTAGATGCAAAGTTTAATAATGGAGATTGATCAAGAAATGAGACTAAAGAAAGACAAACTTGCACTATATGTGACACTGGGAGTCTCTAAGATCAAACAAAAGATGAAATGAAGCTTCATCATATTTGAGCTACAATGGAGTATAAATGAATAGTATTGATACGGGAAGCCGACTCATGAAATTCGGAACAAGTTCAAGATATGCTCGACTTTATGGATATTGAAGAATTATGGAAAATGATCAAGAGAAGAAGAGAAAAGAAGAAAGAAAGAGTTGAATGATGAAGAATGATCAAGTTGGGAGATGGAAAAAGGAAGAACTTGTTGAATGGAATGAAGATATCATTATTCAAGTTCTTATATTGATGCTAGAAGCCTCCAAGATCATATGGAAGTTGGAATCGCTCAATTAGGAGCTAAAGTCAGCAAAACATAGCTTCAGGATGAGAAAACTCAAGTAAAGAACTCAATACTCGAGTTTAGAAGTCAAAACTCGAGTATGTTCATCAATACTCGAGTATTGAAGTATCTTCAGCATCTCTGGGGTCTCTGGACTTGCCATACTCGAGTATCCAAGTCAATACTCGAGTATGCAGTGTTTTCAGCATCTTTTGCCTCTCTGGACTTGCAATACTTGAGTATCCAAGTCAATACTCGAGTATCAGAGTCAATACTCGAGTATGTAGCGGTGATCAGCTCTGTTTCACGTTCAGCACGGGCGATGTCTGGTAATTTGATGATATATTCCAAACCAGAAATCGGATTAAAGTAAAATAAGTGGCATAGAAAACTAGACTCCCAATACGTCATTTTGATATAAAATTAAAACCCAAAGGAGTTCATATGAGAGAGTTATGAATTGTGGAAGTGGATAGCAAAAGCCACGCCACACAGCAAACAAAGCTTCAACGTTTTGAGTGTAACTCACAAACTAAAAATCCAATTGAGCTGAAATTGGAGGCATATGAAATTAGACTCACAGAGCTTTCCATCAAAAGTTGAACCAACCAAAACGGAGTTCAGACCAGGGAGATATGACCCTCGAAAGTTGATGGTTTGTTCAAGAAGTTGCAATACTCGAGTATGTAAGTTCAATACTCGAGTTTCCATCAGACAGAGAGCAGCGAATGTTAGAGCATCTTCCAATACTCGAGTTTCCATCTCAATACTCGAGTATTGATCAGACAGAGAGGAACTTGGAGTTACCCAACAACCTCAATACTCGAGTTTCCAAATGAATACTCGAGTATTCGACGCTGGTTCAGAAAACGAAGTTCTAACGGCTAGTTTTCATCTGAGTCTAACGGCTATATTTCTTTCTCCAATGGTCATATATTGATCTCTACCTATAAAAGAAGTCAGATTCAAGAAAGAAGGGGCAAGACACAAGCATACAACTTCAAAATGCTCATACTCTGATCTTCATCTCATTTACTCTCTGTTTTTCAAATGCTAACATAGTTTATCGAGAGAGTGAAATTATTTGTAATGCACTTCGGTGTTTATCTTATTCACTTCGAGAGAGAAGATTCATTATAAACATTCTATCTGTTTATCGAGAGTTACTCAAGATTGGATGATCTTGAGAGGGAAACAAATTGTAACCTTACATTGAGTAAGGGGGAGTATCTCGGTGAGAGATTTGGCTTCACAAGTGCCTAGGTGAACTTGTGGGATTGTAAAGGCTTCTCTTGTGCCCGGATTAAACAAGAGGATAGTGGATTGAAAATCTCAAGTGGAGCTTGAGGACCTGGACGTAGGTCAAGGATTGGGCCGAACCAAGTATAAATCTCGTTTGCATATTCTCTTCTCTTATCTCTTATATTTCCGCATATATATATATATATATATATCTCGAATATGCATACATGTTTGAATGATGACTTTTGCTTTATCAATTATTATTGTCATTCAAACTGCTTTCAATAAGTTGCGAAAAGATTTTCAAAGTTCCTAAAGTTTTAATTAGGCACCCAATTCACCCCTCTTGGGTGATAGCCGTGAATTTCACCTTTTTAATTAATTTTTATTTATTTCCTAATTAATTTACTTATATCTTAATTATCTTATATTATCCCATTAATTACTTAATTAGTCACTTACTAATTGTTGATAATTTTCTTAATTAGGATTAATTATTATCTCATAACTATTTCACTGACATTGTATTTTATATCCTATGCATTATATTAAAAATCATGGGGCCTAATTAGGGTTTCTAAAATAATATCAAATTTTCCCCTTATTATTTCTAAGGAAAAAATTTATTAAATTACTATAATTAAGGACAATATTTTCCCTAATTTTTAATAATTATTTTATTACCCTCTAAGATTTATCATAATATTTTCGTGCCATTTTATGCCCTATAAATACATTTTTGGGTTTTTGGTACTTGTATACTCTAATCTCGATGTGTTTTTACTTTAGAAAATAAGATGATTATGCTTAATATTTGAGACTTTATATTCACCTATCGAAAAGTCATTTATTTATCTCAAATATAAGATTCCAGATAAATAAATATCCGGTATTACATTTCTCCCAGTTAATTAAAATTTCGTCCCCGAAATTTACTCTAATCTAATCAAATTATCAGTCATGAACTCGGAGTATTTCTTCAACATATCTTCTTTCGTCTCTCATGTCGCCTCTTGGGTGACAATCCCGTCAGCACCACTTTCACCATCGGAATACTCCGTGCCTAAGCCGTCTCTCTTGACGCTCAATGATCTGCTCCGGTATGACTTCAAAGGTGTTTTCATGTCGTAACTCAACGGTTTCGTATTCAATGACATGATTGTGGTCGGATTGGTACTTCTTTAGCTGGGAAACATGGAATACGTCGTGAAGTTTACTAAGGTTTGGGGGTAAGGCTATCTGGTACGCAACTGGTCCACGTTTGGCCAGGATTTCAAATGGTCCTATGTAACGAGGACTCAACTTCCGCCGTTTCTATGTTCTACCAACACCGATTCACGGGGATACTTTAAAAAATACATGGTCTCCGACTTCAAATTCTAGAGGTCTTCTCCTCTTGTCTCCGCGTAGCTCTTTCCGTCTCCGCTTCCGGGCTACTAAGAGTCTCTTCTTGATCAACGCAATTTGTTCGGAGGTCTTTTCAACTATATCTGGCCACTATATCTGGCCCAAGGAACTCACGTTCTGATAGTTCCGTCCAGCATATAGGTGACTTACACTTCCATCCGTACAACGCTTCAAATGGTGCCATCTGTATGCTCGCATGGTAGCTATTGTTGTACGCAAACTCTGCCAACGGTAGATATTGGTCCCAATGGCCTTTAAAGTCCAACACACACGCTCGAAGTATATCTTCTAACGTCTGTATTGTCCTTTCAGAATGACCATCGGTTTGAGGATGATAAGCTGTACTAAATCGTAACTTAGTATCCAACGCTTCGTGCAACGCTTGCCAAAATCGAGATGTAAATCGCGGGTCGCGATCAGAGACAATGCTCTTTGGCACACCATGGAGTCTCACGATCTCTTTGATGTAGATCTCCGCCAACCGTTCTGGGGAATGATTGACGCTGATAGGGATAAAGTGTGATGATTTAGTCAGTCGGTCGACAATTACCCAGATCGCATCGTGATTCCTGATCTTGGGCAATCCCACTACCAGGTCCATGGTTACACACTCCCATTTCCATTCCGGAATCTCAAGTCCTTGAAGAGGACCAGCGGGTCGTTGGTGTTCAATCTTAACTTTCTTACAAGTTAAGCATTTGGAAACGTACTCGGTCACGTCTTTCTTCAGTCCGGGC
Organism: Acacia melanoxylon; assembly: GCA_019022615.1. Lineage (NCBI taxonomy): Eukaryota > Viridiplantae > Streptophyta > Magnoliopsida > Fabales > Fabaceae > Acacia > Acacia melanoxylon. Next base: position 460,430 of record JAFJYJ010000124.1, read on the forward strand.
CACCAGAATTCAGACTTGATGGTCTGATACATCTTAACCATTCTAGGATGCAAGGTATACTTACTCTTGTGAGCTTCATCCAGTATATTCCGTCGTAACTCATCGATCGAGGGTATGTAGATCCACTTTTTGTATCTGACCAAACCACTAATGGATAGGTCATAGTCTTGAGTTTCGCCTTGAGCGATCAACTCTCGCATAGTAATAGCTCGTTCATCTTGTTTCTGAGCTTCCTCGAACTCGTCTCTCATATCGTATTCTCCCTGACTAACAAGGAAACTCGCAAGACAGGCTTCTCTAGGCGCATTAAAGTTTACAAAAACTTGAGTTGACAAGTTCAAATCCCTGAAGTCCTCAAGCAACTTCAGTTCTTGAACCATCATGTGCGCTACCCGTACAGATTTTCTACTAAGAGCATCCGCAACAACATTGGCTTTACCTGGGTGATATTTAATCTCCAGGTCATAGTCTTTGAGTAACTCCATCCAGCGACGCTGCCTCATGTTGAGGTCGCAGTACAATTGTACGGTTGCACCGTATAGATAATGCCTCCATATCTTCAAAGTAAACACGATCGCCGCAAGCTCTAAGTCATGCGTAGGATAATTCAACTCGTGAGGTTTCAACTGACGAGAGGCATAGGCCACCACTCTGCCCTGTTGCATCAGGACACATCCCAATCCATGCCCACTGGCATTACTATAGACCATATAAGTCTCACTCGGATATGGGATTATCAATACTGGTGCTGTGGTCAACTTTTCCCTCAGTCTATGAAAGCTATCCTCACAAATCCTCACCCCATACAAAGGGTTGGTTTTTCCTCGTGAGCTTTGTCAATGGTAAGGCAAGATGTGAGAAATTCTGTATAAATCTGCGGTAATAACCCGCTAGACCCAGAAAACTACGAATCTCCGTCACCGTCTCTGGTCTTTTCCAGTCCAGAACTGCTTCCACTTTGCTGGGATCAACAGCAACTCCGCCTCGTGATATGACATGGCCCAGAAATCTAACCTCTGGTAGCCAAAACTCACATTTGCTAAGTTTAGCAAAAAGTCACTTTTCCCTGAGTATACTCAAAACTAGTTGCAGATGTTCTTAATGCTCCTCTCTACTTTTAGAATAGACAAGGATGTCGTCGATAAACACCACTACAAACTTATCAAGGTGTTGATGAAAAATGCGGTTCATGTAGTCCATGAATACAGCAGGTGCATTTGTCAAACCGAAAGGCATCACAAGGAATTCGTAATGCCCATACCTGGTTCTGAAAGCTGGTTTTGGAATATCACTAGCTTTAACTCGCAGCTGATGATATCCCGAACGCAAATCAATTTTTGAGAAGATATTGGAACCAGATAATTGATCCAAAAGATCATCAATCCTGGGAAGTGGATATTTATTTTTGATTGTCACTTTGTTCAACTCACGATAGTCGATACAAAGTCGAAGACTTCCATCTTTAACTCTTGCATTTCGTTTGGCGCCATGCGATATGGAGCTTTGGATATTGATCCAGTGCTGGGCATCAGTTCAATGGCGAACTCAACTTCTCTTTTCGGAGGTAGTTCGGTGAGGTCATCTGGAAATACGTCGGGAAATTCGTTTACAACAGAGATGTCTTGGAGTGAAGGTTCAGCTTCCGCTTTGATAGAAAAGAATACCATATATGCTTGGCATCCATGCTTAATACATATCTGAGCCTCCGCAACGAACAAAAAATTCAGTTTTACGTCAATCTTGCCTCTGCTACGAGAAGGTGCAAAAGAAATCCTCTTGCTTCCACAATCAATGATCGCATTGTTCGCAGACAGCCAATCAAGACCGAGAATGACATCGATTCCATGAAGTGGCAACCGAATAAGATCAATGTTTGAATCTCGTCCGTTCACACTCGCGACACAATTTAGACTTGCATCAGAAGCTAAGGTCTTAACACCGAGTGGTGTAGCTACTAACAAATCATAAGGTAGACTAAAGGCATGCATCCCTAAACGTTTAGCACATTCATAGGAAATGAACGAGTGACTAGCACCTGAATCATACAATGCTAGAAGTGGACTTCTGTTTAGAGATATAGTACCTTGGATCATGTCCAGGAGACTTTCGGCTTCTTCATTGGTCAAGGCAAAAAATTGACCGGGGTTCTCGTTACCTTTCCGTTGCTCTCTGCGAGCAATTCATCGATATGTCCTGGTTTAAGACATTTGAAGAGGTCGTTGTCCCGCAGTTACTACCCCGATGGTACCTTCCGCATTTAGGACACGGTCGGGATGCCTGGATCCTTGGGACATTTTGTTGTCCAGGTTGATAGGGTCTCTTGTTTCCTCCTCAGAAATTATTCAAAGGTAGCCTTCTCTTATGGCCAAAGTTCACACGATTGACATTGTTACGACTTGGGCCACTGTTGTTGAAAGGTCTGGGCCTTCGCAATTCCTTCAAATTTCGCTCAATGAGCTGACAGGCTTCAACAGCATGAATGAGCTATTGGAATTGTAGAGAAACAAGTTTCTCCCTAATTTCATATTTGAGCCCATACACCAGTATGTTTGCCATACTGCTTCCTTCTTCGTCTCTTCTAACATGTGAAGAGTATCGGGATAAATTGGTAAAACGAGCAAAGTAGTCATCTACTGACTCTTCTTGGCCTTGTCGGATATGTAGGAATTCCGACTCCTTCGTGATCTACACAGATGCAGGGAAATATTGTTCGTTGAATTTTTCTAAGAATTTCTCCCAAGTAATGGGACAGTAACGGAGACGTAAAGATGCTGCCACGGTCCTCCACCAGCGATCCGCGTCACCTTCTAGCTTATAAATTGCTAGTTGGGCCTTGCGATCTTCCAAGCACTCCATAACTTCAAAAATCTTTTCTAATCTCATAAGCCAGTCCTCTGCTGAGTCTAGCTTACCTTGGAAGGCTGGGGGTTTCAGCTTGCAAAACTGAGCTACCCAATACTGTGTAGTCTCAACCTCCCTACGGGGTTGTTGAAGATACACAATTGCCCTTTCGAGCCTGTGTGGGGATTGTGATCGTTCAGGTTCCTCTTCTCCTTGCCTTGCCTTTCTTCTTCTTGTTCCTCCTTTGTTTCTTCTTCAGCTTGCCTCTCTATCTGTCGTTCGGTACGCAACTCCTCAATCATTGCCCGTTGCTCATGCAACATCGCCATGACTTCCTGCCACGCATTCTGGTTTGGCAGGTTCTGTTTTTGAGCTTGTTGCTTAGGCTCTTGCATTGGGATAGGAATCACTCGAGGTTGTCGGCCTCGGCCCCTTCCTCTACCTCAGCCTCTGGGAGCACCAGCTCCTCTTAAGTTTACCATTTTAGTTCTATTTTCATTCAATTACGAGAGACGTTAGTTTTGTTATAAGAACATAAACAAGACGTACATACATATTTCATTTATTTATCACCAATATTCAGACCATACAAACAACTATAGTAGGATAGTATGCATCATTATACGACCCTTATATCAATGGGTCTTTACTCACATAGTTTCATCAATGTAACTAACAATTCAAAACACACTCACAATTAAAAATGCATGATTTGTAGTTTACAACAGTACTACTACTACTTTTTCTATTTTGCGCAGCTTTCTTGTTCTGTTCACCCGAATCCCTCCATCCTCACATACTTTGACAAACCCAACGTATAAGGTTCCAGATAATTGCACAGACATCCTCCAAATTCCTTTCACTTAATAGGTCATTGGTTTTCTGGATCCAAAAAGGGGTCCTGGGAAAATGATAAAGAATGGATCTGACCCAATCATCATTAGCATATTGAACTGAGGAAGTCAAAGTGGCAAGGTAGAATTCCTTGACACGAGTTAAGTAGTAAAGGTACTGGGCATTAAGGTTGTTGGTGGATGCCTCAGCGAGTTGTAGGTCTAGTAGGGTGGTGTAAACAAGGGTGGCATGATTGTCCAAGACATATTGCAGACCATCATCTGCACTGTCTAAATTTTGAATGTCAAGGTAGTCAAAATTATCACCCACAGAGGAGTGATGTGAACTATCAGGGCTTACTGGGGTAACAGCGAACATGTAGCTTGGGGGTTCCGTTTGTACAGGTAAAGGGTCATACATATTATCTGGGAATGCCTGAAATTTAGGGCCAAGGTGGTGTTCTGGCTCTTCCTCAAGAGTGGGGGTATAGTATGGTACATACATTGGATTAGGTGCAGGATGGAATAGGTTTATTGGATCAGGGGGTGGATGTTCAGGTTCTGGGTTCCTTCTTAAACTGACCCTGCATGGATAAGACCGTCGCGCCACAATCATCCGTAGTCTTAATAAAGTACAGAACAAATTTATTTTCTTTGTCTGCTTCCCTAAGCCGGCTCCTTACCCTTCTCTTCGATCTGAGCACCTCGAGATCCTGAAGCTATAATAAGAGCTGAGATCCAATGCCCATTGGATCTCAGGTAACGGTTAACCTCATGCTTATGTAAACGGTATATGCATGGCAGATATTCACAACATTTCACAACATAAAACACATTTCAACATATCGGCAATAACATTACACTACCCCTGCAGTATGTATGTCATCCCAGTCTGCACATTTACTGGCAATACGATGTACAGTCGTGTCCATAGCGCTAGGAAAACTTTCAACAGTGTCATCAAGACCATAACCCGTGTGTTCATGATTTCATTAATTTCAAACAAGAAAGAGTCTCAGTGTAAGAACACAACAATCACATATAGCATACAACAAGCATAAGAGTTAAGGTTACAATACGCGTCCCGTACCTTCGTTGACGGTACTTGACGTTTTTTACGAAACATGGTATTTTTGACATGGGTGGCGGTACAACAGCGGCAAGATTATCACAGATATCCTATAAGGATAATATTTATCAATATTTAGTATCATAACATACATTTTAGGTACAAATTACCATTTTGCCCCTAGTTGGACTAATCGGCGAAATTTCGCCAGAGCTTCGCTACTTTGATCCTATCTCTCCAGAATTTTGACATATCTCTTTTCCCAATATATTTTCGAAATAAATACCATATTTACCCCTAAAACATGATATCTAAACTATTTCGAAAAATTAAAGATAAAACTAGCATTTCTACTATAACTGCGAAAGAACTAGCAAAGCTTAAGACTAGGGACCGAAGAACTTACCCGGGGCTTCGCTATACTTTCTCGGGCTCCTCCTTCTCTCTAACCTCTCTAGATTCGGTTTTGATGTGGAAAGAAATGAAGAGAGGTGAAGCCTATTTATAGGAAAAATTGTGACACTATTCATGCCTTTTCATATCGGATTTCAACCATCGGATCTCGCTTTTACACGTGGCTCCATCTTGGCCATTCAACCCCTTTGCTGACCTCCCCCATGTCATCTTCCAAAAGATGATGTCATCCGTGTGATGTCATCACCGCTTTATGAGCCGTCTTGATAAAGTTCCCGTTCGGTGTTCGAATCGCGTAATCTTGGAGAATCTTAAAAATCCCAGCGAAAGCGCCGACGATCTATTCATCCTCTTTCAAAATACTTGGGTTAGCTAAATTTTTGATCCCATTAAGGGTATTCCGTTACCTGCTAAACATTTTTGGACAGACGCCATCGGTTACGGAAATAACATCCGGTAGTACCAACTTCTGGACATAAATTTACTGGTTTATAATATGTCCTGACCTAAGAAACCTAGTTCATGGTTTGTCACAACGGTTTTGGTTTATATTGGTTCTCATTTCTACTATCTGCCCTTTTTCTTTTTCATCCTGTCTCTTGATACTCTGTTGGTTTCATAAATGACTTCGAGAGATAGCTCACTCCGGATAAAATTTTACTTGTTTATAATAAGTCCGGATATTACGACTTAGTTCCCATATTTTGAGGTAGGATTTAATTTCTATCGGTTCTCATTTATCCTGTTGGCTCTTTACAAAATATCTCATTTTATAATATTATTAAATTTTAAATATCTAGATATTATTTTTGAAATAACCACAACACTTTTCACACTATTTTCTTAATTATTATTATTATTTATTTTAATATTTTCGCCCCCCCTTTTTAATTAATTTTTATTTATTTCCTAATTAATTTACTTATATCTTAATTATCTTATATTATCCCATTAATTACTTAATTAGTCACTTACTAATTGTTGATAATTTTCTTAATTAGGATTAATTATTATCTCATAACTATTTCATTGACATTGGTATTTTATATCCTATGCATTATATTAAAAATCATGGGGCCTAATTAGGGTTTCTAAAAGAATATCAAATTTTTGTTGGTTATGATTAGTTTTGATGATGTCTTATATAGATGCCATTCTTGAGAGCAAAAAGGTTGCATACTACATTTATCTTCTACTTTGACTAATTCTTGAATTTAATGTATATGCTAAGTTAAATGATGAAGAATGATCAAGTTGGGAGATGGAAAAAGGAAGAACTTGTTGAATGGAATGAATATATCATTATTCAAGTTCTTATATTGATGCTGGAAGCCTCCAAGATCATATGGAAGTTGGATTGGCTCAATTCGAGTTAAAGTCGCGAGATATGAGGTTCGGATGAGCAAACTCGAGCCTTCAAGTATTAAACTCAAGTTTACTACCTTGTGAAGTAATTTGCCTATCCGATATGAGCAAACTCGAGCTTAGCACTCCAAACTTGAGTCTATAAGTGTCTTCAGCAGCTTTGGTGTTTCGGGACTAGGAAAACTCGAGCTTAGCACTCCAAACTCGAGTTTACGGCGGTGATCAACTCGTTTCACGTTCAAGACAGCAACGCGTACGGTAATTCGATGATATCTTCCAAACCAGAGATCCGATTGAGGTGAAACTAGTGGCATATGAAACTAAACTCCCAATTCATCATTTGGATATAAAATTAAAGTCAAAAGTACTTCATATCAAGGAGTTATGAACTGTTGAAGTAGACATAGCAATCCACGCCACATAGAAAACCAAGTCTCAATGTTTTGGGTTTATCTCCCAAACGACAGATCCAATGGTGCTGAAATCATTGAAATATGAAAGTAGACTCAAAGATCTTTCCATCAAGAGTTACACCAACCAGAACGGAGTTCAGACCAGGGAGATATGGCCTTCTAAAGTTGACCAAGTTGCAAGCTCAGCTTACAAGTAGCAAACTCGAGTTTACGGGTTACAGAGAGGAAATGCTGATTTTGAAGAAGTCCAAACTCGAGCTTGAAGTTACAAGCTCGAGCTCGAGAGTTCCAGAGAAGAAATGAACTTTTGGAAAAAGCCAAACTCGAGCCTATAAGTGACCAAACTCGAGTTTAGCTCAGACAGAGTGCAAACAGGTCTCGAAGAACACCCAAACTCGAGTCTATAAGTCCCAAGCTTGAGCTTGAGACTTACAGAGGCAAAACTCCAAGTTTAAATGAAGACCAAACTCGAGCTTACCTATGTAAACTCGAGCTTGGAACACCAGAACCTATTTACGCATCTGATTCAAGAAAATCACCATGACTGAAATATTGTTTCTCATCAACAACATCCAGATGATTAATCAAATGATTTATACTACTTCTTAACATCATTTATATCATTTTTGTATAAGTTTCGGAGTGATTAAAGTTTGAGATAACATCAACTTGAGAAATCAAAATGTCAAGAGTATGAAGATGAACTTTCTTTGCGAGAATTTCGAAAACAAAGAAAGAAGAGAATTCAATGAGGAAACAAAATTGAATACTCAAAAAGTAATGCTCTCTAATGGATTCGAATGTCCAATGTCTTTGATATGCTTTAACTTCGAGACTTGAGAAGATTTGAATTTGCTTTAAAGTCAAATAAAGCAACTCCATGAGCCACTTGTATTATTTTATTATATCTTCGAAACAAAGCAAATGGAAGACAAACTGGAAAGAAGACCAACCATTCTTCAAGGCGCATGCAAGCAAGGCTCCCACCAACAAAAGCTTGAACATCATGGGAGACATTCTTGAAGAGCCAAATATTCAAATATTCAAATCTGCAAATGTTCTCAACAGCTATATCTCAATAGCTATATTCCCAACAACTATATTCTCAACAGCTATTTCTCCACGAATTCAAAGTACTCTAAAAGTCATCAAGCTTTAACCAGCATAAATACCTGAAGATTTGAAGACTCCCATACGAAATACAGAGTACACAGAGCAGAAAAACGCAGAGACACAAGCTAACATCTTCAAGATGCTAATACTCTAATTTTCATATCATTTACTCTCTGTTCTTAATGTTTACATAGCTTATCATAGAGAGTGAGATGACTTGTAATTGTGCTTTAGTGCTTATCCATCTACTTCTGAGAGAGAGAAAAGTTATTGTACACATCCTATCATTCTATCTGTGAGATACTCAAGATTGGGTGATCTTGAGTGGGAAACACATTGTGTTGATTACAGCTTGTAAGGGGAGTGTATCCTAGGGAGAGGATTACTTGAGTACGAGTGTGTGATCAAGCAAGTGTATTGATTACGTTTGTAAGGGGAGTGAATCCTAGTGAGAGGATTACTTCAAGTACAGATCGTGTAATCAAGTTGAAAGAAGATAGTGGATTGAGAATCTCAAGCGGAGCTTGGGGACTGGACGTAGGTCAAGGATTGGGTCGAACCAGTATAAATCAGTTTGCATATTCTCTTCCCTTATCTTTTATATTTCCAGCATATATATATCTGAATGTCCATACATGTTTGAATGATTGACTGTTGCTTTATCAATTATTATTGTCATTCAAACTGCTTTCAATAAGTTGCGAAAAGAATTTCAAAGTTCCTAAACTTTTATCAAACACCCAATTCACCCCCCCTCTTGGGTGATAGCCAGGTCTTTCAATTTTCCCCTTATTATTTCTAAGGAAATAATTTATTAATGTAGAAAGGAAAGAAAGAGTAAACCTATAGGTAACTATCAATGGGTGCCTAAGGGATCTTACGTGGTTCCTGAGACACAAACTAACCCGAAAGGACCCAAGAAAAGATGGGTACCTAAAACCTGATCTCTTGTGATTTGTAGGTTTGTCTGAGAGCATCAAAATCCAACAAATGGTATATTGATAGTAGATGCTCTAGACACATGACGGGAGATCATACTAAATTTGCTACTCTCAAGACCAAGAATGGTGGCACTATGACTTTTGGTGGAAATCAATCCGGAAGGATTGCTGGAATTGGTGAAGTTGGCAACAACGATGGACCTCAAGTCAAGGACGTCTACCTTGTAGAAGGCCTGTGCCATAACCTCCTCAGTGTGAGTCAAAGTACAGACAAAGGTAACTTGGTTATCTTCGACTCGGAAGGAATGCTTGATAGTCGGCAAGGATGATCGCCCTTAGCCAATATCAAATCAAAAGCCTTATTTAGGGCTCCTAGAGAAGGTAAGCTGTTATACTCTAAACCTCTCTAATGATTTCAATAGAATGTCTTACGAAAATTGCTTTATCAGTAACTTGGAAGAAAGTTGGCTTTGGCACAAGCGTTTAGCTCATGTCAATATGTTTCAACTTGACAAGTTACAGAAAAAGGATTTAGTCATTGGTTTACCAAAACTTAATTTAAAAAATAATATGATATGTGATGCGTGTCAGAAAGGTAAACAGACTAAATCATCTTTCAAATCTAAAAATGAGATTTCATCTAACAAACCCCTTCAACTACTTCATATGGATTTAGTTGGGCCTGCTAGAGTAAGAAGCCTTGGTGGCAATATTTATACTTTAGTGATTGTTGATGATTTCTCAAGATTTTGTTGGACTATGTTCTTATCATCGAAAGATGAAACTTTTGATCAGTTTGTTGTGTTTGCCAAAAAGGTCCAAAACGAGAAAGGTATCTCTATTTCAGGTATAAGAACTGATCATGGTGGAGAATTCAATAATCATGCCTTTGAAGAATTTGTGAAGCCCATGGGATAGACCACAATTTTTTGCTCAAGGACTCCCCAACAAAATGGTGTCGTGGAGAGAAAGAATCGAGTTCTCACCGAGATGGCAAGAGCAATGTTGAATGAGAATCAAACTTCTCAAGTCTTATGGGCAGATGCAATGAGTACATCATGTTACATATCAAATCGTGCATACATCCGGAAGAAACTTAAGAAGACACCCTATGAGCTGTACAAAGGGAGAAAGCCAAATCTTAGCCATCTACACATCTTTGGGTGCAAGTGCTTTGTGCACAATAATGGTAAGGATCATTTGGGTAAGTTTGACTCAAAATCTGATGAAGGTATATTTCTTGGCTACTCTAATAGAAGTAAAGCTTATAGAATTTTCAATACTTGTACTGTTGAAGTGTCTATTCATGTTGTGTTTAGCGAAACCAAATCTGAAAAACCTTTGGATGATGAAGAAGAAAATGTTTATAGAAATCAGTTCTTTTCAAAAACTACCCCCGCCTCTCTTGAAAATTCGAAGATGTTTTTGAAAATGCTTCGAAAATGATTCTCACTCATGCCTAGAGCTTGAAGATTCATTAGGAATCATCCTGTGGATCAAGTTATAGGTGATGTGAATGAAGGAGTTAGAACTAGAAATAGCACTTTGAATGAAGTAAAATTTTCTGCATCTATATCTCACATTGAACCATCTAAGATTGACGAAGCCCTTTCAGACAATGATTGGGTGATAGCAATGCAAGAGGAGTTACATCAATTTGATAGAAATCAAGTTTGGGATTTGGTACCTAGGCCTAAGGACCATCTGGTCATTGGCACTAAATGGGTATTCAAGAACAAACGAGATGAATCAGCAATCATTGTTCGAAATAAGGCAAGATTGGTTGCTAAAGGCTATAATCAAGAAGAAGGAATTGATTATGAAGAAACTTATGCTCCAGTAGCAAGATTGGAAGCCATAAGAGTTCTTCTTGCCTTTGCCTATGTAAAAGGTTTTAAACTATATCAAATGGATGTAAAAAGCGCTTTTTCTAAATGGTTTTATTCAAGAAGAAGTTTATGTGGAACAACCTCCCGGTTTTGAAAATGATCATCATCTAGATCATGTGTATCGTCTCAAGAAGGCCCTATATGGTCTTAAACAAGCTCCTAGAGCTTGGTATGAGTGATTGAGAAAATTCCTTCTTGATCAAGGTTTTATTAGAGGCAAAGCTAACACAACCCTCTTCATAAAGAATAATAAGCTTAATGAAATTTTAATTGTCCAAATATATGTTGATGATATCATATTTGGTGCTACTAATAATTCTCTTTGTGAAGAATTTTCCAAGAAAATGCAGGGAAAATTTGAAATGTCCATGATGGGAGAATTGAACTACTTTATTGGCCTGCAAATCAAACAACGGAAGGATTGAATATTTATCTCTCAAACAAAATACCTTCGTGATTTGCTCAAGACGTTTGGCCTAGAAAATTGCAATGGTGCAGATACTCCAATGAGTTCAACAGCTTCTCTGGATGCTGATGAAGAAAAGGGGAAGAACTTCAACATAACTAAGTATAGAGGAATGATTGGTTCCCTGTTGTATTTAACTGCTAGTAGACCAGACATTCAATTCAGTGTAGGAATGTGCGCAAGATTCCAGTCAGCTCCAAAAGAGTCACATGCAGAACATGTCAAAAGGATCTTTCGTTATCTTTCAGACACAAAAGAATTGGGTCTTTGGTTCCCAAAAGGTCAACAAGAATTTCTAGTTGCATATTCAGACTCAGACCATGCAGGCTATAAGACTGATAGAAAAAGAACAAGTGGGCAATGTGAGTTCTTTGGAGGTTCACTCGTTTCATGGTTTAGCAAGAAGCAGACAAGTGTGGCAGTATCTTCAACTGAAGCCAAGTATGTAGCTGCATCAAGTTGTTGCGCTCAAGTTCTCTGGCTCAAGCAACAAATATCTGACTTGGGAATCAACTTGAAAGAGATTCCAATCCTCTGTGATAATACAAGCACAATAAGCTTGGCCAAAAATCCAGTTCAACATACTCGAACCAAACACATTGATGTGAGACATCACTTCATAAGGGATCATGTTCAGAAAAAGGATGTCAAAGTGATGTTCATCCCAACTCATCTGCAACTTGCTGATATCTTCACCAAACCTCTAGCCAAAGAGCAGTTCATGTTCATAAGGAGAGAATTGGGAATGGTAAATCCCAATGAACGTAAGTTAATTCTTTCCAAACAATGTTAGTTACATGTTTTTGATGATTTAAAGTTACTAACTTAAGCTTCAGAGTGTCTAAATAGTGTTTATGCAGGAGTGTATAATTGTGGCATTTATACATGTCAAAATTCTTCTGCAAATTCGCTTTTGTCAAAGACATATATACTGATGTAACTCGAGTTATTTTTCAACCAACTTGAGTTATCAAAGTCACAGAAGCAAACAGAATCGAAAAGCTTAGAAAGAACTCGAGTTCTTGGAGGCCACTCGAGTTACACACCTCGAGTTATCAAGAAAAACTCGAGTTCCAGGTATGTCCTTCGCCCTCTAGTGTTAATTTTCTTATTGTGTAACTCAAGTTACTCATTAAATAACTCGAGTTTTGCTATCTGATATATATATCTGTCGCGTATGGAAACTTCATTTCTCACGACTCTCAAACCCTAACCTGAGTTCCTTTGTCCTCTTTCATCGTCCTCTCTGGTTCTTTTTCTCTAAATCCTCAACAATGTCTCCAAAATCTTCCAAAAATCCTAAAAATCAGAAGGAATCTTCATCGACTACGATCCAACAAAGATCCTCATTTCCTCCACTTGCCTTGTCGCGACCCAAAAGGAAAGAAAACCTTCGAGTTAAGGTTTCTAAAACACTTACCGAGAAACCCAAAAACTCCAAATCGAAGAACCTCCTGAAGTTCCTATTCGAAAGGAAATTGACCCAGAAGCTACAACTCGTTGAGACAAGGAACCAATAGTTTCTCCACACAAGAAGAAGAAGAAAGTTGTGCTCACTGATGCTCAGGGGTCCAAAGTTCATGCTAGCTCAACAATAGGAGTTTCTGGCTCGAAGGATCAAGGTGGTCCTTGTCTGAGTGGTTCTGTTCCTAAGGTATCTAGACCCCAACCTTATGTTTTCAATCCTCCTAATTTGATTAAGCCTCCAAGTCATGAGTTCAACTGTAATCCAACTCCTATGTCCAATGCCCAACTCATGGATTACAAAGAAAAATTTTCGTCTCGTGGTTTTTGTCCCACAGTGTATGTGGATTTGATCAAACTAAAGGAGCAGTGCAATCTTGACTTGTCTCCTTGGTTGAATCAATTTAGAAATTTATTAGCTATCAACACTTCTTACTGTCCTTCCTTAGTTAGACATTTCTATTATAACATGTCTATGGCTTATGTAGTTGGTAGGAAGGGTGCAATCATTGAAGATAAATGTATCACTTCTGTTAGAGGTCAATCAATCACTATCTCTGCAGATGTGATTAATTCTCTGTTGTTCATTGAAAATCCTCCTCCTGTTCCCCATATCAAATACGATAAAGAGCCATTTTTCAAAATTCTCAGACCTAACAAGACATATGAGGGTAAACTTAATTTTTCTCCTGTTGATATGCCTCCTATCCATAGAGTTTTGTGGTACATTTACTCTAGGAATCTGGTACAGAAAGGCAAGAATTTCACCCATTTCAACACCACTGACTATGCTCTGTTTGCCTCTCTGGTTGCCAAAATACCATTCAATATAGGACATTGGGTCTATCAGGAAATGAAAAAATTCGGATTTGTGTCACCTAGTTCAAGAGCCACAATACCTTTTCCTAATTTGGTGTCACTCATCCTGTATACCAATAAGATCTGGTATCTTGACCTTCATGAGAAACCTGTCTCACCCAAAATGTTTGGTCAAACTCATCTGAATTACATGAACTTGTCCTTTCAAGAAGGATTAGGCCAATCTAGAGCACCCTCTAGAGCCAGAGCATCCATCTCCAGACCAACTGAAGCTCAATCATCTCCTGCACCATCAGAGTCCCAGCCTGCTCCTCAATCATCTAATCTGAGTGCTACCATCAAGAATATTGTGGAGAAAGCTATGCAAGAAACCTTTAGTACTCTCCAGACAACTCTCACTGCACAATACTATGAGTTGTCTGATAAACTAGAATCGAAGTTGGAAAATTGGTTGAGTCACGTCACCTCTACCAATGAGAAGATTGATTCCTTGGATGATCGTGGAGAATATAGAAGGCCATTTTAAAGATCTTGATCAAAGATTTGTGAGCATGCATGATTTATATCACATATTGGATTCCAAGCTCGACAGGCTTCTGAAGCATGACAATGCTGGCTCCTCAGGGGTAATCCCTTCCCCCAAACACTCTCCTATTTCTTCTCCCAAACACTCTCCTATTCCCTCTCCCAGACACTCTCCCATTACCTCTCCTGTTCATCATTCACCACCTCACATTTCATCTATTCCACCCTCTTCTACACCCATTATGTACTCTCCCATCCATCTCCACCTCATCCTAAAGCCTCACCCATTCTACCCACTCCACCTCTCTCTCGCCCTTTATCTCTTCTTCGCTCCACCTACTCATTACCTCCTCACTTCTACCTATTCCTCTTCTGGAGATACAGCAGATCTCTTTGATGAACATTCTTCTGGTACCTCCTCACCACCACACTCTCCCATAACTTCCTCATCTTTAACTCTCACTCTACCACTAGAACCTCCTTCTTTATCTCTTACCTTATACTCACCACTGCCTATTCTTCAAGCTCTGCGTGCATCTCTGACTCCCACTCCTCCCATTTTGCCTGATGACAAAGGGGGAGAGAATGTTAAGAAATGAAGTTTGCAGTTTGTTTAAGTTTTTTTTTTATCTTCTGAATTATGCAAGTAATTTAGCTAATGTGTTTAAGTTATTCTGCAAGAACTTCATTATAGCTAGTTTATTTCTGTATTCATGAATTCTGCAAGTATCTCAAGTATTTTGATAGCTATTGATAATGAATGCAAATGTTTCTATGGGCCTCTGATATGATTCTGCTCACTGATAGCTTGACAAGTAGATTAACTGCAAATTCATTTTCATTAACAAATTACAAGTGTTGTCATCATCAAAAAAGGGGAGAATGTTAGTTCTCTTTGTGTTTTGATGATGTCTAACAATTGTAATATTTAATAAGTCAAATTTGCTACGTTAAATATCATTGGAAAATGATTTTGACTATTTGGTAACTCAAGTTGTTTTCTGTAACTCAAGTTATAAAACTCGGAAAATCAAATTGAACAAAGACAATAACTCGAGTTGCCACTTAACAACTCAAGTTATGTGTTGTACTTCAGTTCCCAAATGCTTCATCGCGATATCAGAGTTTGGGAATCTGATATAACTCGAGTTACAAGCAATAACTCGAGTTGTAAAATCGCCAGAGACCTTCTGTCTGTTTTAGCATTAGAAAAACTCGAGTTATAGAGTATAACTCGAGTTACATAACTCAAGTTGTATTATTTGCGAAAGTTTTCTGAATAATTTGAATTCAAAAGAAACTCGAGTTGGTCGGTGTAACTCGAGTTGGACAACTCCGTTGCTACGATAACTCAAGTTATCTTATGTGCGAAAACTTTACGTATGATTTGAATTCCAAAGAAACTCGAGTTAATCAATGTAACTCGAGTTGGACAACTCCAGTTATTACATAACTCAAGTTATACCATCTGCGAAGAATTTCCTGGATAATTAATTTTCAAAGTAACTCGAGTTCGTATAGTAACTCAAGTTTTCCATGATAACTCAGTTATGTTCTTCATGCGCTTATTTATTGAACTCATAATAACTCGAGTTACATATATCGCTTTTGATTTCTTCATCCGGGCAATCGATGCTCATTTGATTAAGCCTTGGGTATTTTATGTAATTGATTATTATTATTCCTAACCAAGTTTAATCAGTTTGCTAGTGTATTTCAGATACTTCTAACATGATTTTAAACTTGAAATCACAAAAAAGCAAATGTGTGTCAAAAGCATTAAATGCGTTTCCAGACTTCGAAGCTGAAAGAAGAAATAATCCTCTGGACATACAAAAAGCATTTCGACGACTTCCCAAACAACATTCTCATTGGGTCTCAACGGAAAAATTAATTAAAAGAATGTTAATGGAGAATAACGGTCGAATGTCGGAAGAATACGAGGAAACGAGCAAGTGATTACAACGGATATATTGATTACTCACAACGGCTCATTAAGTTCTTCTCAACGGTCATCAATGCTACAAAACTATAAATAGGAGAAGCATTCAAGTCTTCAACTACCAAAACTCTGCGCATTCAATTAGCGATTAAGAGCATTCACGGTTTTCAACACACGAGATAATATCTTCAGATATATTAAGCTTCAATGATTATTATTCTACTCTTTTAGAGAGTTTTCATTGATCATACTTTATTGTAAGAATCTCAAAGTATTGGGACTTTGAGATTGGGACATTTGATTACAACTTGTAAGGGGGAGCAAGTTCTAGAGAGAGAATTGCTTCGAGAGTTACGAGTGTGTAATCATTTGGAGTTAGTGAAATCCGGAGAGTGCGGGACTGGACGTAGGTCAAGGATTTGGACCGAACCAAAGTATAAATTCATTGTGTTCAATCTCTCTTACCCTTACTCTGTTTTATCTACGTTTTGCATTGAAGCTTTGGTAGTATTTTTCGCGAGAAAATTTTATATCCCCAATTCACCCCCCTCTTGGTGATATTCCATCTTTCATATCCCAGAAGAAGATAGGGAAATCCTCGATCGTGTTCCTGGACGGACTAAACTCTGGCTTTGGTCCATTCTTCCTAGTGATAAGGAAAGGATGGAAAGCTTACTTGGTACTTCTCGGGGGAGTAGAAACTCAAACAACATAACAACTATACACACAAAATACACAATACACATATACGCATACCATAAATATCAGAGTTAGTGTTACAGTACGCGAACGTACCTTCGTTGTCGACTACGGTACGTTTTACGGAAAATAGCGGTATTTTTGACAGCGGTGCAACATCGGCACAACAGCGGTACGACAGCGATACGATTATCACAGATATCCTATAAGGATAATATTTATCAACATTTAGCATTATAATAGGAATTTTAGGTACAAATTACCATTTTGCCCCTGACTCCCCTAATCGACGGAATTTTGCCAGAGCTTCGCTACTTTAATCCTACCTCTCCAGAATTTTGACATATCTCTTCTCCCAATATATTTTCAAGATAAATACCATATTTACCCCTAAAACATGATATCTAAACTATCTTGAAAAATTTGAAATAAAACTAGCATTCCTACTATAACTACTGAAAGAACTACCAAAGCTTAAGACTAGGGACCGAAGAACTTACCCGGGGCTTCGCTATATTTTCTTCGGACTCCTCCTTCTCTCTAACCTCTCTCCAGGGTCGGTTTTGGTGTGAAGTTAATGAAGAGAAGGGCTTGCTATTTATAGAAAATTTTTGGTTACTATTCATGCCTTTTTCAGATCAGTTTTCAGCCGTCGGATCTCGCTTTGACACGTGGCTCCATCTTGTCCATTCAAGGAGCTTGGCCGACCTCCTTGGCCTCCAAAGTCAAAAAAATGATGTCATCCCATGTCACAAAGGTGATGTCACAACTTGCTTTTTGGGCCGGTACCGATAAAGTTCCCAGTTCGGTGTTCCAATCGCGTAATCTTGGGGAATCTTAAAAATCCGGGAACAACGCTCTGAAGTTCTATTCTTCCTCTTTAAAACTACTTGGGTTAACTAAATTTTTGATCCCATTCAGGGTATTTCATTGCCTGTTGAACATTTTTGGACAGACGCAATCAGGTACGGAAATAACTTCCGGTAGCACCAGCTTCTGGACAAAAATTCACTGGTTTATATTATGTCCTGTCCTAAGCAACCTAGTTCATGGTTTGTCACGGCAGTCATGTTTTACAGCGGTTCTCATTTCTACTATCTGTCCCTTTTCCTATTTATCCTGTATCCTAAGTACACGATTGGTTTCAGAAATGACTTCGGAGATAGCTTACTCCGGGATAAAATTTCACTTGTCTATAACAAGTCTAGATGTTAGTGATTTAGTTCCCATATTTTGGTGTAGGATTTAATTTCTACCCGTTCTCAAATGTCTTGTTGGCTCTTTACAAAATATCTCATTTTATATTATTATTATTATACAAATATCTAGATATTATTTGAAATAACCACAACCATTTTCACACTATTTTCTTAATTATTTATTATTATTATTTACTTAATAATTTCGCCTCCTCCCCCTTTTTTTAATTAATTATTTAATTATTTCCTAATTAATATCTTAATTATCTTATATTATCTCATAATTACTTAATTAGCCACTTATTAATTGTTGACAATTTTCTTAATTAGGATAAATTATTATCTCACAACTATTTCACTGACATTGGTATTTCATGTCCTGTGTAAAATATTAAAAATCATGGGGCCATTTATGATCCCCAAAATAATATTTGATTTTGCCTTAATATTTTTCAAGGGAAATAATCCCAAAAATTCCCTAAATTAGAGACAACATATTCTCTAATTTTTAATACATATTTTACTGCCTCTTAGGATTTATCATAATATTTTCGGGCCATTTTATGACCCACAACTGCATTTAGGGATTTCTAGCTCTTTATTCACCCTAATCTTAATAGAAATTACCTTAGAAAATAAGGTTATTATAACTTATTATTAGAGACCACATATTCACCTATTTCCAATAAGTAATATGTGCTAAAATATAATATTCCAGATAAATAATTATCGGGTATTACAGTCAGGAGGTGTAATACCCTAAAAATCGTATTTATGATAAGTATCATAATTTAGTAAATAATACCTATTGGAAATAGGTGAATATGAGGTCTCAAAACTAGTGTAACATTTATCTTATTTTCTAAGGTAAATTCTGTCGAAATTAGAGGAAATAAAGTGCCAAAAGACCAAAAATGCATTTATGGGCCATAAAACATCATGAGAAAATTATGATAAATCTTAAGAGGCAATAAAATATTTATTAAAAATAGGAGAGAATATTGTCTCTAATTTTGGCAATTTAATAAATTATTTCCCTTGGAAATAAAAGAGGGAAAAATTAAATATCATTTTGGGGATCATAATTGACCCCATGATTTTTAATATAATGCATGAGACATAAAATGCCAATGTTAGTAAAATAGTTGTGAGATAATGATTAATCCTAAGTAAGAAAAGTATCAACAATTAGTAAGTGATTAAATAAATAATTATTGGCTAATTGTTTAAACATGAACAAGGGAATATCCAAGGTAAATTATATAAAACCCTTTAATTAAATGTTTATGGCTAGAATTAGCATAAAATATACTTGCTAATTAATTGGAAAGATTAAGAAAAATGTATGAGATTAAGTACATGAAAACCCTAAATCCTAAAAGATTGCTAATAATAGGATTAAGGCCCTAATTAAGCTTTCTAATTAAATTAGACAAATTAAACAATGGTCAATGGTTAGGATGTAATCTTATAAGGCAAGATCAAGGGCTACAAGAATTTCTAACAATTTTAAATGCCTAAATCCATGTAATTAAGAATGGACCAATAGGAGAATTTTGTGAAATAAAATAAGATAATTAAAATATAATATTAAAGTAATTAAAAATAATTATAAATGAAAAATAAAAGGGGTTGGTCGAAGTTTTGGGTGTGAAAAGGGTTAAGGGTTTTTGCAAAATAATATCATGATATTTGTTAATTAAATAGTAATATAAATGAGATATTTTGTAGAAAAACCAAGTAGGATAAATGAGAACCGATAGAAATTAAATCCTATCTAGAAAACCATGAACTACGTTTCTAAGATCAGACATATTATAAACAAGTATAATTTTATCCTAGAGTGGGCTATCTACGAAGTCATTTCCGAAACCGGCGGAATGATTAAGAGATAAGAAGAAAAAGGAAAAGGGAGAGAGTAGAAATGAGAACCAATGGAAAATAAGTCATATCTTGAAATCCTTGGCTTAGATGGTAAACATCTGGACATATTACGAATCAGTGAATTTTTGTCCCGAAGTTGGTTATTCCGGAAGTCATTATCCGAAAATGGTTAACAGGCTATGAAATACCCTTAATGGGATCATAAATTTTGTTAATCCAAACATTTCTCAAGAGAAAGAATAGATCTCCAAGTTGACATCGAGGAATTTTTGAGATTGTTTAAGATTACGCGATTAAAACACCGAACATGGAACTTTATCGGTTTAAGATCATAAAGCAAGTGTGTGACATCATATTTGATGATGTCATTCTTGCATAAAGCAAGGGGGGAGGTCGGCCAAGCCATCCAAAGGCCAAGAAGAAGCCTTGCAACAAAATCAAGATCCAACGGTTGAGATTCAATATGAAAAAGCATGAATAGTAGCACAAGTTTGCCTATAAATAGATGGCAACTTCAATCACATTTTCTCACCAAATCCTCTTGCTTGAGTTCGGAATTTTGGAGTAGAGAAGGAAGGAAGAGCTCTTGAGAAAGTTGTAGCAAAGCCCTGGGTAAGTTCTTCGGTCCTTAGTCTTAAGCTTTAGTAGTTCTTTCGGTAGTTATAGTAGAAATGCTAGGTAGATCTTTAATTTGCCAAGATAGTTTAGATATCATGTTTTAGGGATAAATATGATATTTATTTCAAAAATATATTGGAGGAAGAGATATGGCAACATTTTGGAAGATTAGAGTCAAAGTAGCGAAGCTCTGGCGAAATTTCGCCGATTAGTCAAACTAGGGGCAAAATGGTAATTTGTACCTAAAATGCCTGTTATGTTGCTAAATATTGATAAATGCGATGTTATCCTTATAGGATACTGTGATCACGTACCGTTGTCGTACATTTGTCAAACGTATCGTTTTTACGTCGGAAAGTACCGTTTTCCGTCAAACGTACCGAGTACCATCAACGAAGGTACGGACGCGTACTGTAACACTAATGCTAATGCTAATAGTATGCTTATATATGTTGTGGATAGTTTCATAGAGCCATGAATGGGACTCTGTCCGGACATGCACGGTGACTAAGGTATGGGGACTTATATCACTATTTGGCTTTACGGGTTATAGACATGATAATGCCGTTATGTTTTCCTAGCCCTGAGGACACGACCGTACATCGTGGTATAGATGTTGCAAACCGGAAATAACTTTACATGTTAGTGTAGTTGTTATTAAATGATCATACGACGTACTGTATTGATCAATGCTGTAATATTAGAAATATCTGTTATACATATTGTTTATATAAGCATGAGGTTAACCGTTACCTGAGGTCCGATGGGCATTGGACCTCATCTCTTAGCTTCAGGGTACAGAGACCCGAGGACGGGAAATGAGAGTAAGCAGAGTAGCAGCATGCGTGAAGACCGCGTAAAAGACCGACTGATGATATTTAAGATTGGAACAGATAATGTATTATTCTTTATGAACAGGCAGCTACGCCACAGTTAAAGTTGTATCAGTTACTCAATACTCTATTTGCTTCGATGCTCTACTCTGATATATGAAAAAAAATTGTTTTTGAAAATGGGATGTTACATTTTTGGTATCAGAGCCTTCATTCTGGCATGAAGTTAACGAAGTTATTTCGAACAGTTTGGTGTCGAAGGCAAGACTAGTCTATGTGGGTAAGCCAATTAGTCGCTGTGAACTTGGTGAGGCCCCCATGATAGACACTTACCTGGCCATTCTGTTCGGTTAACGGAGTTAGGTTCAAAGCCTTTCAATTTTGAGCATATTTTGAAAATGAGTACTGATATGACTCTGGCGTTGTGTTCTAAAGATGAACAGGAACGATGTTCCCTACATAAATTAGTACGGTCAAAGAAAACGTACCGCGCGTATGTCCGTAATTCCTGAAATGATAAGGTTAGGACTGAACCCGAGCCGGTATATCCACCATCTGAATCTATGCTGATATCAGTATCTGATAATCCTGATAACTCTGATAATTCTGATAACCTCCAATTTGTACTGGACGGAAATTCTATCCTAGCACAAAGCTTATATGTGGAGCTGGGCCATGCCAGACGAAATTCTATTACCAACAAAGATAAATACATGCGGTATTTGACCCATGATGAGAACTTCTATCAGAGGAACCATTATGTATTTTCGTACTCTTCTGGAGACAGGATCAGATCCACTCCTCATCATTTTCCTCGAAACCGCTTTAGGGTGGAAAGCACAAACGAGCTCTTAGGAGAAGGTCTATCCAAAGTTTTCGTATATTCCTTCGTCGTCTCAAGTGGCGGGTAACCCACAATATCTAGAGAAACAGAAACGTGAGTGACTTATAGAAGATAGATGAGGAATAGAGGAAACTTAGTTGTGGTGTTAAGATCCCTGAGAAGTTGTATAATAGCTGATATAACCAAGTAGGGTCTGTATAGACGAACTCCTAGCAGAGAGGTAAGAAAGACAAAGACAATTACAAGAACAGGAAGAAGAAGAAGAAGAAGGCGATCAGAGTGAAGCCGAGGAAGCCGAGGAGTCTGATATGTCGTGGTCACCTCCTCGACGAGAGAGAGCTGGGTAGACCACACAATATTGGGTCACTCAGTTCTGCAAGCTCAAGCCACCTGCGTTCCGTGGTAAGAAAGAACTAGCTGAAGATTGGTTGATGAGCCTGGAGAAAATCTTTAATGTGATGGAATGCCTGGAGAACCGAAAAGCTCTGTTTGCTATATACAAGCTTGAGGGAGACGCTGATAGATGGTGGAGGAGTATTGCTGCGATGCTGGGAAACCGTTATTTCCCTATCACTTGGGAGAAATTTTTAGAGAAGTTTAATGACCAGCATTTCCCTCCATCGACTCAAGTGAACAAGGAGTCGGAGTTCCTTCACATTCAACAAGGGCAGGAGGAACCGTTCGATGACTACTTTGCTCGTTTCACCAACCTGTCACGGTATTCATCGTATTTAAAGCGGGAAGATGACGAAAGCTGGAAGGCACATAGGTTGGTTTATGGGCTAAAGTACAAGATCAGGGAGAGGCTAGTATCTCAGCAGTTCCCTGACTTGGCTCAAGCTGTGGAATCTTCCGGCTGATTGAGCGAAATCTAAAAGAATTGCGTGGATTCCGGAACTCCAACAACAATAGTGCAGGACGTGGCGGGTTTAACCGTGAAATTTTCCACAAAAAAGGAAGGCACCATGGAATAACCCCCGAGGCGGGAACAAAAGACCATTCTAGGCCGGGCAACAGAACTATCCTAGACTGATGGGAACCCAATCATGCCCAAAATGCAGGAAGTACCATCCGGGAGTCAACTGTGATAGGAAGAAAATCTGTTTCAAATGCCAAAAGCCTGGGCACTACAGCCGGAATTGTGCTGAGAATACTGCAGAGGCAAGACCACAGAGCGCAGGCCAGATCTTTGCGCTGACAAATACGGAGGCCAGAAAGTCTCCGGAGATGATCCAAGGTACTATTTACTTGAATGGGAATCTATTGCAGGCGTTGTATGATTCGGGTGCCAGTCATTCTTTTATTTCCTATGATTGTGCAAGTCGCCTAGGAATGCATGCCTCTAGATTACCTTATGATCTTATAGTATCTACACCTCTTGGCGTAAAATATTTAGCTTCTGATGCATGTGTTAATTGTACTGCAAATGTGGATGGACGATTTTCTAAAGTGGACCTTATCCGATTACCACTTCATGGCATCGACGTCATACTCGGTCTAAATTGGTTAACGACGAACGGTGCAATGATTGACTGTAGTAGCAAGAGGATATCATTTTCCGATTCACCTAGTAGAGACAAGATTGACGTGAGCCTAATTTTCTCTCTGCTACGGAAGCTGATAGATGCATGAAGCAGGGATGCCAAGCATACATGATATTTTTCTCAGTCAAGGCAGAAGCCGAAGTTTCACTCAAGAATATTCCTATGGTACATGAATTTCCTGACGTGTTCCCGGAGGATCTCACTGAGCTACCTCCTACGAGAGAAGTGGAGTTTGCTATTGAATTGATGCCGGTACGGGGGTCAATATCAAAAGCGCCGTATCGTATGGTTCCAAATGAGATGCGGGAGTTGAAGAAGCAACTGGAAGAACTTCTAAAGAAGGGGTTCATCCGACCCAGTGTATCACCGTGGGGAGCCCCAGTGATGTTCGTGAAGAAGAAAGACGGAAGCTTCCGACTCTGTATCGACTATCATGAACTAAACAAAGTAACCGTCAAGAACAAGTATCCACTTCCCCGGATCGATGATCTTTTGGATCAATTATTTGGTTCCACTGTATTTTCCAAAATCGATCTACGTTCGGGATATCATCAGTTGCGAGTTAAAGATGGTGATGTTCCCAAAATGGCTTTCAGAACCAGGTATGGGCATTACAAATTCCTTGTGATGCCTTTCGGATTGACCAATGCACCTGCGATATTCATGGATTACATGAACTGTATTTTCTGCCAACACCTAGACCAATTTGTGGTAGTGTTTATTGATGATATACTCGTCTATTCTAAGAGCAGAGGAGAACTTGAGGAACATCTGCGACTTGTGTTGAATATACTCAGGGAGAAGCGACTCTATGCTAAGTTAAGCAAATGCGAATTTTGGCTGCCGGAAGTTAGATTTCTGGGCCATGTTATATCAAGCGGTGGAGTTGCGGTTGATCCGAGCAAAGTGGAAGCGGTTACGGGTGGAAGAGGCCGTAAATTGACGGAGATACGTAGTTTTCTAGGTCTGGCGGGGTATTACCGCAGATTTATACGAGATTTCTCACGTCTTGCCTTACCATTGACAAAGCTTACGAGGAAGAACCAACCCTTTGTATGGGGAGTAGACTGTGAGGATAGCTTTCAGAGACTGAGGGAGAGGTTGACTACAGCACCGGTGTTGATTATCCTAGATCCAAATGAGATTTATGTTGTCTATAGTGATGCTAGTGGGCATGGATTGAGATGTGTCCTAATGCAACAGAGCAGAGTGGTGGCTTATGCCTCTCGTCAGCTGAAGCCTCACGAGTCGAATTATCCTACACACGATTTAGAGCTTGCAGATATCGTGTTCGCTTTGAAGATATGGAGGCATTACCTGTACGGTGCAACAGTAGAATTATACTGCGACCACAAGAGCCTGAAATATCTCTTTGATCAAAGGGAACTTAACATGAGGCAACTGTTGGAAATATTTTACCTGGAAAGATGCAGCAATCTGAAAGCCTCTTCAGATCAAATGATACTTCCTCTGTATGTGTTTTTATCTCTTGTGATACCTTGGTTCCTTGGACTGTGCTACTGCCCCACTGTTGTCACAGTAAAATGTGATAGGACAATTAACACCTGGTATCACCTGAAGGTCCGTTAGGAACTTCTTTAACCATGCAACTTCCTTTGCAGCTTCAGAAGCAGCTACATACTCAGCCTCTGTGGCAGAGTCAGCCACACATGATTGTTTTACACTTCTCCAACAAATGGCACCGTCATTAAGGGTGTACACATATCCCGAGGTGGACTTACTTGAGTCAATATCTCCTTGGAAATCTAAGTTCGTATAACCAATGGTTTCAAGACTCCCACTAGAATAGACCAACATATAATCTCTCGTTCTCTGTAGGTACTTGAGTATATGTTTGACCGCTACCCAGTGTTCCTCTCCAGGATTAGATTGGTACCGACTTACTACTCCCACTGCATAGCAGATATCTGGTCTGGTACAAAGCATAGCATACATGAGACTACCTACTGCCGAAGCATAAGGTATTCTACTCATGTGTTCTCTCTGCTCAAGAGTTTTAGGAGATTGCTCCTTAGAGAGATGAATCCCATGCCTGAACGGTATAATTCCCCTCTTGGAATTCTCCATGCTAAACCTTGCAAGTATTTTGTTGATGTATTTAGCCTGGGATAATTCCAAAACCCTATTCTTCCGGTCTCGCAAGAGTTTAATACCAAGAATATAATTGGCTTCCCCAGGTCATTCATAGCAAAATGCTTGCTCGGCCCAGGTCTTTATGCCTAACAATACCTCGTATCATTTCCGATAAGGAGTATATCATCCACATAAAGTACCAGAAAAGATATTGCATCACCTTTGATCCTTTTATACACACACGGCTCATCAATACTTTTCTCAAAACCATAAGACTTAATGGCTTGATCAAATATGATGTTCCATGATCTGGACGCTTGCTTAAGTCCATAAATGGACCTTTGCAACTTGCATACCGTCTGTTCTTGCCCTTTGGCTATAAACCCTTTTGGTTGCTGCATATAGATTTCCTCTTCCAAATTTCCATTTAGAAAAGCAGTTTTGACATCCATTTTCCAAATCTCATAATCAAGATTTGCTGCAACAGCTAAGAGAATCCGGATGGATTTAAGCATGGCAACCGGTGAAAAGGTTTCTTCATAATCCACACCTTCTATTTGGGAGTACCCTTTCGCCACCAATCTAGCTTTGAAGGTTTCAACCTTCCCGTCTGATCCTCTCTTTCTCTTGTAAATCCACTTGCACCCAATGGGTCTTGAAAGACCTGGCTATCACCCAAGAGGGGGGTGAATTGGGTGTTTGATAAAACTTTTGGAAGTTTGAAATTCTTTTCACAACTTATTGAAAGCAGTTTGAATGACAATAATAATTGATAAAGAAACAGTCAATCATTCAAACATGTATGGACATTCAGATATATATGTCTTTGGAAATATAAGAGTTAAGGGAAGAGAATATGCAAACTATGATTTATACTTGGTTCGGCCCAATCCTTGACCTACGTCAGGTCCCAAGCTCCGCTTGAGATTTTTAATCCACTATCTTCTTGTAACTTGATTACACGTTCGTACTTGGAGTAATCCTCTCACTAGGATTCACTCCCCCTTACAAACCGTAATCAATACACTTGCTTGATCACACACTCGTATCAAGTAATCCTCTCCCTAGGATTCACTCCCCTTACAAGTTGTAATCAACACAATGTGTTTCCCACTCAAGATCACCCAATCTTGAGTATCTCATGATAGAATGATAGGATGTTTACAATAACTCTTCTCTCTCTCAGAAGTAGATGGATAAGCACTGAAGCACAATTACAAGTCATCTCACTCTCAATGATAAGCTATGTAAACATTGAAAACAGAGAGTAAATGATGTGAAGATCAGAGTATTAGCATGTTGAAGGTGTAAACTTTGTCTCTGCGTTTTTCTACTCGTGTACTCTTTCTCGTATGGAGTCTTCAAATCTTCGAGTATTTATTCTTGTTGAAGCTTAATGACTGTTGGAGTGATTTGAATTCGTGGAGAATATAGTTTGTTGAGAATATGGCTGTTGGGAATATAGCTGTTAAGATATAGCTGTTGAGAACAATTGCAGATTTGAATATTTGAATATTTGGCTCTTCAAGAATGTGTCCCATGTGGTCTTGTTTGAGAAATGATGATGTACAACTTTAGTTGGTGTAGGCATTGTTGTCTGCATTGAGAAATGGTTGTCCATCTTTCCAGGCTGTCTTCCATTTGCTTTGTTTGAGAAGATATAATAAAATAATACAAGTGGCTCATGGAGTTGCTTTATTTGACTTTAAAGCAAATTCAAATCTTCTCAAATCTGAAGTTAAAGGACATTGAACATTTGAATCCATTGAAGAACATTACCGTTCAGCATTCAACATTGTTTCTTCAAGTTTCTCGTTCAAGTCGCTCTTCTTTGTTGTTTCGAAAATATGCAAAAGCAACCTTCATCTTCATGCTTATGATGATTTTGGTTTTTGTCAAGTTTGATGTAATCTCAAACTTTAATCACCTGAAACTTATACACAAATGATATAAATGATGTTAAGAAGCTTTATAAATCATTTGAGTATTCATCTTGATGTTCTTGATGAGATATGATGTTTCGGTCATGGTGAATTTTCTTGAATCGAGGTGTAAATCTGTTTCAGTGTTCCAAGCTCGAGTTTACATAGGTAAGCTCGAGTTTGGTCTTCTTTGAACTTGGAATTTTGCCTCGTAAGTCTCAAGCTCGAGCTTATGACTTATAGACTCGAGTTTGGGTGTTTATCGGGACTCGCTTGCTCTCCATCGAGCTAAACTCGAGTTTGGTCACTTATAGGCTCGAGTTTGGCTTTTTCCAAAAGTTCATTTCTTCTCTCCGGAACTCTCGAGCTCGAGCTTGTAACTTCAAGCTCGAGTTTGGACTTCTTCAAAATCAGCATTTCCTCTCGTAACCCGTAAGCTCGAGTTTGCTACTTGTAAGCTCGAGCTTGCTACTTGTAAACTTGGCTGGCTGATTTTGGACTTTGTTCAGCGAGCTTGCAACTTCGTCCACTTTCGAGGGCCATATCTCCCTGGTCTGAACTTCGTTTTGGTTGGTTCAACTCTTGATGGAAAGCGCTTTGAGTCTACTTTCAAATGCCACTGATTTCAGCTCAATTGAATTTGTAGATAGTGAGTTACACTCAAAACATTGAAGCTTGGTTTTCTGTGTTGCGTGGTTTTATCTGTCAACTTCAACAATTCATAGCTCTCTCATATGAACTCCTTTGGGCTTGTATTTTATATCCCAATGACGCATTGGGAGTCTAGTTTCATATGCCACTGGTTTCACCTCAATTGGATCTCTGGTTTGGAAGATATCATCAAATTACCCAGCGTTGCTCGTGCTGAACGTGAAACAGAGTTGATCACCGCCGTAAGCTCGAGTTTGTCTTGATGAGCTCGAGTTTGCCTAGTCCAAACACCAAAGCTGCTGAAGACACTTATAGACTCGAGTTTAGAGTGCTAAGCTCGAGTTTGGACATATCGTAAAGGCAAATTACTTCAGCAAGGTAGTAAACTTGAGTTTAATACTTGGAGGCTCGAGTTTGCTCATCCACAATCTCATATTTGCTTGTTTTAACTCTGAATTGATGCATTCCAACTTCTATTTGATTGTGGAGACTTCTAGGACCAATCTTAGAACTTGGATAATGATGTCTTCATTCCATTCAGCAAGTTCTTCATTTTCCCATCTCCCAACTTGATGATTCTTC
The DNA here is from genome assembly GCA_019022615.1 of Acacia melanoxylon. NCBI lineage: Eukaryota > Viridiplantae > Streptophyta > Magnoliopsida > Fabales > Fabaceae > Acacia > Acacia melanoxylon. The sequence continues at coordinate 489,394 of JAFJYJ010000124.1, forward strand.
ATCATTTAACTTAGCATCTACATTCAATACAAGAATTAGTCAAAGTAGAAGATCAATGTAGTATGCAACCTTTTTGCTCTTAAGAATAGCATCTATATAAGACATCATCAAAACTAATCATAACCAACATTCTCCCCTTTTTGATGATGGCAAATACTTTAAGAAAGATATGTATGGATATCAAATGCAACAATGCAACATATTTTTCTTGCCATTCTCTCCCCTTATTTGTCATTAGCAAAAAGTTGAAGCAAAGAAGAAATGCTTAAAGAGACAAATATGAAATCAGATTATAAGGAATCAAGGAACTGATTTTCTCTCCGGATTTGAAATTGTTTTCATTCTAAATATGATGCAATTTGGAATGTTTTTATGAAAACAAATTTGATAAAATTTGGAGAGGTTTTCAAGAGATCTTTCACACTTGAAACATAGAGATATCCAACATGTGCAAAATTTCTATTGAATATAAAGAGATAAAGATTAGAAATGCTCATGAAGATTCTCGCAAATGATGAATGATCGATGAAGTCCATTTTCTTGCTTTCTTGTTCCATGATATCATTTCCATCCTTTTCCTTTTCTTCATATAGCTATTTTGTTGAACATGTCCCCGGCTTCAAGAGGTTTTCCTCTTCCTTAGCTTCAATGTGATTGAACATCAAAGCATCCTTCCTTAATTGAATAGTTTCTCCTTGTAGTGCATTAAGGAAAGTTGTAACACATAACAAAATCTTCTGCTACAAATGGAAAACTTTGTTTGCAAAAGAGATTTGTTAGTGCAATCAAATATCAAAGTATTCCTTTCCAAATGATATTTAAAAATAATGAAAGGAAAATATAAGATATTTTCAAATATGTAATTAACTCATCATCAAAACTAATAAGACATAGTGAATACGAGATGAGTATGCTTAAAAAGGGTTTTCTTCAAATAAATGAGATGAGCTTTTAAGATATAAAACACATGTGAATGTAAAGCTCCCCCTTAATAAATGCATGATTAAAAAGGTGTAGTTCCCTTTAATGATACCAAATAATGATGTGATACCAAGTGTTATGAGATCTGGAATTCATCTAACTCCAATGGACATAACATGGTATCTCATAATTAAGAACTTTCAAGTTCACATGGGTGGACTTGAAATTGGTATGAAGGAATCACTTATGCTTTTTATGATGATAAAAGAGTTTTGAAGCATAAGGATCATTTTAAATAAATGATTATGCTCAGGCTAAAATTCTTGAAATAAAATGAAATGAATACAATCAAGTTAGCCTAGCATGATTATGATATTTGCATAATACAATACCTCACTTGAGTAATATCGTAATTACTCAAGTTATAATCATCCATAGATGCATCACTCGGCTAGCCAATTTTCGATGATGTGATTAATATTGATGAGCTTGGGGAGGATGAGTCTTTACACCCACCAATTGCTTTGAATGCATCTTAGAATCGAGAAATCCCAAATGAGCTTTGAATAAGAATTCAAAATTAGTTTTCGCTCATAGCTTCTCATCAAGCTAATATGCTCCTTATCATCTTGGCCTAAGCCTCTTGCTAGTGATGGGATGTCATTCAAGTGATATCACAAAATTTGCGAGACATAGCCACCGAAATGGTCTATTACGTTTGCCTATGTTCTTTGTATTCAACAACAGAACATTTTGGTCAACTCTGCAAAAATATATGTTCTTTGGTACCCAATGATTCTTGAGTCCACAACTGATTAGACATAACAACTCTTAAGCTCTATATAATTTAACAATATGATATTGGAGCAAAGAATATAGCAATCAAAGATCAAAAACATAGTTTTACCCAATCAAGTAAATTCAAGCCAATGAATCAAATGGTAACAACTAAATGATATCAAGAATGTTATTTCTCAATGACAATTTGTAAATACACTTTTTATGCGAGAAAAGATGTCATTGATAAAATGCATGTAAGTTTGAACAAAGAGCATAGAAAATCTTATCCATAAAGATAAGCATTTATCAATTCACGTTTATGAGTGAGCTCAGATTTTTCAAGAATGATAATGAAATATGAAAAGTGTTTCAAATCTTGAATGTTCTTTCAAAATATGATAATGCATTATGAAATCAAAATTTTCATGAATGAAAGATTCATTTTTGAAACATGCTTGAAAACAATGTTCATTTTAAACATGGTGGAAGTCAACATGTTAAAGAATAGATCGAGAATGCTTCAAGATTAAGAGAACATGTGAAACATTGAAGTTTACATGTATAAGAATTTTCTCAAAAGCAAAAGTCATAATGGTAAAGCATTTTCAAAACATGCTTTGCACAACGAGAAATATATGAGCACAATGACTTTGCTTTTGTCTAAGAGATGATCTTGCCTTTTAGAATAGAGTCTTGAAGTATATGAATATTCAAGGCAAGAATATAAATATAGTTACTCGAAATGGATGAAGATAAATGTATATTTGAGTAACTTGATCAATAAGAGTTTATCAATAAGCATAAGGCTTTCACAAATTGAATTCTTTTTCGGAGATAAGCTTGAAACTCATATAGATAATCAACTTGTTAGATATAAGATCTAACTTGATTGAGAATGAAGAATGAGGAGTTCAAGCATCATATTGAATACCAAAGGTCAATATGTGAATGATAGGAAAAACTTAGCTGAAAAACTCAAGTGGAGAAATTTGAAGCATATCCAACATTCAAGTATACAATATTAACTTCCAGTTTTGAAACATCATTTAAATGCATTTAAAGTATGGATAATTTTCAAAAACATATGTATGCATTTTCACAAAACAAAGTGTGAATTGAAATCCAAACAAATTTTACACTTGTGCATTTCAAAAATATAAAATCAAAAAGTTATGCACAAATTCACTTGTTTGATCATCAAAAACTCACTAACAAATTGATTAAACACAGTTAGGAATATTAGTGATTGATGATATGAAGTATATAGATCATACAAGAAGTTTTTGAAAAATTCGAGCAAGATGATTTCAAAAACATGGTTGACACAAACTTGAGTTTGGAAAGACAAAAGTTTGGAAAATTCAGATACAAGCTCGAGCTTCCATCTCTAAGCTCGAGTTTATAGTTTTGTCGAGGAAACTATCGTGAAACCATCTTGAAGATCATTTTGAGAAAAATGCAAACTTGAGCTTATTAGTGAGTAAGCTCGAGTTTGACACTATTCATGTCAAAAATAATTTTAGTTCACAAAATGCAAGCTTGAGCTTAGAGGTGTAAACTTGAGTTTGCTAAACTCAAAATATGACATTGCTCTCTGTCGACTCAAACTTGAGTTTGCAAGGGCAAGCTCGAGTTTGGCAATGGTTTTAAAAACTTTGAAAGATTTTTGTCGACGCAAGCTTGAGTTTATAACCTTAAACTTGAGTTTACTTTTTGAAGGAAAAACTTGAAAACTTTTCGCATGCGATGCAAGCTCGAGCTTGGTATGCCAAGCTCGAGTTTACAACTTTTGTAAACTCACAAACTCTACAGTAAAATGATAAGCTCAAGTTTAAAGGATTTTGCCAGAGGTAAGCTCGAGCTTGTAACGCAAGCTCGAGTTTACATATTTGTAAACTCATTGAGAAAAGTCTCTGGAAGAGGCAAGCTTGAGCTTAAAACTAATAAGCTTGAGTTTGCAATTTGAGTAACTTGATAAAATCATCAAACCTTCGTAAGCTCAAGCTTACAGGTGCAAGCTCGAGCTTACTCAGAATATGAGTAAACTTTGAAAACCTTCAAGCTCAAGTTTATGGACCAAGCTCAAGTTTAGAAAATGCAAAATAGCTTGGTTTGCTTTCTGTAAGGGGCAAGCTCGAGTTTGCATAGCCAAGCTCAAGTTTGGAGCCGATAGAGTTAAATTTCGATTGAAATTGAATAAGTTTCAAAACATTTTAACTTAACCAAAGACAAACCAAAAATGAATTTCATATAATCATAGTATGAGGTAAGGGTTAGATATCACCGTAATTCCTCTTGTCCTCATAGAAGCTTGCTTGGTTGAGATGGATTGATGTAGATAACTCATTTTCCAATGTTCACCATCAACATCAAGCATAGCTTGTTCAGCTTTCTCAAGATTTGGATCATTTCTCTATGTTACATTCTTGAGAAGCTCTCTCTGATCCTACAAAACCTTATAAATCCTTTTCTTTCTTGGTATCCAACCTTACTTGGATCCAATCATCGTTAGCTTGTAGGAACCAAAATTAAATTCACATGCTCTTATCAGATTCGAACAACAAAGCACGGTGAATTAATCATGAGTTTATGCATAAAGAAATACTTTCTTTTCAAATCATCATAGATGCATAAATAATTAACCTTGTTGAACATTGCAATCTCTTTCAAAATATAGATCGGGATGTGAGAACTCAAAAATATAATTTGCAATGCTCATTCCTAAGACTACAAGATATAAAACCTCAATGAATATTTCAAATCATAGCATAGGAGGTTTTACCTTTGCATACCTTAGCCTTAGGTACTTGAAGGATTGCATTCGCTCACCCAATGTATCATTCGTTGATACTTTGTCATTTTGAATTTAGTCTTGGGATCAAGCAATGCTTTCTCATATGATCCAGAATGCAAGAATCTTTTCCTTGGAGCATGAGAGATCATTCTTTTCTTATACTCCTCAAGATAGTTGAATGGTACTCTATGGTAATTCATTCTTGAGGTAGATGATACTCTTCTTGCTTGTATCCATTGCTTCCTTTGATGTTTAAACCTTGTAGTTCCAGAATGGCTTTTCCACAAGTTCTCCTAAGCGATGTGAGTTTCCTTTTAGGTTCATGAGAAACTCTTGGATTCTTCTTCATCTTCTCAGTACCCTTATGTCCATTGATTTTCAAATTGTCCTGCACATTTAAATCACTAGATGGACATTTTGGTACCCATTTATACTTAGGTCCTTGACTGTTAGTATTGGACCTTGATTGTCCTTTAGGAACCCAAACAAATTTATTTCTCACAGTAGAATTTCTCCTAGTATAGCATGTGTAAGAAATATGTCCAGATTTACCACAATAATTGCAAATAATAGAATGATGCTTATTGTGAACATTTTTGCAAGTATTGTCTTTGGTGATGAGAGTAAGACTTTAAATAATCTTCATTTGAACATTCATTCTTCCCACATGATTTTCCAAAGCATCGTTTTCGAAAATATGTTTGTTTTTCAAAACAGAATCAGTAATTGGTTGAAAAACAATTTTATGCAATTGTTCAAAATCATGTTTCTTATCAACACAAGAAGAATTGGAATTCTTTACCTTATGTGCTTCTTGAGCTCCAGATAGTGATTGATCACAATTGTCAATGAGCTCATCTTGGGAATCCTTTTTCTCTTGTTCTTTTGTGTTGACGGGATCATGAAAGCATTCTCTCGATTTCGCCTTCTTCCATTTGTTCATCATCCATAAATGTGCGGTTTGTAATTTCGATGAACTTTCAACACTTTCAACTTCAACACAAATGTTAGAAGCATAAATAGAATCAAGAGTATCCCAAATACTTTTAGCACTAGTGCAAAGTTTGATTTTCTCAAAATCATTTTTCGTCAATGCACCGTAAAGAAATTTCATTGCTCTAATGTTTAATGAAAACATCTTCATTTCTTTTTCTGTCCAATCCTTTCTTGGTTGGAAATCAAAAGCATTTGTAAAAACATTCCACATATAAAAATCAGTTGCTTTGATAAAACTAGTCATTCTAGCTTTCCAAAACCAAAAATCAATATCTTTGAAAAGCGGTGGAATGGTAAAATCAAATCCTTACAGAAAACGTAGAGCACCCAAAATTAGCCATTGAAACTCTTGAGACGGTTAAGTCCTTTAAACAAGAGCCTAGCTCTGATACCAAATGAAAGACCTGGCTATCACCCAAGAGGGGGGGTGAATTGGGTGTTTGATAAAACTTTTGGAAGTTTGAAATTCTTTTCACAACTTATTGAAAGCAGTTTGAATGACAATAATAATTGATAAAGCAAAGTCAATCATTCAAACATGTATGGACATTCAGATATATATGTCTTTGGAAATATAAGAGTTAAGGGAAGAGAATATGCAAACTATGATTTATCTTGGTTCGGCCCAATCCTTGACCTACGTCCGGTCCCAAGCTCCGCTTGAGATTTTTAATCCACTATCTTCTTGTAACTTGATTACACGTTCGTACTTGGAGTAATCCTCTCACTAGGATTCACTCCCCTTACAACCGTAATCAATACACTTGCTTGATCACACACTCGTACTCAAGTAATCCTCTCCCTAGGATTCACTCCCTTACAAGTTGTAATCAACACAATGTGTTTCCCACTCAAGATCACCCAATCTTGAGTATCTCACAGAATAGAATGATAGGATGTTTACAATAACTCTTTCTCTCTCGAAGTAGATGGATAAGCACCGAAGCACAATTACAAGTCATCTCACTCTCAATGATAAGCTATGTAAACATTAAGAATAGAGAGTAAATGATATGAAAATCGAGTATTAGCATGTTGAAGATGTAAACTTTGTCTCTGCGTTTTTCTCTCTGTGTGTACTTTCGTGTTTACGTATGGAGTCTTCAAATCTTCGGTATTTATTCTTGTTGAAGCTTAATGACGTTGGAGTGATTTGAATTCGTGGAGAATATAGTCTGTTGAGAATATGGTGTTGGGAATATACTATTGAGATATAGTTGTTGAGAACATTTGCGATTTGAATATTTGAATATTTGGCTCTTCAAGAATGTGTCCCATGTGGTCTTGTTTGAGAAATGATGATGTACAACTTTAGTTGGTGGGGCATTGTTGTCTCGCCATTGAAGAATGGTTAGTCTTCTTTCCAGTTGTCTTCCATTTGCTTTGTTTGAGAAGATATAATAAAATAATACAAGTGGCTCATGGAGTTGCTTTATTTGACTTTAAAGCAAATTCAAATCTTCTCAAATCTGAAGTTAAAGGACATTGAACATTGAATCCATTGAAGAACATTATATTCAGCATTCAACATTGTTTCTTCAAGTTTCTCGTTCAATTTCGCCTTCTTTGTTGTTTACGAAAATATGCAAAGCAACCTTCATCTTCATGCTTATGATGATTTTGGTTTCGTCAAGTTTGATGTAATCTCAAACTTTAATCACCTGAAACTTATACACAAATGATATAAATGATGTTAAGAAGCTTTATAAATCATTTGAGTATTCATCTTGATGTTCTTGATGAGATATGATGTTTCGATCATGGTGAATTTTCTTGAATCGAGAGGTGTAAATCTGTTGCAGTGTTCCAAGCTCGAGTTTACATAGGTAAGCTCGAGTTTGGTCTTCTTTGAACTTGGAATTTTGCCTCCGGAAGTCTCAAGCTCGAGCTTATGACTTATAGACTCGAGTTTGGGTGTTTATCGGGACGTTTGTTTGCTCTCGTCGAGCTAAACTCGAGTTTGGTCACTTATAGGCTCGAGTTTGGCTTTTTCCAAAAGTTCATTTCTTCTCGGAACTCTCGAGCTCGAGCTTGTAACTTCAAGCTCGAGTTTGGACTTCTTCAAAATCAGCATTTCCTCTACGTAACCCGTAAGCTCGAGTTTGCTACTTGTAAGCTCGAGCTTGCTACTTGTAAACTTGGCCTGGCTGATTTTGGACTTTGTTCAGCGAGCTTACAACTTCGTCCACTTTCGAGGGCCATATCTCCCTGGTCTGAACTTCGTTTTGGTTGGTTCAACTCTTGATGGAAAGCTCTTTGAGTCTACTTTCAAATGCCACTGATTTCAGCTCAATTGAATTTGTAGATAGTGAGTTACACTCAAAACATTGAAGCTTGGTTTTCTGTGTTGCGTGGTTTTATCTGTCAACTTCAACAATTCATAGCTCTCTCATATGAACTCCTTTGGGCTTGTATTTTATATCCCAATGACGCATTGGGAGTCTAGTTTCATATGCCACTGGTTTCACCTCAATTGGATCTCTGGTTTGGAAGATATCATCAAATTACCAGACGTTGCTGTCTTGCTGAACGTGAAACGAGTTGATCACCGCCGTAAGCTCGAGTTTTATCTTGATGAGCTCGAGTTTGCCTAGTCCGAAACACCAAAGCTGCTGAAGACACTTATAGACTCGAGTTTAGAGTGCTAAGCTCGAGTTTGGACATATCGAAAGGCAAATTACTTCAGCAAGGTAGTAAACTTGAGTTTAATACTTGGAGGCTCGAGTTTGCTCATCCACAATCTCATATTTGCTTGTTTTAACTCTGAATTGATCCATTCCAACTTCCATTTGATTGTGGAGACTTCTAGGACCAATCTTAGAACTTGGATAATGATGTCTTCATTCCATTCAGCAAGTTCTTCATTTTCCCATCTCCCAACTTGATGATTCTTCATCATTTAACTTAGCATCTACATTCAATACAAGAATTAGTCAAAGTAGAAGATCAATGTAGTATGCAACCTTTTTGCTCTTAAGAATAACATCTATATAAGACATCATCAAAACTAATCATAACCAACAGGTCTTACCCCTTCAGGTGCATCTACAAGAGACCAAACTAAGTTGGAATACATAGAATCCATTTCACGATTCATAGCCTCAAGCCATTCCTGAGCATCAACATCTCCCAGTACCTCATCATAGCTCGTGGGATCATCATCTTCATCAATGATGACATCCCGATATGACTCACCCAACAAGAGAAATCTTGCAGGTTTACGAATCAATCTCCCACTACGACTTTGTCGCACTTGATGTTGTGCATCTACAGGTGGGTCCGTATTTTGTGTGTTAACAATTTCTAGATGAGGACCCTCATTAGGTGGATTAACCAATTCGTGATTTTGTTCTTCCATAAGAATCGAGAAAGTAGTGGTCAAGAACAGGAAGTTGACATTATCCATGCCTCATCCTTGACGAAATTATTGCGTGACAAAAGGGACGTAACATGGTTGGACGATAGGTTGCATCGTATCATCGATCCCCATATGAATTGGGTAGTCACAATGTCTTGCTAGAGGCCACTTGTGACACTGTGGGCAATGATAAGATGGCCCACGCCAATCTCATGTGGGCCCTGTGCAGTTCACACATAAGAATAGTCCAACACGAGTATTAGTGTCCAGATTCATTGAATCTTAGATATGTCTAAGATTTAATGAATGCAACGTTTAATCTAGGAAGAATATATATATATATATATAAAATTCAAAATTAAATGTTATTAGTTTTGTATTTAATTTATTTGATAAATTAAATACCTAAAATGAATAGAGATATAGTATCTCACATTTAATTTTTGAAGAGTGATATTATATCTTGGATTTAATTTAATTGAGATGCAAGTATCTCGATTTAATTAAATAGATATATATATCATATCTTAGATTTAATTTATAACGATAAATTAAATCACAAGGCTTTTAATTCAGATTAAATGAATAGATTAGATTAGATCTGTTTGTGATTTAATTGATATATTACTTAATCAAATTCGAATTCAAAAATTAATTAAGATTAATTTTGAATATTTTAATACGGCTCATTAGGGTTTTAGAAACTCTATAAAAGGATGATGATCTAGTCGTATTAAGTTGTTGAAAACGAATTGAGACAAGCCGCAAAAAGAATAACCTAGAGAAAACGTGTGACACTGAGGAAGAGGGTGCTAGCACGCTACCATCCGTGTTCGAAGGCTGTTCGTGTGGATACCGGTAGAGGAAGGAGACTCGAAAAGTCTGCTTCTGTTTGATCAAACGCGATGGCACCACGTTCAATACGTACGACGGCCGAAACACATCAAGAAGGATATGCGCACCAGACTGGATCGAACGCAACTCTCAAACCTACGCATAGGTACGGTTTTCTAACGAACCTTGATTTAAACGCTGTTGATAGATCCTCTTCTTTGGGATTCGTAAAAGTTTTATAATTCTGCTGCGTGTACGGATCCCAACAGCAACGTCACTTTGGATGAAGTTGCTAAAAGATTACAACCTGAAGATCAAGTATCATCCGGGAAAAGCAAACGTCGTTGCGAGATGCTCTCGTAGAAAAAGGTGCGGGTGGCATACATGATGATGCAAGAGCAGAAATTACTTGAACATTTCAGACATCTGAATCTATCAAACCAAATTTGCGTGGGTCTCAACATACCAAATGATGCCTATCTTGCAACTCTCTTTGTGAGTCAAGGGGAATACGAACTGAGGGATGAAGTCAAGGAAGCTCAGAAGCAAGATGATTGGGCTATCTCCATGCGGGAGAAGATCTCTGGTGAAACCCAAGACCATGACCTATCACCTAGTGGTTTGGTCGTGTACAAGAAGCGAATCTACATACCGCTAGTTGATGAATTAAGGTGGAAGATACTGGATGAGGCTCATAAGAGTAAATATACTCTGCATCCAAGAATGGTCAAAATGTACTAGAACATGAAAACTGAACTTTGGTGGCCTGGGTTGAAGAAAGATGTAGCCCAGTACGTGGCCAGGTGTTTGACTTGTCAGAAAGTAAAGATTGAACACCGGCGACCCCCTGGTCTTCTTCAAGGACTAGAAATGCCAGAATGGAAATGGGAGAATGTAACCATGGATCTTGTGGTAGGTTTACCTAAGATCAGGAATCACGATACAATCTGGGTGATTATGGACCGATTAACCAAGTCAGCACATTTCATACCCATTAGTATCCATTATTCTCTGGAACGATTGGCGGAGATTTATATCAAAGAGATCGTGAGACTACACGGTATCCCTAAGAGTATTATCTACGATCGGGATACGCGGTTCCAATCCCGTTTCGGCAAGCATACACGAAGGTATGGGTACAAAGTCAAGAAGTTTGGCTTATCACCCTCGGACCGACGGTCAACGAGAGTATGATCGAAATTTGGAGGATATGTTGCGAGCATGTGCCCTAGATGTCAAAGGAAGTTGGGATCGACATCTTTCGCTAGCAAAATTTGCATACAACAATAGTTATCATGCGAGTATACAAATGGCCCTGTTTGAGGCATTGTTTGGGCGGAAGTGTCAATCACTTTATGTTGGACAGAATCATCTGAAAAGAAATTGCTTGGACCAAATATGCTTGAACAGACCTCCGAGCAGATCGCGTTGATCAAGAAGAGACTCCTCGCAGCACATAGTAGACAGAAAAGTTATGCTGATAAAAGGAGGAGACCGTTGAAGTTCGATGTCGGCGACCATGTGTTTTTGAGGTTATCTCCAGTAACCGGTGTCGGCAGAACGCTTAAGAGGAAGAAGATCAGTCCACGATATATGGGACCGTTCGAAGTTTTGGCCGAGCGAGGATCAGTCGCTTATCAGATAGCCTTACCTCTGAACCTGAGTAATCTCCTTGACGTTGTCCATGTGTCACAGTTGAAGAAATACCTACCAGACCGTGATCATGTCATTGAATATGAAGACGTTGAAGTACGACATGATAATACCTTCGTAGTAGAGCCGGAGCGAATTCTCGAACACCAGGAGAAACGGCTTAGGAATAAGACCATACCGATAGTGAAGGTAGTCTGGAAAGGTTTGTCACCTAATGAGGCGACTTGGGAAACAGAGAGAGACATGAAAGAGAAGTACCCAGAATTCATGGCCCAAAGTTTAGTCACGATAGATTAAATTTCGAGGGCGAAATTTTGTTTAACGGGGAGAAATGTAATACCGGATATTTGTTTATCGGAATCTTATTGAGAAAAATAAATGACTATTTCGATAGGTGAATATATGGTCTCAAATAGTGTGTATAATTATCTTATTTTTCTAAGGAAAATACCATGGAAATTAAAGGACATAAGGTGCCAAAGGGCTAGAAAATACATTATGCGACATAAAATAGGCTGAGAAAATTATGATAAATCTTAAGGGGTAATTAAATAATTATTAAAAATTAGGGAGAATATTGTCCTTAATTATAACAATTTAATAAATTATTTCCTTGGAAATAATAAGAGGGAAAATTTAATATTATTTTTGGAAACCCTAAATGTCCCCATGATTTTTAATATAATGCATGTGACATAAAATACCATTGTCGTGAAATAGTTATGAGAAAATGATTAATCCTAATTAAGAAAATTAGCAACAATTAGTAAGTGATTAATTAAGTAATTAATGGCTAATTGTTTAAGCTTGAACAAGAGAATATCCAAGGTAAATTATGTAAAACCCTTTAATTAGATGTTTATGGCTAAGGTTAGCATAAAGTGTTTTTGCTAATTAATTAGAAAAGGTTAAGAAAAATTGGTGAGATTAAGTACATGAAAACCCTAGATCCTAAAAGATTACTAATCATAGGATTAAGGCCCTAATTAAGCATTCTAATTAAATTAGACAAATTAAACAATGGTCAATGGTTAGGATGTAATCTAATAAAGCAAGATCAAGGGCTACAAGAATTTCTAACAATTTTAAATGCCTAAATCCATGTAATTAAGTAAGAACCAATAGGATAATTTTGTGAATTATATAAGATAATTAAAATATAAAGTAAAGTAATTAAAAAACAAATAAAAAACATTTAAAAGGGGGGGGGGGGAGCCGAATTTGGGAGATTTTTGGTGAAGATTTTATGAAAAAAAATAATATCATAATATTTGTATTATAATAATAATATAAAATGGGATATTTTGTAAAGAAGAAACAAATAGGATAAATGAGAACCGATAGAAATTAAATCCTATCTAGAAAACCATGAACTAGGTTTCTGAGATAAGGACATGTAACATCACATTTTAAAAGCGGAATTTTTTTATTAATCAATCAGAGTAGAGCATTGGAGCGAGTGAGTAACCGAACCATAATAAAATATTAACCGTAGTGTAATAGTAACGATACAGTCATCCAAGTGTTCAAAAGTAAATACAATAAACGATATGTAAAACTCCATCCTGTAGCCTACTCATGCTGCTTGCCTCTATCTCCGATCCTCGGTCCTCCCGAGCCTGAAGCTACAGCTGAGATCCAATTCCAATTTGGATCTCAGGTAACGGTTAACCTTATGCTCAAATAAAACAGTATATAGACAACATATATTCATAACAATATAGCAGCATATCAACACATAAGCACAAAGCAGATGTATGATCAGTACAATGACAGAACATAAGCACAAAGCAGTATGTAAAGTCCCACAACATGTCTGCACATAACCAGTGCCACGATCACAACACGTGTCCTCAGCGCTAGGAAAACTCCTACGGTATTACCAATACTATAACCCGTGTAAACTGTAAGTATGATTGACGACCCTAGACAGAGCCTTAGTCTATGAACATATCTATCACATATATGTATATGAGCAGCACAAAGTTAGGGTTACAGTACGCGTCCGTACCTTCGTTGACGGTACTTCGGTACGTTTGACGGAAAATGGTATTTCTGACGGAAAGTGGTACGACAGCGGTACAACAGCGGTACGACAGCAGTACGAGATCACAGGTATCCTATAAGGATAACATCGCATTTATCAATATTTAGCATCATAACAGGCATTTTAGGTACAAATTACCATTTTGCCCCTAGTTTGACAAATCAGCGAAATTTCGCCAGAGCTTCGCTATTTTGACTCTAATCTTCCAAAATGTTGCCATATCTCTTTTTCCAATATATTTTTGAAATAAATATCATATTTACCCCTAAAACATGATATCTAAACTATCTTGGCAAATTAAAGATCTACCTAGCATTTCTACTATAACTTTCGAAAGAACTACTAAAGCTTAAGACTAAGGATCGAAGAACTTACCCAGGGCTTCGGTACACTTTCTTCGGACTCCTCCTTCTCTCTAAAACTTCTCTCTATTTCGAAAATAGCTCAAGGATTTGGTGTGAGGAAATGAAATGAATGGAAGGGCTATTCATAGGAAAATTCTGGTTACTATTCACACTTTTTCAGATCGAATTTCAAACGTTGGATCGTGTTTTGATTGCATGGCTTCATCTTGGCCTTCCATTCCCTTTGGCCGACCTCCATGCCCCATTTTTCAACAAAAAGATATCACCAAGGTGATGTCATCTAGTTGCTTTATGGTCTTGTACCGATAAAATTCCCTTTTCGGTGTTCTAATCGCACAATCTTAATGAATCTCAAAAATACAGCAACGCAGCACTGAAGGTATATTCTTCCTCTTTTAAAATACTTGGGTTAACAAAATTTTTGATCCCATTAAGGGTATTCCGTAGCCTGCTAAACATTTTCGGATAAACGCTGTCGGTTACGGAAATGACTTCCGGTAACACCAACTTCTGGGTAAAAATGTTAGTTCTCTATGTGTTTTGATGATGTCTAACAATTGTAATATCTATTGGGTCAAATTGCAAAGTTTAAGCTCAAACAATTTGTATTAGAACTCTTTGGAAAATGATCTTGATATTTAGTAACTCAAGTTGTTTTCTGTAACTCAAGTTATAAAACTCGAAAATCAAATTGTACAAAGACAATAACTAGAGTTGCCACTTAACAACTCAAGTTATAGGTTGTACTTCAGTTCCCAAAAAGCGTCATCGCGATATCAGAATTTGGGAATCTGATATAACTCGAGTTAAAAGCAATAACTCGAGTTGTAAAATCGCTAGAGACTTTCTGTTTGTTTTTAGAATTAGAAAAACTCAAGTTATAGAGTATAACTCGAGTTACATAACTCAAGTTATTTTTATAACTCAAGTTGTATTATTTGTGAAAGTTTTCTGAATGATTTCAATTCCAAAGAAACTCGAGTTACTCAGGATAACTCGAGTTGGACAACTCAAGTTTTTCTTACAACTCAAGTTATCTTATGTGCGAAAACTTTTCGTATGATTTGAATTCCAAAGAAACTCGAGTTAGTCAATGTAACTTGGGTTGGACAACTCCAGTTATTACATAACTCAAGTTATACCGTTTGCGAAGAATTTCCTGGATAATTGATTTTCAAAGGAACTCGAGTTACGTATAGTAACTCGAGTTAGCCAACTCAAGTTTTCCATGATAACTCTAGTTATGTTCTTCATGCGCATATTTATTGAACTCATAATAACTCGAGTTAACTCATGTAACTCGAGTTACATATATCAGCTTTTGATTTCTTCGTCTGCGCAATTTGATTCTCATCTGATTAAGCCTTGTGTATTTTATGTAATTGATTATTATTATTCCTAACCAAGTTTAATCAGTTTGCTAGTGTATTTCAGATACTTCTAACATGATTTTAAACTTGAAATCACGAAAAGCAAATGTGTGTCAGAAGCATTAAATGTGTTTCCAGACTTCGAAGCTGAAAGAAGAAATAATCCTCTGGAAATACAAAAAGCATTTCGATGACTTCCCAAACAACATTCTCACTAGGTCTCAACGGACAAATTGAATAAAGAATGTCAATGGAGAATAACGGTAGAATGTCGGAAGAATACGAGGAAACGAGCAAGTGATTACAACGGATATATTGATTACTCACAACGGCTCATTAAGTTATTCTCAACGGTCATCAATGCTACCAAACTATAAATAGGAGAAGCATTCAAGTCTCCACCTACCGAAACTCTGTGCATTCAATTAGCCATTAAGAGCATTTACAGTTTCAACACACAGAGATAATATCTTCGGATATATTAAGCTTCAGTGATTATTATTCTACTCTTTTAGAGAGTTTTCATTGATCATACTTTATTGTAAGAATCTCAAAGTATTCGGACTTTGAGATTGGGACACTTGATTACAACTTGTAAGGGGGAGCAAGTTCTAGAGAGAGAATTGCTTTGAGAGTTCTGAGTGTGTAATCATTTGAAGTTAGTGAAATCCGGAGAGTCGGGGACCGGACGTAGGTCAAGGATTTGGACCGAACCGAGTATAAACTCATTGTGTTCAATCTTCCTTACACTTACTCTGTTTATCTCTCGTTTTGCATTCTAAACTACGAGTATTTACGAGAAAATTTTATATCCCCAATTCACCCCCTCTTGGTGATATTCCGTCTTTCAAAAAATTCACCGATTCGTAATATGTCCTGACCTTAGAAACCTAGTTCAAGGTTTTCTAGATAGGATTTATTTTCCACTGGTTCTCATTTCTACTATCTGCCCTTTTCCTTTTTCGTCTTATCTCTTAATCATTCCACCGGTTTTGGAAATGACTTCGGAGACAGCCCATTACGGGATAAAATTACACTTGTTTATAATAAAACAGATGTTAGATAACTAGTTCACCTATTTTGAGATAGGATTTAATTTCTATCGGTTCGATTTATCCTTGGTCTTTCTACAAAATATTTCATTTATATTATTATTTAATTAATAAATATCATGATAGTTTTTTTGAAAAAACCTTAACCCTTTTTCACACTATAATTTTCGCCCCCCTTATTATTTTCTTTTATATTTATTACATTAATATTATATTTTAATTTAATTAGAAAGCTTAATTAGGGCTTAATCCTATGATTAGAAATCTTTTAGGATTTAGGGTTTTCATGTACTTAATCTCATACATTTTTCTTAATCTTTACCAATTAATTAGCAAGTATACTTTATGCGAACCTTAGCCATAAACATCTATTTTAAGGGTTTTACATAATTTACCTTGGATATTCTTTTATTCAAGCTTAAACAATTAGCCATTAATTATCTAATTAATCACTTACTAATTGTTGATAATTTTCTTAATTAGGATTAATCATTTTCTCATAACTATTCCACTGACATTGGTATTTTATGATTCATGCATTATATTAAAAATCTTGGGACCATTTAGGGCTCCCAAAAATAATATTAGATTTTCCCTTTTATTATTTTCAAGGACATAATTTATTAAATTGCCAAAATTAGAGACAATATTCTCTCTTATTTTTAATAAATATTTTATTACCTCTTGAGATTTATCATAATATTTTCAGCCATTTTATGCCCCATAAATGCATTTTATGGATTTTAACTCTTTATCTCTTCAAATTTCCATAGAAAATAAGATAATTATAACTTATTATTTGAGACCACATATTCACCTATTTCCAATAGATATTATTTACTAAAATATAATATTTCAGATAAGTAATTATCTGGGTATTACATTTCTCCCCCCGGTAAACAAAATTTCGCCCTCGAAATTTAATCTATCGTAACTAAACTTTGGGCCATGAATTCCGGGTACTTCTCCTTCATGTCTCTCTATGTTTCCCAGATCGCCTCATTAGCTGACAAACCCTTCCATACTACCTTCACTATCGGTATGTTCTTATTCCTAAGCCATTTCTCCTGGTGTTCGAGAATTCGCTCCGGCTCGACTACGAATGTATTAGCATGCAGTACTTCAACGTCTTCATATTCAATGACATGTTCACGGTCTCGTAGGTATCTCTTCAACTGTGACACATGGAAAACATCATGGAGATTACTCAGGTTCGGGGGTAAGGCTATCTGATAACCGACTGGTCCTCGTTCGGCCACAACTTCGAACGGTCCTACATATCGTGGACTGAGCTTCTTCCTCTTAAGCGTTCTGCCAACACCGGTTACTGGAGATAACTTCAAAAACACATGGTCGACGATATCAAACTTCAACGGTCCCCTCCTTTTATCAGCATAGCTTTTTTGTCTACTATGAGCCGCCAGGAGTCTCCTTTTGATTAACGCGATTTGCTCTGAGGTCTGTTCAAGCATGTCTGGTCCAAGCAATTGCTTTTCAGATGATTTTGTCCAGCATAAAGGTGATTGACACTTCTGCCCATACAATGCCTCAAACGGGGCCATTTGTATGCTTGCATGATAGCTGTTGTTGTAAGCAAATTCCGCCGGCCGAAAGATGTCGATCCCAACTCCCTTTAAAATCTAGGGCACATGCTCGCAACATATCCTCCAGCGTCTGTATCGTTCTCTCAGATTGATCGTCGGTCTGAGGGTGATAAGCCGAACTGAACTTCAGCTTTGTACCCATACCTTCGTGTATCACTTGCCAGAAACGGGATTGGAACCGCGTTTCCCGATCAGACATAATACTCTTAGGGACACCATGTAGTCTCACGATCTCTTTGATATAAATCTCCGCCAATCGTTCCGGAGAGTAATGGATACTAATGGGTATGAAATGTGCTGAGTTGGTTAATCGGTCCACGATCACCCAGATTGTATCGCAATTCCTGATCTTAGGTAAACCTACCACAAGATCCATGGTTACATTCTCCCATTAACATTCTGGCATTTCTAGTCCTTGAAGAAAACCAGGGGGTCGTCGGTGTTCAATTTTAACTTTTTGACAAGTCAAGCATCTGACCACATATTGGTTCACATCTTTCTTCAATCCAGGCCACCAGATCTCAGACTTCAAACTATGGTACATCTTGACCATTCCTGGATGTAGAGTATACTTACTCTTTTGAGCCTCATCCAGAAACTTCCGCCTTAATTCATCTACTGGCGGTATGTAGATTCGCTTCTTGTACCTGACCAAACCACTAGGTGATAGGTCATGGTCTTGGGTTTCACCCTCAGAGATCTTCTCCCGCATGGAGATAGCCCAATCATCTTGCTTCTGTGCTTCCTCAACTTCATCTCTCAGGTCATATTCTCCTTGACTAACAAGAAGAGCCCCAAGACAAGCTTCGTTGGGAGCGTTCAGATTCACACAGACTTGATTTGACAAGTTCAAATCTATGAAATTTTCAAGTAATTTCTGCTCCTGCATCATCATGTATGCCACCTGCACCTTCTTTCTACTGAGAGCATCTGCAACAACGTTTGCTTTTCCTGGATGATACTTGATCTCCAGTTTGTAATCTTTTAGCAACTCCATCCAGCGACGTTGCCTCATGTTAAGTTCCCTTTGATCAAAGAGATATTTCAAGCTCTTGTGGTCGCAATATAGTTCTACGATCGCACCGTACAGGTAATGCCTCCATATCTTCAAAGCGAGCATGATAGCCGCAAGCTCTAAATCGTGTGTAGGATAATTCGACTCGTGAGGCTTTAGCTGACGAGAGGCATAAGCCACCACTCTACCCTGCTGCATCAGGACACATCCCAATCCCTGCCCACTGGCATCACTATAGACCACAGAAGTCTCATTCGGATCTGGGATAATCAACACTGGTGCTGTAGTCAATCTCTCCCTCAGTCTCTTAAAGCTCTCCTCACAATCTACTCCTCATACAAAGGGTTGGTTCTTCCTCGTAAGCTTTGTCAATGGTAAGGCAAGACTTGAGAAATCCTGTATAAATTTGCGGTAATACCCCGCCAGACCTAGAAAACTACGTATCTTCGTTTCTGTTTCTGGTCTCTTCCAGTCCAGAACTGCTTCCACTTTGCCTGGATCAACTGCAACTCTACTGCTTGATATAACATGGCCTAGAAATCTAACTTCCGGCACCCAAAATTCGCATTTCCTCAACTTAGCATAGAGTCGCTTCTCCCCGAGTATATTCAACACAAGTCATGAGATGTTCCTCATGTTCTTCTCTGCTTTTAGAATAGACGAGTATATCGTCAATAAACACTACCACAAATTGGTCTAGGTGTTGGCGGAAGATACAGTTCATGTAATCCATGAATACCGCAGGTGCATTGGTCAATCCGAAAGGCATTACAAGGAATTCGTAATGCCCATACAGTTCGAAAGCCGTCTTGGGAACATCACCATCTTTAACTCGCAACCGATGATATCCCGAACGTAGATCGATTTTGGAAAATACAGTGGAACCAGATAATTGATCCAAAAGATCATCAATCCGGGGATGTGGATACTTGTTCTTGAAGGTTACTTTGTTTAGTTCACGATAGTCGATGCAGAGTCAGAACCTTCCGTCTTTCTTCTTCACGAACAAGACCGGGGCTCCCCACGGTGATACAATCGGGTCGGATGAACCCCTTCTTTAGAAGTTCTTCCGATTGCTTCTTCAACTCCCGCATCTCATTTGGAACCATACGATACGGCGCTTTTGATATTGACCCCGTACTGTGCATCAATTCAATAGCAAACTCCACTTCTCACGTAGGAGGTAGCTCAGTGAGATCCTCTGAGAACACGTCAGGAAATTCATTCACCACAGGAATATCCTTGAAAGTTCGGCTTCTGCCTTGACTGAGAAAAATATCATGTACGCTTGGCATCCCTGCTTCATGCATCTATCAGCTTCCGTAGCAGAGAGAAAATTCAGGCTCACGTCAATCTTGTCCATGCTAGGTGAATCAGGAAATGATATCCTCTTGCTACTACAGTCGATCATTGCACTGTTCGCCGTTAACCAATTTTTACTGAGTATGACATCGATGTCATGAAGTGGTCATCAGATAAGATCCACTTTAGAAACTCGTCCATCCACATTTGTAGTACAATTAACACATGCATCAGAAGCTAAAGATTTTACGCCAAGCGGTGTAGATACTATTAGGTCATAAGGTAATCTAGAGGCATGCATTCCTAGGCGACTTGCACAATCATAGGAAATAAAAGAATGACTGGCACACGAATCATACAACACCTGCAATAGATTCCCGTTGAGGTAAATAGTACCTTGGATCATCTCTGGAGACTTTCTGGCCTCCGTATTTGTTAGCGCAAATATCCGGCCTGTGCTCTGAGGTCTCGCCTTTGCAGTATTCTCAAGACAATTCTGGCTGTAGTGCCCAGGCTTCTGGCATTTGAAGCAGATTTACTTCCCATCACAGTTGACACCCGGATGGTACTTCCTGTATTTCAGGCATGATTGGGTTCCCGTCAATCTGGGATAGTTCTGTTGTCCGGCATGGAATGGTCTCTTGTTCCCGCCTCGAGGGTTATTCCATGGTGCCTTCCTTTTCTGTGGAAAATTTCCACGGTTAAACCCGCCACGTCCCGCATTATTGTTGTTGGAGTTCGGAATCCACACAACTCTTTCAGATTGCGCTCTATCAGCTGGCAAGATTCCACCGCCTGAGTCAGGTCAGGGAACTGCTGAGATACCAGCCTTTCCCTGATCTCGTACTTTAGCCCATAAACCAAACTATGTGCTTTTCAGCTCTCGTCATCTTCACGCTTTAGATACGACGAATATCGTGACAGGTTGGTGAAACGATCAAAGTAGTCATTGAACAATTCCTCCTACCCTTGTTGAATGTGAAGGAACTCCGACTCCTTGATTACTTGAGTCGATGGAGGGAAATACTGGTCATTGAACTTCCCTAAGAATCTCTCCCAAGTGATAGGGCAATAACGGTTTTGCAGCGTCGTAGCAACACTCCTCCACCATCTATCATCGTCTCCCTCAAGCTTGTAGATAACAAGCTGAGCTTTCCAGTTCTCCGGACATTTCATCACATTGAAAATTTTATCCAGGCTCATCAGCCAATCCTCAGCCAGTTCTTTCTTACCGTGGAACGCGGGTGGCTTGAGCTTGTAGAACTGAGCGACCCAATATTGTGTGGTCTGCCCAGCTCTCTCTCGTCTAGGAGGTGACCGCGATCTATCAGACTTCTCAGCTTCCTCAGCTTCACTTTGTTCGCCTTCTTCTTCTTCTTCTTCTTCTTCTGCTTCCCGTTCTTGTATTTGTCTTTGTCTTTTCTGCCTCTCTGCTAAGAGTTCGTCTCTCAGGGCCCTATGTTCTTGCAGAGTTCTCCTCATCTTCTGCATCTCGTTTTGTTCCGGTTGATTAGGTTCTTGGTTTGGTTCATGTTCTGGTATTGGTATTATCCGGGGTTGTCTACTCCTTCCTCTACCACGGCCTCGTCTTCGGCCTCTTCCCCTAGGTACTCCGCGCCTCTTATGTTTGCCATTCTTTTAGTTTTTTCCCTTTACTTAATAAGGACAGATATAAATATTAGTATTAGCACAACAATAGGCACCAAAAACATACATTTATTTATATCACATCATATTCGTAAAAGTTGACCTAGTAGTCAGTCATGTCATAAACTGTGTCATAAAAGTCAATATATTACAACCCCATTATTCTAACAAATATTTTACAATCCCTTAGGGTTTCTAGAGAGATTTTATACACACTATAATATCTAGCTTCTACTATTCTTCCCACAGCTTTCTTCAACAGCTTCTCCCCATCTACATGTGCTGGCGCACCAAGCATTTCAGATAGCGGAGGTAAATGCTGACATCCAATATAGGACCTTCGTCAAGCAGCTCATTTATCATTCTAACCCAGAGGCGGGTTCGGGGCAAATAGAATAGGGTGGATCGAATCAAGTCCCCGGGTGGATGTTGGTTGTTCAGGGCTTGGTAACTCTTGACTCGGTTGAGGTAGATCAGATACCTTCCCTTTATGGTGTCAGTGGTTTCTTCGGCATACATGTAATATGACTCTAACAACCGTGTTAGCATCACATTATCATATTCGTACAAGTTGACCTAGTAGTCGATCATGTCATAAACTGTGTCATAAAAGTCAATATATTACAACCCCATTATTCTAACAGATATTTTACAATCCCTCAGGGTTTCTAGAGAGATTTTATACACACTATACTATCTAGCTTCTACTATTCTTCCCACAGCTTTCTTCAACAGCTTCTCCCCATCTACATGTGCTGGCGCACCAAGCATTTCAGATAGCGGAGGTAAATGCTGACATCCAAGATAGGACCTTCGTCAAGCAGCTCATTTATCATTCTAGCCCAGAGGCGGGTTCGGGGAAAATAGAATAGGGTGGATCGAATCTAGTCCCTGGGTGGATGTTGGTTGTTTAGGGCTTGGTAACTCTTGACTCATTTCATAAGGCATAGTCAAGAAGATAGTGAAAGTATGGATCAAAGATTTATCAGTTAATTTTACCCCTAAACTTTAATAAATTTCACAACTACATTTTCTATATTTCTCGGTTGAAGAAATATTATCTTGACGGTGATCATGTTATAGAATACGATGTATAAAAATACAAGATGACAGTATCTATACAGTCAAACCAAAACAAATTCTTGGTTTCAAAAGAAGTGACTCAGAGATAGGAATATCCCAGTTGTAAAGTTAGTTGATGGCGGGATTGTCTTCAAATGAGACAAATTGGAAGAAACCACTAGTAGGTATATTCTGAAACTGTAGACTAGAAGTTTAGTTGGGGTAGAGTAAATTTCGAGGACAAAATTTTATTTAATGGGGGGAGAAATGTAATACCCTGAAAACCCTAACTAATATGAATGATATATTTGGATAAATATTTCAAAGAGAGTATATTGTCTCTAATTTTGTAACTTGATTGTTATAAATTTAAGAGCAATTTCTCTTTGAGATTTCATATAGGGATCATAACACACCCTAAAATATTGAATTTTAGTAAATAAATACTAAAAATACAAAGGTGAATATATGGTGTCAAATTTTCTAAATCTTATTAGGAATCATAAAATATCCTAATATTATCATAATTAAGTATAAACTTAATTATATCATTTTAGCAATAAAATCATCAAAGGATGACAAAATCAATTAGTGAAAATTATCAACAAGTATTGGGCAATTAAATTCGCAATAATTGGAGTATTTTTTCTAATTTTCGAAATTAATTAATAATTAATTTAAAAAGGTCATAATTAAGAATATATCAACTTAATTAGTGTCCAAAGAGTATTTAAAGGCCAAGATTAATACACAAAGAGTTTTTAATCATCAAGATTAATTTAAAAACTTATCAAAGTTTAGTGATTAAGCCTAATAACCCATAAAACACTATATTAGCAATATTTAAATAAAGATTAATTAATTCCCCTTTAAATATTAAAAATGGCAAAAATTGGTAATTAAATTGTATTAATCCTTAATCCTAAATCACTAACTAATATCACTATTAGTATCTAGATTTTTCCAAACCAACATTTGTGGCTTGGATTAAGTTTATTAAAGCTAATATAAGGGTTTAAGAATTTATTTAATACAGCTTAATCCATGAGAGAATTAAGCAACCAATGGGATAATTTTTACATGGGATTTGTGAGATAAATAAAACACAATTCAAGAGCAAAATGAGGGTGCAATTTCGGTTCATGTATTGGAGGAAGAAGAATAAAGATTTTATTAATGAAATTAGCAAAGAAAACATCACAATCAAGCATTTAATCAAAGAGGTCTTTCAAGGAAAATTTAAGATAAATGAAATTCAAATTAGAGTATAATTTGAAGGGGGCACGGTTTGTGTGGTATGGAAGATGAAGCAAGTAAAAAATCATGATATTATGCTAAACATGTCATTATCAAGGGTTTAATGCATGAAGACTAATTGGTAAATGATGATGTAAGCTTGTGTAATAAGTGATTAATGTTTAATTAAGTAAATGGTAAGATAAGAACCATTAGGATAAATTCTAGACACAAGTAAATGAGAACCGATAGAAAATAAATCGTATCGTGAAATCCGTGAACTAAGTAACAAATCTAAGTAGATATTATGAATAAGCAAAAATCAAGCTTGAACATAGTGGTTTCCAAAGTGATTTTGGAAAACTTTTGGGGATTCATACTATTGTGAAAACCAAGTTTAAAAATACCATAAATCAAGTCATAAAATGTTGATTCCAAAAGTATAAGTTAATCCTCAAGAAAAACACCAACACACACCTAACTAGATTAGGATTTGGGGTTGGACGAAAGATGAAGAGAGATATGAGAGAGGGAGGTCGGTTTAGGAGGATGAGAGTGAGAGTTAAACTTGATTAAATAAGTTTTTGGAATCCACCAATTAGACACTACTAGAAAAATGTAAAATAGTGACGGATTTTGCTACGGAAACAATTCCGTAGCAATGGGGACGGATTTTGCTACGGATATTAAGATCCGTAGCAAAAAAGGAAAAACAGCAACGGATTAAATAATCCGTCGCTATTCGGGACGGATTAGCGACGGATCACTGATCCGTCGCAATTGGGCCTCAAAATGGAGGCCATTTTGATGGCGCAAAAGGCCGCCATTTTGTGGCCATTTTGCGACGGATCGGTGGATCCGTCGCAAAAAGGCACATTTTGCGACGGATCGGGATCCGTCGCAACCGCTCGGTGACGGTTTGCGACGGATCCCGATCCGTCGCAAAATGGAGGTCTCATTTTATGAGACCTCTCTTCGTCTTCCTCCCCCACCGTCCCCTCTCCCCGCTCCGACCCCCTCCCCCCCGCTCCGACCCTCCCCACCGTCCCCCCCCCCCCACCGTCCCCTCTCCCCGCTCCGAGGCCCCCTCCCCGCGCTCCGACCCTCCCCACCGTCCCTCCCCCCATGTCCGACCCTCCCCCCATCGTCCCTCTCCCCGCTCCGGCCCCTCTCCCCCCGCTCCGACCCATCCCCACCGTCCCTCCCCCACCGTCCCTCTCCCCCCCCAGGCCCCCTCCCCCGCTCCGACCCTCCCCACCGTCCCTCCCCCACGTCCGACCCTCCCCCACCGTCTCCTCTCCCCGCTCCGACCCTCTCCCCACCGAGTCCCCGCTCCGACCCCCAGTCGACCCCCGCTCCGGCCCCTCCCGCCAGCTCTCCTCCACCAGCTCCTCCTCTGCGTCCCCTAGCTCCTCCACGACTCTCGGCTCGTTGTCCTCTTCTCCGATCCGGTCCTTTGTCGGGTTAGTCGATGTATTTTTTTTACTATATGGATATATCTATGTTATATTTTCTCGTATGTCATAATTTAAATATGCATGTTAGTAGAAAATAATTCTTCTTTTGTATTTTAGTTTTTCCTTAGCTATTAATTACATAATGATCTTGATAGTTTATGAATTTGAATTATGCTTATTGTTAGTAGGAGATTCCATGATTTTTTTTTTTTAATTGGGTTTAGTGATTTTTATTAATAATTTTTTTTTTAATCTTGTATTATTTTTTGGGACGAAATGTGTATGTTAGTAGAAGATAAATCTTAATTTTTGTTTTGTATATTAGTGGAATTTACTATTTGATTTGGGCTATTATAAAAATGAGTGTTAGTAATTTGTTTAAAAAATATTCCATTAAAAGTTTTTATTTGAATCTATCTTTAACAAGTTATACAATAAATTTAATTAAGTGTTAAATAATCTCTTTGATCTAGCCCATATATGTTAGAAACTCCAAAATACTTAGTATTCTATTCTTTGTTTTCCCCTCCACATGCATGTCCCCATGTTCTCGGTGTGCTATCCTCATTCTCCGGTTGCTTGGAATATGTTCTTTGTTCAATGCATGTGTTTGTTTTTCAGTTTCTTGATTAAGTGGCAATTGGTAGGCATAAGAGGTGACTTATATATATTTGTGGTATGTTGAGAAGTTAATTAGGGTAGTAACTGAACTAGCTAGGAAGTATGGAAGGCAACCATGATAGAAGTTGGATGTACAATCGTCTAAGCGATAGAAGACAAGTAACAACAAAGATTCTTCGCGGGTTTGGAAGAGTTCGTCCAATTTGCTTTGGCGAATTCAAATAATTCAAGAATGGAGATCAGGTGTCCGTGTGCCAAATGTAAGTGTTTAAGATTTACGAGATGCGGAGACGGTCGAGAATTCATTTGTGTCAAAAGGGATTCATTAGAGATTATGAATGTTGGGAATTTCATGGCGAAGTCCGACGGACACCGAGTGGTTATTACGGGGACGGTAGTCATCGAGAAAACCTTAATCAATATGAGCAGTTGGTTATGGATGCCGCGGGACCGTCGATCGGCCAATATTTTGATCCCATTACTCATGCCGAACCGTCATACATGGGAGAGGAGACCGGTACCCATCCTCAACCATCAAACATGGGTGATGACCCTCATCGGAAGCCGCTAGGTTCTATAAAATGCTTCAAGAAGCACGGCGTCCGTTATGGGAAGGTTGCGAACACTTTGAAAATAGTGAATATTCATCGCTATCGGCTACCCTAGCAACACTAAGCTTGAAGACCGATCACCATATGAGTGAGAGGAATTACAACGAAATGATGCAGATCATGAGTAAGGTTGTTCCCAAAGACAATAATTTGCCGAAGGACTTTTACCAAGCCAAAAAAAAGGTGAAAGAGCTTGGGCTTGGATGTGAAAAAATCCATTGCTGCCCCAGAGGATGTATGTTGTATTACAAGGATGATCTTGGCCGACAAATTGCAAATCTCGTGGACATGACGGATACTGAGTTGTGGGGAAAGGAAGGAAAAAGACCCGTCATGCAATAAGCAAGATGTGGTACTTTCCTCTGGTGCCCAGACTTACGAGATTGTATGCATCCGAACAAACAGTTGCTCACATGAGATGGCACCGGGAGCATCGTAGGGATGAGAACTTTGTGACGCATCCATCGATGCCGAAGCTTGGTGTAAATTTGACGAGGCGAATCCTTTCTTTGCTATGGATCCCGTAATGTTCGTCTTGGTCTATGTTCGGATGGGTTCGCTCCTTTCAACAATACGGGCGGGAATTATTCTGTTGGCCGGTCATTGTGACTCCGTACAACCTCCCACCTTCTATGTGCATGAGAAGAGAGTTTTTCTTCCTTAACGCGTTAATCCCCGGGCCATCGAACCCAAAAAGAAGATAGATGTGTACCTCGGGCCTTTGATAGACGAGTTGAAAATGTTGTGGAGTGAAGGTGTTCTTACGTATGATATATCATTAAGTCGAATTTCACCATGCGGGCTGCCTTAATGTGGACGATAAATGATTTCCCCGCATATGGGATGTTGAGTGGGCGGCAAACGTCGGGAAAGCTCGCATGCCCGGTATGTCTTGAACGAGAACATGGGTTTTAGCTTGGAACACGTCGCAAAGTCGGTTGGTTTGACGGGCATCGACGATTCCTACCCCGATCATCCGTTTAGGAGAAATAGAAAAGACTTCACGCGGAAGGTTGTCGAACGAGCAGATCCACCTTGTCGTTTAAGTGGACAAGAAATATGGGACAGGTCGAGCACATTCCGAGTGTCGAAGAGGGGGCCGCTTCTAAGCGAACCGAGGGGTACGGCATTGATCATCATTGGAACAAACGCAGTATCTTCCGGGAACTACCATATTGGAAAGATCAATTGTTAAGACACAACCTCGATGTCATGCATATTGAGAGGAATGTGTTTTGCAATATTCCGTACACCGTGATGGACACCAAGGGCAAGACGAAAGACACGGTCAACGCAAGATTGGACGTTGAAGCGATTTGTAGAAGGCCGCTTTGCATTTGGTGGACGGTGGCACTGGACGAATTTCCAAACCCGGAGCGCCGTACACATTCAATAAAGAGCAGAATTTAGAGATGTTGCAATGGGTTAGAGATGCGAAACTCCCCGACGGTTATGCGTCAAACTGGAAAAGATGTGTCGACATGCACGAGGTGAAGTTGAGCAAGATGAAGAGTCATGATTGTCATGTGTTTTTCCGAGAGATTGTTGCCGTGGGCCTTCAAAGCAATACCGAAGCATGTATGGTCTACTCTAACGGAGTTGTCCATGTTCTTTAGAGAAATTTGTGCTTCGAGCTTAATGTTGAAAAGTTACGACACTGGAGGCGAGCATGCCCATAACGCTATGCAAGTTAGAAATGGTGTTTCCTCCTAGCTTGTTTGACTCAATGGAACATTTGCCCGTTCACTTGGCCTACGAAGCAAAGGTAGGAGGCCCGCAACAGTATAGATGGATGTATCCGTTTGAGAGGTAATATATATATTGATTTGCGCTGTTATTAATTGACCGACATGGTACTTTAGCTCAGATATTCCATTGTAGGTTTTTACGCACACTTAAGCACAAGATAAAAAATACAAGGTACGTTGAAGGATCTATCGCTGAAGCTTATCTAGTCGAAGAGGCCGCAAAATTTGAGTCATACTATTATCCCCCGAAATGATGTCAAGCTGGAGAGGGGTACCCGTAACGATGATGCGGTGATACGAGGGATCAAAAATCAATATTTAATATTCCGGGCGAGTCGTGGGAAAACGTTGGAAGTCAACTCTTGACGGAAGAGATAAGCGAGTTGCAGAGTGGTACATTCTAAACAACTGTGAAGAGGCTGCAAAGTACCTAGAGTAAGTTTTTTGTTTGTTTACCCTTACAGTAAGTATTAAAGTATTAACTTAAGTTTTTTGTGTTACAGTTACTTCTCTAATTGGGTCCGATCGGGAAATCCTTCAATGTCGGTGTCCCAAGTTGATCAATTCACTACTTCTGAGTTTCCAAAATGGTTTCGATCATATTTCTTGGAAAATCCATCGATCCCAATGAAGTTGCGTGGAGTTTATCTTATGGAGCTGCAATGACGGTTACCCGATGCAACAAATATATAATCAATGGGTATCGATTTGCAACTGTTGACGCGAACGCGGTACACTATGTTGCAATTACGGTGTATGTTGTCGAGGTGACCAAGTTGACGGGGTGGAGACCGACTACTACGGGAAGTTACTTGAGATAATTCAAATTTGAGTTACCGGTGGGACAAGGTGGTGACCCTTTTTAAGTGTGAGTGGTTTGATAACGGTCGCGTGGGACAAAAGTGGACAAACATGGAAATATTGAGATCCTTTGGACAAGGAGATATTCGGTTGGTTATGACCCATTCATCCTTGCTCGTGAAGCGGAACAAGTTTACTATACACCATACCCTACATCTCGTCAAGGGTGGACGGGAGTTATTAAAACCAAAGCACGAAATATTATACCAAAGTCGAAAGAGCAGGAATCAAATGACAGTATGGCTGAACCTTTCCAAGATGATGTGGAACATGTGCTGCCCATAAACATCTTCGATGACGAAGTACCAAGCAATCTCTTTGATTCTCGTGCGGAGTTAGAGTTGATTCCTATACAAATTGACGATGAGGAATCAGACGATGAGGATGAGGCAGAAATGAGCTTCTCTGATAGTGAATCTAAGTTCGACGACTATGAGAGTTCAGATGAAGACATGCAAGTAGATGTCGATGAACAGGAATCGTCCGGTTGATTTGTGTTAGTTCTTTGTTTATGACGATATGTTATACTACATACTTTGTTTCTTTGCTACTTGTCATATTAACTAATTTTTATATATATATATATATTTTGCCATGATGTCTATAAGTGTTCGAGATGGAGCATCCGGGGGAGGACGTTCGGGTAGTGGACGTGGCGGTGGTCGAGCCCGACCCCGTACTATAAGAGGGGGTAGGGCGACGCCAACCGCTCCATATGGAGGCGAAGAGGGCTCGGCTCTTCTCCGGAGGTGCCACTATTTGATTTTTCGTCGTCACCATCGGGATATTTGTCATCTTCACCGTCACTTTATACATCGTCGTCACGGCGGCTACCCCCGATGCACGGCAAAGGGGACAACGGTTTACTTTACCGTTTCGATTGATTTACATATGTTTAGTTTCTTGAAACCATCTATGTACAAAAATCTTCAATATTTCACATTTCTTCCTTAGCATACTTCGTCGCCTCGAGCCACGTCGGGGAAGCGGTAGTTCCTCCGATACACCTATCCGGGGCTCAAGAGATCTGAGACAAGGGGTTTCTTTGGATCTGCACTAAAGGCAACGAGTAAGTCATGCGAAGTTACTCCGTAATGTTACAATTCTCTTTTGAGATTGGTTTGTATGCTAATATTTGCACGATAATCTCGTTTTCAGATTTGTGCACGATAATCCGGTGGCGACTTTCATGTCGACCCAAATATTCCGTAACTACACTCAAGCTTGGACCGCGTGGGAGAGATTCCTACGGAGCAACGAGATATGTGGTTCACGAGTTCTTGGTAAGTTATTTGTTTTATGCGTGTTAATTAAGTACTTTTAAAATTTGGAGCACTAATTGTTCGTTATTGATTTTCGGGAAAAGCATATGACATTGCTCGAGCATCATGAAAATCGAAAAAAGCTTTTAACCACAAAGGCGGCGTCTTTGGTGCGTCGAAAGCTCTATTCATTGAGAAGGTCGAGAGGCAAGGCAGATTGGCTTCCACGGGACACTAAAGATGAATTATTTGGCACTTGGGAAAACAATGAAAAGTTTAAGGCCATAAGTGCGAAAAATAAGGAAAATAGGGCCAAAATGGCGGGGACCGTCATATGCGGGGGCTCCATATCTATTGCGAGCATCGACGCAAAGTTGTAAGTACACGTTATTTTCTATTTACGTATTGAATATTTTGTACTTTGAAGTAATTAATTAATGTCATCATTTGCGTTTGCGGGAAGAGTGCTGGGGAAGCTCCACTTTGGATCGGTTGAGTGGGTTACCTTTCGGCGGACCCATTCCCGACGATCGAAGGGAGTGAGAGGCAATGGATTAACCCAAAGGCGAAACAAATAGCGGTGAGACATTTATTGCCTTTATTACTTGTTTTATGCACGTTATTTTCTTATTTGTTATGTATTTGTTTGCTTGTAGGAAAACTTTGAGAGGTCGTCGCGGGGAGAGAGCCTCGCGGCGTGAGACCGACCCCCTCATCCTCTATATCCGATAACGAGAGTCTCTTCTTTGAGGCTGCGGCGGATTTGACAAGAAAGGGAGGGTCTTTGGATACGGTGAGTCGCGGCCCGACCGAAGCAATCAAAGCGCCTCTCATCATCGGCTGCGGGGGTTCCTTTAGGTAAACATAATACATTTGATATTGATAATTTTCATTCTCTTGTCCATTCAAATGAAGTACAAATAATAAATGTACTAATCAATTTTGTAGATGAGTGAAGAGGATGAAGTCGTTGGTGGAGGAGCAAGCAACACAGATGACCCGGGGAATGAGAGATGATGAGCCGGCGGGCGACTCGGGAAACGAGAGATGATGAGGCGGCGGATGCTTATGGAACAACAACGAGATGAAGCGGGCGTACGGCGGGAACGGGAGATGATGAGACGGGAGATGAATCGGCAAGGCGGAGATGATGAAGGCGGAGATGATGAAGGAGATGCGGCTTCAAATGATGTCCCCTTCCGAAAGACGAGGTTTCGGGTCCGGGCCGACTCGGTGATGATGACCATCTTTGGTGATGATGATGATCACAATCTTTTTTTGTTTAGCCTACTTTTTTGTATTTGTTTGTTGCTACGGATTATATATATATATATATATATATATTGTGTTTTCACTATGTAAACTCTTTTTTATCGTTAATATATTCATGGTACATTATTTTACTATTTGTATTCAATTTTTCTATTAAAATTTTTTAAAAATATAAATAAAAAAATAAAAATTTGCTATCGTAAAATAATTCAAAAATTTGCTACGGAAAATAAATCCGTAGCAAATTCTTGAATTTTTGAAATTTGCTAC
Source organism: Acacia melanoxylon (assembly GCA_019022615.1). Taxonomy (NCBI): domain Eukaryota; kingdom Viridiplantae; phylum Streptophyta; class Magnoliopsida; order Fabales; family Fabaceae; genus Acacia; species Acacia melanoxylon. Next base: position 521,532 of record JAFJYJ010000124.1, read on the forward strand.
GGATTTTAAATCCGTAGCAAAATTTCAAATTTGCTACGGATTGTTTCCGTAGAAAATTGCTACGGAAAACATCCGTAGCAAATTGCTACGGATTGTGAAATCCATAGCAATTTGCTACGGATTTCACAATCCGTAGCAATTTTACGGATTTCACAATCCGTAGCAAATCCGTCGCAATTACGACGGAGTTTCTCAAATCCGTCGCAATTGCGACGCCATATTTTGCTACGGACAAAATCCGTAGCAAAATCCGTAGCAAAAACGTTTTGCTACGGAATTTTGGGGTTTTGCTACGGATTTTTTCCGTAGCAAAATCTGAAATTTCTAGTAGTTAACCACCTTGAAATTGCTATAAATAGGAGGCAAAGCCTTCACAAATTCCTCACACCAAATAAGCCTAAGAGTGATCTGATTTTAGAAGTTCTTGAGTGAGTAGAGAGAGTTCTTGAGGCAAGAAGGAAGGAGGAGCAAAGTTCTAGGTAAGTTCTTATGCTCTAGCTTTTAGTTTTTAGCTTAAATATTGTTTTGATTCATAATCTTCCAATTATAGTGTTATTTACATGTTTTTATTGAATTTATTTCAAAAAAATGATGAAAAATAAGTTATAGCAAATTTTTGGAAGATTATGGTCAAAGTAGCGAAGCTTCGCGAAAATTTGTCGGTTAGCGACTCCGGAAGCAATTTCAAAAACGCTGGTATCTTATGTTGAAGATGCTATGCCAAAATTCTAAGAATATTCATGGTGGTAGTAGACATATAGAGCTTTTCAAATATACCTAGAAATCATGATTTCTAGTTCTGTATAAAAATATAAAAATGTTCGAAATTATGCTAAAATTTCTAGAAAATTATGGGCAGACCTTGTAAACGTATAAACTGGGAATTTTTTATAATTTCTGGGAAACAACTAATATTTTTATCTAAAACTAGACATCCTAAGGTTTCTGAGAAATTTTACGGATCCTCATTCCGAGTTCTGTAGAATTAATTAAAATTCTCCAAAGTTAGGTGAAAAATCAGCCTATATAATGATTATTAGCGTTTTTACGAAAATTAGAGGTAATAAATTGTAAATAATTAATACAGGGGTAAAATGTTCATATATAGCCAAAGTACCTCTTGATATAATATTTAAAAGAGCATATTTTGAAAATGAGTACTGATATAAGCCTAAGTCGGTGTACCACCTTATTTGAGTGTACCAGTCCAAACCGGTATACCATTCTGAACCGGTGTACCACCCTCTGTCGGTGCATCACTCTAACCCAGAGTCAGCAAATCCACCGTCTGTACTTATATTGATATCGGTCCCTGATAATTTTGATAACCCTGATATCAGTCTCTGATAACTCTGATAATCGCCAGTTTGTACTGGACGAAAATTCCATCCTAACCCAGAGCTTCTATGTGGGTGGGCCACGCGGATGAAACTCTAAACCAACAAGGATAAGTGCATGCAGTATTTGACTCATGTAGAGGAACTCCCGATACGAAATTCTGTACCCGTTTCTGAGTGGACCGAGTCAACGAAGTTCTGAATGAGGAAAATATTGCGGGTGCCTGTTTGTTTGTAGTGTGAATGCTAAGTGCGATAAATTCTATGTGCAGTATAAATGCTAGGTGCGATAAAGTCTATGTGCAATATAAATGCTAAGTGCGATAAAGTCTGTGATATACTACTTGTTGTCTTCCTTGTATATCTAAACGTATTCCCTCAAAAAGAAAAAGAATGACACATGGCGAATTTAAGAGGAGTCGGAGCTCCCAGAGGCCGAGGTAGAGGCACAGGTAGAGGTAGAGGCAGATAGCCACGAATGATACCAATACCAGTACACGAACCCGAACAACAAGAACCACAACAACCAGAACGAAATGAGTTGCAAGAAATGTGGCGGATGCTGCAAGAGCAAAGGACTCTTATTGATGAACTCCTTGCTGAGAGGCAGGATAGAGAAGTGGAAGGTGGCCGAGCCGATGAGGAACGACAGAATGCTGAGGAAGAGGATGAAACCGAACAAGAAGATGAACGTGAAGCTGAGGAGTCCGATAGATCTCAGACACCCCCTCGACGTAATAGGGCGATGGTAGTGCTACCTCGACCCAACAGAGTAGTTGAGACCACGTAGTATTGGGTCACCCAATTCTGCAAGCTAAAACCTCCAGTTTTTCTTGGTAAGCTCGATTCGGCTGAAGACTAGCTAATGAGACTAGACAAGATCTTCGAAGTGATGGATTGTCCGGAAAACCGAAAAGCTCAACTTGTAATCTATAAGCTGGAAGGGGATGCAGATAGATGGTGGAAAAGCATTGCAGTAACATTGCGGACCCATTATTGTCCGTGACTTTGGAGAAATTTCTGGAAAAGTTCAACGGGCAATATTTTCCTCCCTTGATACAAGTGATCAAGGAGTCAGAATTCCTCCACATTCGGCAAGGTCATGAGGAGTCATTCGATGACTACTTCGCTCGGTTTACAAATCTGTCAAGATATTCATCATATTTGAAGCGTAACGATGACGAGAGCTGGAAGGCAAGCAGGATGGTAGACGGGCTAAAGTACGAGATAAGAGAAAAACTGGTATCTCAGCAGTTCCAGGAATTAATTCAAGCTGTGGAGTCTTGCCGACTAATTGAGCGGAACTTGAAGGAATTGCGGAGCGCTAGACCTTCCAACAGTAGCGGTCTGCGGGTCGTAGCGAGGTCAACCATGAAAATTCCTCGTGGAAGAGAGAGGCACCATGGAGTGACTACTAAAGAGAAAGCGGGAGGCCATTCCCGGGTGGGCGGCGGAACAACTCAAGAATGTCGGAGACCCGACCATGTCCAAGATACGGAAATTTCCATCCTGGTGTGGATGTGATAGGAGACAGTTGCTTCGGATGTCGAAAAGTTGGGACATTTCATCGCAGGTGTCCGAGAAACCTGCGGAATTGAGGTCACAGAAACCAGGCCTAATGTACGCACTACCCGATACAGTGGACAAAGAACTTCCGGAGATGGTCCAAGGTACTATCTCTTTTAGAAGGAATTTTCTCTAGGCATTATATGAACTAGGTGTTAGCCATTCGATTAAATCATATGACTACGTGAAAAACCTCCGTGATGTGTTCCATGTTTTCCTAGTTACTACAACCGGACCGCGATCGTGTCATTGAGTAGGAGGTATCTTGTGTTGTCATGGTGTTTGGGCGCCATGGAAACATTTAAGGTATCTTGTGTTACCATGGTGTATGGGCGCCATGGAGACATTTTGGTATTTGTGGTGTTGACCGCGGTGAATGGGAGCCACGGGAAACACTATATATCAAAGTATGACATGACAAGATCTTTGTGGTCGGACCCGAGATAGAGTAAAGATTTGAAGTTAATAGTCCAAAGTTTAGATAGTACGGAGTTTAGATGGTATAGTACAAATTTTGAGGGCGAAATTTTGTTTAACGGGGAGAACTGTAATACCGGATAATTATTTATCTCGGAGTATTATATTTCGATAGATAATACCTATTGGAAATAGGTGAATATGTGGTCTCAAAACTAGTGTAATAATTATCTTATTTTCTAAGGTAATTTCTATTAAAATTAGGGTGAATAAAGAGCTAAAAATCCCTAAATGCAATTATGGGTCATAAAATGCCCTGCAAATATTATGATAAATCCTAAGAGGCAATGAAATATTTATTAAAAATTAGAGAGTATGTTGTCTCTAATTTATGTAATTTTGGGATTATTTCCCTTGGAAAATAATGAGGCAAAAATAAATATTATTTTGGGGATCATAAGTAACTCCATGATTTTTAAAATAAGCTATGGAGCATAAAGTACCAATGTCAGTGTAATATTTGTGAGGAAATGATTAATCCTAATTAAGAAAATTATCAACAATTAGTAAGTGATTAACTAGGTAATTAATGGCTAATTGTTTAAGCTTGAATAAGAGAATATTCAAAGTAAATTATGTAAAACCCTTTAATTAAATGTTTATGGCTAAAATTAGCATAAATTATACTTGCTAATTAATTGGAAAAGATTAAGAAAAATATATGAGATTAAGTACATAAAAACCCTAAATCCTAAAAGATTGCTAATCATAGGATTAAGGCCCTAATTAAGCTTTCTAATTAAATTAGATAAATTAAACAAATAAAAAATAATTAATTAAGGGGGAGCCGAAATTTAGTGTGAAAAGGATTGTGGATTTTTACAAAAATAATATCGTGATATTTTGTAATTAAATAATAATATAAATGAGATATTTTGTAGAAAGACCAGTTGGATAAATGAGAACCGATAGAAATTAAATCCTATCTCAAAATAGGTGAACTAATTTTCTAACATCCTGACATATTATAAACAAGCATAATTTTATCCCGGAGTGGGCTATCTCGAAGTCATTTCCGAAACCGCGAGAATGATTAAGAGATTAGAAGAGAAAGGAAAATGGCGAGATAGTAGAAACGAGAACCAATGGAAAATAAATCCTATCTAGAAAACCTTGAACTAGGTTTCTAAGATCGAGGACATATTATGAATCAGTGAATTTTTACCCGAGAAGTTGGTGTTACTGGAAGTCATTTAAAAGTAACAAGACGGCGTTTATCCGAAAATGTTCAGCGAGGCTACGGAATACCCTTAATGGGATCAAAAATTTAGCTAACCCAAGTTTTTGAAAGAGGAAGAATAGACCTTGAGCTATCTTTGTTGTATTTTTTAGATTCGTTAAGATTACGCGATTAGAACACTGAACTGGGGACTTTATCGGTAGAAGTTCATAAAGCACATGGATGACATCATGTTGGTGACATGGGATGACATAGGGGGCGAATTTGTGGTAGATAAGAGAGGAAAATGAATGGTTTGCAAGAGACCACATCTTCGTCTTCTTAACCGTTGATGCAAAAGTTGATCCAAGGGTTGAGATCCATGGAAATTCTCTATAAATAGGCAACCCCTCTTCACTTCATTCCTCATCAATTCCCTTGCATATTTCGAAATAGAGTGAGAAGTTAGAGAGAAGGAGGAGTCTGGAGAAAGAGTAGCGAAGCCCTGGGTAAGTTCTTCGGTCTCTAGCCTTAAGTTTTAGTAGTTCTTTCGGTAGTTATAGTAGAAATGCTAGGTAGATCTTTATTTTGCCAAGTTAGTTTAGATATCATGTTTTAGGGATAAATATGATATTTATTTCAAAAATATATTGGCAAAAGAGATATGGCAAAATTTTGTAAGGTTAGAGCCAAAGTAGTGAAGCTCTGGCGAAATTTCGCTGATTAGTCAAACTAGGGGTGTAACATCCCATTTTCAAAAGCAGTATAAATTTTTTTCCCATCATATATCATCAGAGTAAAGCATCGGAGCGATTGAGTAAGCGATATATTTAATCAAATTGCCGTAAGTCCGGCTGATTTCTAAGCGGTACATTGACCGAGAGTTTTCAAAATGAATAACAACATAAGAGAGTCTTGATCGGGACTCGTACGGCTGCTCGCCCTTCTCCTCGGTCCTCGGTTCTTCCGAACCCGACGCTATGATAAGAGGCGAGATCCAATTACAATTTGGATCTCGTGCAACGGTTAACCTCATGCTTAAATACGACTACATATACACGACAAAGCAATCAATACAACGAGTCCATAACGAGATGTATGATTAAAAACACATAACCACGTATGTAACATAACCACGTATGATACAAAGCAATAATAACCTCGTATGTGACATAACCACGTATGTGACATAACCGTGTATATAACATAACCACGTATGCTACAACAACAAACAGAACACAACAAACATATATAATCATACAATAACCATCAGAGTTAGTGTTACAGTACGCGAACGTACCTTTTTGGCGGTACAACGGAACTTTTACGGAAAAACGGTAAATTTCCGACAACGGGAAAAATGCGGTGTGACGTGCGGCAAATGCTCGCTCAAAATGGTACGATTATCTCAGATATCCTATAAAGATAATATTTAACAACTTTTAGCAAAGCATAACGAGGCATTTTAGGTACAAATTACCATTTTGCCCTGAACCCCTAATCGGCGGAATTTCGCGGAGCTTCATTTGTTTTCGCTCTATCTCTCCGGAATTTTGACAGATCTTTTCCCTCATCATATTTTTGAAATATATATCATATTTACCCCTAAATATGATATCTAGACTATCTTGAAAAATTAAAGATAAATCTAGCATTCCTACTATATCTACCTAAAGAACTACCGAAACTAAAGACCAGGGACCGAAGAACTTACCCAGACTTTGCTCAGATTTCTCCAGAGCTTCTCTCTCTAACTTCTCTCTAAGAGGCATATTTTTGGTGTGAGAAATGAAGAAGAGGAGCTTGGTATTTATAGAAGAGACGGATGGCAGAACGGTAAATAATTCGAACTTCAGTCTTGACGAATATGGACTAGTAGGATCGCATTTTTGAGGACAAAACACTCTTGGCCCTCCATTTCTTGTGCAGACCTCCCCCTCCCCAATAGTCAACAAAATGATGTCATCTTGATGGTGACATCTGAGAATGTGAAGATAAAGTTTCGGTCCGATTATCGAAACGCGTAATCTTGGAAAATCTCAAAATTCTAAATTCATAACTTTGAAGATCTTCTCTTCCTCATCAATAATATCTAATTTAACTTAGATTTCGGTCCCTTACAGGGTTCCAACAGCTCAGTTGAAGTTTTCTCGAAAAACGTGTCCGCGCGTTCGATTCGAAAATCGTTTTGGAATCATCAACTTCGGACAAAAATTCACGATTCCAAATATGTCCATATAATTATAAACTCATCTCCGGATGTTGACTTATAATTTATTTTCTTCAAATCAAAATGTGAATATCGCATTTTTTCCCTATTTCGTCTTATTAGGCAAATGCGCTACGGCCTCGGAATTAACTTCCGGAAGAGGTCACTTGAAGGTAAAAACTCACTGATCAATATTTTACCTTGACTTTGGAATTCCTATTCCTGGTTCTCTAGATAGGATCCGTTTCCTATTTATTCCATTACTATTCACTATATTATATAATAATACAATTTTACAAAAATATCATGATATTTATTTATTTTTCTTTTATTTTTATTTATTTTTCTAAGCATAAAATATTTTATTAATATTTTATTTTTTTATTTTTTATTTTTTATTTATTTAATAATTTCAATTTCTCCAATTAAAAATAATTATTTAAATTATTTTTAATTCATTTACTTTATACCTTAATTATCCCATTAATTACCAGATTAGCCACTTACTAATTTTTGATAATTTTCTTAATTAGGATAAATCATTGTCTCACAATTATTTTACTTACATTTGTATTTTATATCCCATGTAAAATATTAAAAATCATGGGGTCAATTATGATCCCCAAAATAATATTAAATCTTGCCTCAATATTTTCCAAGGAAATTTATCCCAAAAATTGCCTAAATTAGAGACAACATATTCTCCAATTTTTAATAAATATTTCATTACCTCTTAGGATTTATCATAATATTTTCGGGGTATTTTATGGCCCACAATTGCATTTAGGGATTTTTAGCTCTTTATTCACCCTAATTTCAATAGAAATTACCTTAGGAAATAAGATAATTATTACTTATTATTTGAAACCACATATTCACCTATTTTCAATAGGTATTATTTATCGAAATATAATATTCCGGATAAATAATTACCCGGTATTACATTTCTCCCTCGTTAAACAAAATTTCGCCCTCGAAATTTGCTCTATAACAATTTAGACTTTGTACGAGACTAACCTTCGGACTAATCGCTCCGGAATTTTTTCCTCTATATGTTGGCCGCTTCGCTCGATGATCGAGAATTCACTCAGGTTTGACCGTCAAGATCTTGTCATTTTGTACTTTGATATATAGTGTTTCCCCGTGACACCCATATACCGCGGTTGACACCGAGATATCAAAATGTCTCCATGGCGCCCATACACCATGGTAACACAAGATACCTTAAATGTTTCCATGGCGCCCATACACCATGACAACACAAGATACCTCTACTCAATGACACAATCGCGGTCGGAAAGTAACAACTAAGAAACATAGAACACGTCACGAGAGGTAATTCACGTAATCGTATGGCTAATACCTACGTCATATACCGTCTAGAGAAGATTCCTTTGAAAAGAGATAGTACCTTGGACCATCTCCGGAAGTCCCCGTCCTCGGTACATGTTAGTGTGTACACTCGGCCTCTCGAGCTCCGGCTCTCGTAAATTCGCCATATCTCGTTCTTTCTCTTTATGAGTGTATACGTTTAGATTTTAAAATAAAAACAACAAGTAGCATATCACGAGACTTTACCACACTTAGCATTTATACCACACATAGACTCTATTCACACCGCAAATAAAAGACGCCCGCAACCTTTCCTTCGTCGGATTCTCGTTGGTTCTTTCTACTCGAATATGGAAATACGTGTCGGGAGTTTTCTCTACATGAGTCAAATACTCGCATGTACTTATCTTTATTGATCTCGGAATTTCATCTTGCGTGGCCTGACTCCACATAAAAGCTACGGGTTCGAATAGAATCATCGTCCGACAAACCGGAGATTATCGAGTTATCGAGATCGATATCGATATAGGTACCGATGATGGACTCACTTTGACCCTGGTTTAGAGTGATGCACCGACAGAGAGTGGTACACCGGTTCAGGATGGTATACCAGTGCAGACTGGTACACCAACTTAGGGCTATATCAGTACTCATTTTCAAAACATGCTCTTTAAAAAGGCGTAGAGCCTAACTCCGTTACTCAACCAATTTGGCCAGGTAGGTGTCTATCATGGGAGCCTCACCGTGCTAGGGGGACCGATTGGCTGATCCACATAGACTAGCCCCGCCTTCGGCACCAAAAGGTTTTGGAATAACTTAGTCGAGATCTATGCCGGGACAACTACTCGATACCAAAAATGTAACATCCCATTTTCAAAAGCGGTATAAATTTTTTCCCATCATATATCATCGAGTAAAGCATCGGAGCGATTGAGTAATCGATATATTTAATCAAATTGCCGTAAGTCCGGCTGATTTACGAAGCGGTACATTGACCGAGAGTTTTCAAAATGAATAACAACATAAGAGAGTCTTCGATCGGGACTCGTACGGCCTCGCTCGCCTCTCCTCGGTCCTCGGTTCTTCCGAACCCGACGCTATGATAAGAGCGAGATCCAATTACAATTTGGATCTCGGGTAAAATTAACCTCATGCTTAAATACGACTACATATACACGACAAAGAATCAATCAATACAAAGTCCATAACGAGATGTATGATTAAAAACACATAACCACGTATGTAACATAACCACGTATGATACGGCAATAATAACCTCGTATGTGACATAACCACGTATGTGACATAACCGTGTATATAACATAACCACGTATGCTACAACAACAAACAGAACACAACAAACATATATAATCATACAATAACCATCGAGTTAGTGTTACAAAGACGCGAACGTACCTTTTTGGCGGTACAACGGAACTTTTACGGAAAAACGGTAAATTTCCGACAATGAAAAACGCGCGGTGTGACGGCGGCACAATAGCGGCTCGACAGCGGTAGATACGATTATCTCGGATATCCTATAAAGATAATATTTAACAACTTTTAGCAGCATAAAGGCATTTTAGGTACAAATTACCATTTTGCCCCCGAACCCCTAATCGGCGGAATTTCGCGGAGCTTATTTGTTTTCGCTCTATCTCTCCGAATTTTGACAGATCTTTTCCCTCATCATATTTTTGAAATATATATCATATTTACCCCTAAATATGATATCTAGACTATCTTGAAAAATTAAAGATAAATCTAGCATTCCTACTATATCTACCTAAAGAACTACCGAAACTAAAGACCAGGGACCGAAGAACTTACCCAGACTTTGCTCAGATTTCTCCAGAGCTTCTCTCTCTAACTTCTCTCTAAGAGGCATATTTTTGGTGTGAGAAATGAAGAAGAGGAGCTTGGTATTTATAGAAGAGACGGATGGCGAACGGTAAATAATTCGAACTTCGTCTTGACGAATATGGGACCGTAGGATCGCATTTTTGAGGACAAAACACTCTTGGCCCTCCATTTCTTGTGCAGACCTCCCCCTCCCCAATAGTCAACAAAATGATGTCATCTTGATGGTGACATCTGAGCCGGTACCGATAAAGTTTCAGTCCGGTGTCTGAAACGCGTAATCTTGGAAAATCTCAAAATTCTAAATTCATAACTTTGAAGATCTTCTCTTCCTCATCAATAATATCTAATTTAACTTAGATTTCGGTCCCTTACAGGGTTCCAACAGCTCAGTTGAAGTTTTCTCGAACAACGTGTCCGGCGCGTTCGGTTACGAAAATCGTTTTTGGAATCATCAACTTCTGGACAAAAATTCACTGATTCCAAATATGTCCATATAATTATAAACTCATCTCCGGATGTTGACTTATAATTTATTTTCTTCAAATCCAAAATGTGAATATCGCATTTTTCCCTATTTCGTCTTATTAGGCAAATGCGCTAGGCCTCGGAATTAACTTCCTTAGGAAGAGGTCACTTGAAGGTAAAAACTCACTGATCAATATTTTACCTTGACTTTGGAATTCCTATTCCTGGTTCTCTAGATAGGATCCGTTTCCTATTTATTCCATTACTATTCACTATATTATATAATAATACAATTTTACAAAAATATCATGATATTTATTTATTTTTCTTTTATTTTTTATTTATTTTTCTAAGCATAAAATATTTTATTAATATTTTATTTTTTTATTTTTTTATTTTTTATTTATTTAATAATTTCGAATTTCTCCAATTAAAAATAATTATTTAAATTATTTTTAATTCATTTACTTTATACCTTAATTATCCCATTAATTACCAGATTAGCCACTTACTAATTTTGATAATTTTCTTAATTAGGATAAATCATTGTCTCACAATTATTTTACTTACATTGGTATTTTATATCCCATGTAAAATATTAAAAATCATGGGGTCAATTATGATCCCCAAAATAATATTAAATCTTGCCTCAATATTTTCCAAGGAAATTTATCCCAAAAATTGCCTAAATTAGAGACAACATATTCTCCAATTTTTAATAAATATTTCATTGCCTCTTAGGATTTATCATAATATTTGCGCAGGGTATTTTATGGCCCACAATTGCATTTAGGGATTTTTAGCTCTTTATTCACCCTAATTTCAATAGAAATTACCTTAGGAAATAAGATAATTATTACTTATTATTTGAAATCACATATTCACCTATTTTCAATAGGTATTATTTATCGAAATATAATATTCCAGATAAATAATTACCTGGGTATTACAAGGGGCAAAATGGTAATTTGTACCTAAAATGCCTGTTATGATGCTAAATATTGATAAATTTGATATTATCCTTATAGGATATCTGTAATCACAAACCGCTGTCGTACCGCTCTCAAACGTACCGTTTTCCGTCAGAAGTACCGTTTACCGTCAACGAAGGTACGTTCGCGTACTGTAATACTAACTCGGATGTTTATTGTATGCGTATATGTGCTATGTGTATGGTATGCTTATGTGAGGTAGTTGATAGCTCTGTGGTATGCTCATTGTATTGTTATTATGCCTTCTGGGTGTCGGGATACGTTTGCTAAGTGCGAAACGTATGCTATGTGCGACATATCTGCCAGAGGGCTTATATTATGTTGGGATATGCTTGTTAGTATGCTCATATACTTTCTATGTGGTGTATATAAACATGAGGCTAACCGTTACATGAGGTTCAATGGGCATTGAACCTCAGCTCTTAACATAGCGGCATGTTAAGGAGGACTGAGGATCGAGGAGAAAGGCAAGCAGGCCGCACAGAGACCCTGTTGAAGACTTTCTTATGTTGTTATTTACTTTTGAAAACACTCGGTATAATGTACCGTCACTGTAAACAACCAAACTTACGGCATTTTAAATATATGTATCATTTACTCAATCGCTCTGATGCTCTACTCTGATGAAAAAAAATATACTGCTTTTGAAAATGGGATGTTACAAATTCACCTTTGTATTTTTAGTATTTATTTACTAAAATTCAATATTTATTTTAGGGTATATTATGATCCCTAAATGAAATCTCAAGATTCACACTTGATCCTTTTAAATCTCAAGGAGAAATTGCTCATAAATTTATAATAATCTAATTACAAAATTTGAGACAAAATACTTTCCTTGAAGTATTCATCAAAATATATCATTTATGATAATTAGGGTTTTTAGGGTATTACATTAGTTAGCATTTGATTTAATTGCATTCTTATTTTAGTTTATTAATTTTAAAAGCCAAAACCTATTTTCCCCTTGTTTTAATTGCATTTGCATGTCATTTAGATTACTTAAGATTCAATAAAAGGCTCCTCGAGAGAGAGAACGATCCTAGGTTTGCCTATACGCAATCCTTGGTTAATTTTTGATTGTGGACCCCAAGGCTAAAGACAAAAAGACCCTCATCACCCATTTTACCTATCCTAGACCAAGGCCACCTTATTTCACTCCTTTCCAAACCTATGACCCCGGATCTCATTCAGGTTCTCAAGACATTCGAATAAATGAACCATCCTCTAATACCTCTACACTTGCACCGCTATCCCAAGAAAAACTTAAGCAAGTTGTTAACTCTCCTTAGACTACTCAGCCACCTTCCTACTCAATCGTCACTTCCACTACATCCTCCTCACAAACCTCTACACAGACAACCACTCCAATCATTCCATCTCTTCATAACTCAACTATGGGTATTCTCCAAAGCCCTAACCCTTTCACACCTTTACAAGACTCATCTAGTTCAGAGGAAACTCAGTCTGATAGTTCCTTACAGACTTATTCAGATGCTAGCTCTGAAGCTGAACTTGCTGATATATCAAGAATTGCTATGGTTAGACCGGTAAAGAAGAAGAGTATGATGAATCATATGTTGAACATCCTGATGATCAAAATCAAAGATAAGACCACAACTACAAGCCTACTAGTGGTCCATGGTTCACTTTTGATGATGTTCCTTATGAAAAATGGAGATTTCGCCTCCAAGAATTTAGTGCCTGGATAGATTTGCAAATTTCTACCCAGCAGATTCCTCTTAGAATTTGTCTCTAGATTTACTCGTACTCTCCGAGAATGGTTCCAGAACCTCTCCCCATACCAGAAACTCCAAGCAGTCCAAGTTGAAGAAGCTGTTACTCTTCTTGGCGTTATTCACAAAGAATTTATCGGTGATTTTAATATCATCCGAAAAAAGGAAAAGAAAGAATTCTTTGAAATGAAGTGTTGCTCGTTGAACATAACAGATCTTCAAACTCATTGTCAAAGAATGATACAAAAATACCACATGTTGAATGGTGATAATGATGTGAACCTCCGCCATACCTTTATTGCCTCACTTCCTGATGAACTTCAATCAGAGCTTGATCGAAGCATTAATGCTCTTTAAAGAGACATTGTTGACATTTTAATAAGTGAATTGTACCAACTTGCTCTCAATGCCCTTGATAAAGTCTGTGAACAACATAAGTTTTTCAAGGACATGCGGAAAAAGGCTTCAAAGTTCAAGCTCGCGTGCAAGAAACTCTATCTCGAAGATTAAATCCAAAGACCATAAGGATTGTTCTTGTCCTTAAAAAAAGAAGTCCCATTATCGCCATTTTTCTCAACCTTTCCATAAATCTTATAGGAAACCAAGCTGATTAAGATTCATAAAGAAATCTAGATTTTTTAAATCTAGAAAACCTTTCTCCAAAGGCTCCGGATGTTTTATTTGCGAAAGCCAAGACATTTTGCAAAAAAATTTCCTAAAAAGACTAAAGGAGATATTAAAGTTATGCAGAAGCTCCAAAAGATTTTGATGATTTCAGATAACACAACAGACATTGAAGAATATCTTGAAGAACAAGATGAGCAGAATGAAGAGACACAATATGTCATTCCTTCTTATAAGGAATCAACAGACTCATCTTATTCCGAATCTGAAGATTATCAGTTTGAAGAAGATTACTCCCTAGGAATCATCAATCTTGTCCAACCAATTTCTCCCCAGACTTCATCCATTGGGTGTCTTGGATCTTTGAATTCCAATCCTGAAATTAATCTAAAGACTCCATTGCCTAACATCCAAGTTCAGATCCTACCAGAAAAATACTCTAAACCCATTACTGCAATAGCCTTCTTTGATACAGGCTCGTCTCATACAGTGATGAAACTTCACATCCTTCCACCAGAAGAATGGGTGCCCCACAACCAGTATTTCTTAACTGCTGATGGAATTTTTTTTAGGATTGATCTGATTACTAGAAGAAATATCAACATTAAGTTCTTTCCAGGATGTACTTTAAAGATTAAGGTACTAGGAAGTGAACTACCAGGAAAAGATATCCTTCTTGGTTTTGATGCTTTTTATCATACCAAGAACTTGACAATACTCCCCAAGGGAATCCGATGGAAATCCAACTTTAGCCCCTGGACAGAAATTCCCTCTCTCTATGAACTACAGAATGCTCTACCACAGTACTCAGATGTCAAAGAGTAATTACTCCAATACTGTGCTGACAGTCATGACTAGTTTCCACATCCTTCTCCATTATGGAAAAACAAAGATTTCTTCATCAGCCTTCCTTTTAAAAGGAATGAGGATATCAATCCAACTAAATCTTCATACCCAAGAATGAATCCGGATGATCCGAAGCTTGCTAGAGATGAATGTCTTTACTCAAACAAGGTCTTATTGAACCAACCAAGTCGAATGGGCATGCCAAGCATTCTATGTTAAGAAAAGATCTGAGATTAAAAGAGGAAAGAAATGGCTCGTGATTGATTATAAGCCTCTTAATCATTTTCTCCAAGATGACAAATTTCCTCTTCCTAAGCCCACAACTCTGTTTGCTCAATTGAAAGGATCGACCCATGTTTTTTTTCTAAGTTTGACCTCAAGGCAGGTTTTTGGCAACTCGGAATCCAATCACGGGACCGACCCAAAAACCATTTTGCATACCCAATGCTCAATATCAATGGACTGTAATGCCCTTTGGACTCAAAGTGGCCCCTTCACTGTTCCAAAAGGCCATGATAAAAATATTTGAGCCCATCATCAATAATGCTCTCATTTATATTGATGATATTCTCTTATTCTCAGCAACTGAAGCAGATCACCAGTTACTATTGGGCAGTTCTACCAGATTATAGCCCAACATGGCATCATGCTCTCCTCCAAGAAAAGTGACATTGGTATTACAGAAGTTGATTTTCTTGGAATGCATTTTAAAGTGGTAAATACAGACCAGGACCGCACATTGCACAGGATTTCCGAAGTTTCCGATGATAATCTCTCCTAAAAACAAGTTCAACAATTCCTCGGGATTGTTAATTTTTTGAGAGACTTTATTCCTCGGTTGTCCCATCATACCAACCATCTCGTACAAAATGTTAAAAAAGAATCCACCACCATGGTATCAAGTACAAACAAATGCCGTAATTACTCTCAAAAGGATTGCTCAAAATCCTCCACCATTGAAGATCCACGATCAAGGACAAAGGATCTTGCAAACTGATGCTAGTGAAGATTATTGGGGTGCAATACTTCATGAAGAAGTTAATGGAGTACGAGACTACTGTGGACATGCTAGTGGACAATTCAAAGACTCAGAAAAGCATTATCATGCTACCTATAAAGAAATCCTTGCTGTCAAGCGAGGAATTGAAAAATTTAGCTTTCATCTGAGCCCCTACTACTTCACAGTAGAAATGGACAATACATCTTTTCCAAAGATGTTAGACCCAAAGAAGAAGTTACCGCTTGAGATGCCCGGTTACTTCGGTGGAAAGATTGGTTTTCCCGCTATAAATTCTCGTTAAACACCTCAAAGGTCCTCAGAACATCCTTGCAGATTTCCTTTCCAGACCTCAAAAGACCCTTCCTCCTCATCCACAAATTATCTCTTCCACACTCTTGTACATCCTCACCATCTCAGCAAGTTATCCTCAGATCACCATGACCTATCACATAAAAGTAGATGTCCTTCCTCCCAATGCAAACCTTCACTGTTTCACTGACTTCCAGCGATATGCTATTGAGCACCTCCACTCTTGGCTTCATATCCTTTTCAATAAAATTGATCTTATTCCAAAAGCCCAACACTTTAGTCCCATATGTCCATATACCACCATCCCGTTGATTCAAGGTCCTATACCTGATGAACTCCTTTGGTATGTTTGGTCCATGACCATCCTCCACACTAGTACCATTGCCCTTGCCCCTTTACCCATCTACCACTATCTCTGTAACAGTCATAATGTGGACTCAGCTCTTGTCAAGCTCCTCACTCTCGTTGCTCCTCTTCATGTTTGGAGAGGCACCTTATATAATATATTAACTGATAATAAACTCTGGGATTTAGAAAAAGGAAAACAAAAAAGATTTTCTTCTGTTTTTTTAGTAGGAAATATCATGCACATAAGTCCGATGGTATTTACTTGGAAACCAGTGCACAACATTGGCCACACGATCGCTCGATTGGGTTCAACGGACCAGTGCGGTTTAAAGAATTCGGCCTCATCCTTGCCGGCTACAATAGGTACTCTTTGAAGGAATGCACCATCCTTGGCCCCATACCTGGTGAAGACAAAGCTTATGATGAACTGTACCCGCCAGAACCTTGCTATGTCTCATCCTACTATGCCACCTCCTCGCCAGCAACTGAACTCCCTCTTGACTCTCAGGGAAATATTCTCCAAGACTCTCACACTACTACAAAAACCCAAAAAACGTCCTAAATAAGACCTAATTAACGTCATTTTTTAGAGGGACATCTTGAAGGGAGTAGTAAAAAATATCACTTTTGGCGTCCTAAACTAAGTTCAAGACGCCTTATGTAAGGCGTCCTGAAATTTAGTTCGGGACGCCATATTACTTTTTTTTAAAAAAAAAAACCCCCAAACCTCAGGTTCGAGGCTAATGAGTGAAGCCATCGAAGAGCGGCGTCTCGTCTCGGCAAGCAACAATTTGGACAAACGAAGATCAAGATCTCGGTGCTCTCCACGACGGCGCAAGCGCAAACCTTGGTCTAGATCGGTATTTCTCTAAGAACCAACCCAGAAAAAAAAAACAAAAAACATGCAAAAGAATCGGAGGCTTAAGAAGAAGGTAACAAAAGCAAACCCAGAAAAATATAAGAAGTCGAGAACAAACCCAAAAAAATCATAAATAAAAAACAATAAAGAGAACAAACCCGAGAAAACCAAATCGCAATGAAAGAGGAGAGAGAGGAGACTCGAGATCTACAATAAGGGCGGTTTCGGCATCTGCGGTGGCATCCGGTGTTGGTTTTTAGATCTCGGCGAGGGGAAACTCGATTTGTTTTCCTACGAACTTCTCATGGCGGGGAAGAGGCGGACGAAACTAATGACAGCCTGAATCAGAGGAGGAGAGGAGGATCGGGGGAGGGTAGATGGAGGGAGGACGAGGCGCGAGATGAGTGGAAGAGGAAAGGAGTTTTAGCCCACCGTGAGAGATCGAATAGCTAGTCCAATGATAAATACAAAAATAATATTTTTGGCGTCCGAAATTTGTTTCGGGACGCCAAAATAACTATTTGTGGCGTCCCGAACTATATTCAAGACGCCACAAATATTAATTTTGGCATCCCGAACCTACTTCGGGATGCCACAAATGCCACAAATAATATTTTGGACATCCTTAACCATATTCAGGATGTAACACCCCAAGTTCTGTAGCATAAATCGTGCCGGTGACACGTGGTTTGAGGTGCGACAACTCAGCGTGTTGCGGGAACGGAGAGCATGTACTAAAAATTTGAACAATGAGTAACTGATATAAAATACTCGGACATATGCCGATACCGACGTATACCGATATATTACAAATTTCCGAAGGAATATTCATGTGATACATTAATACAAAACTTTGTATAATTACAACTCTTACATGTAACTATATCATCTTCAACCAAGCCTTAAGTAGACTTGGGGCATAGAACCTAACACAGTTAAATCACACAAGCTGGGTAAAGTCTAGTGGCAGTCTCCCCAAATTCACGGCGACTGATTGACTGAACCAAATAGACGACCCTTTCTTAGTTTAAGCACCAAATGGCTTGAAGTAACCCTATTAGATTCATGCTAGAAGGTAGGCTCTGTTAACCTTCTTCCTGCATTTTCTTTGACTGGTGCCTCCTCACGGCTCCGTCCATCGGTGTCTTTCTACGACTCCATCTACTGGTGCCTTCTCTTATCTGTTGAATATGATTAGTTTTGATGATGTCTTATATATATGCCATTATTTAGAGCAAAAAGTTTATATCATATACATTGACTAACCGAAAGTCGGCTATCACCCAAGAGGGGGTGAATTGGGTGTATGATAAAACTTTTGTTAGTTTGAAAATATTTTCGCAATTTATTGAAAGTAGTTTGTATGACAATAATAATTCATAAATCAATAATCGATCATTCAAACTTATATCTTTGGAAATGTAAGAGATAAGGGAAGAGAATATGCAAACTGTGATTTATACTGGTTCGGCCCAATCCTTGACCTACGTCCAGTCCCCAAGCAGCACTTGAGATTTTCCACTATCTCCTTGTTTAACCAGGCACAAGAGAAAGGCCTTTACAACCTCACAAGTTTAGCCGGGCACTTGTGCAGCCTTTACAATCTCTTTCTGAGATATCCTCTTACAATTACCGACTTTGTACTCAGGATGATCCTTTCACACTAGGACTCACTCCCCCTTACAAGTTGTAATTGTATCCCATTCTCCAAGTCCCCAGACTTGAGATTCTTTACAATAAAGGATTTACAATCAGTGAACTCTCTCTAAGAGTAGATAATGATAATCACTGAAGTACAATACAAATCATCTCACTCTCTATGATAAACTATGTAAACATTTGAAAAACAGAGAGTAAAATAAGATGAAAATCAGAGTATGAGCATTTTGAAGTTGTAGGCTTGTGTCTTACTTCTTCTGTCTTGAATCTATCCTCTTTTATAGGTAAAGATCATTATATGACCGTTGGATGAAGAAATATAGCCGTTAGACTCAGATAGAAACTAGCCGTTAGAACCTCGTTTTCTGAACCCGCGACGAATACTCGAGTATTGAGTTGGAAACTCGAGTATTCAATACTTTACTTGGATACTCGAGTATTCACTCAAGTATTGCTTCTCACCAACCTTCAAGTTGTTCTCTGTATGATGGAAACTCGAGTATTGAACTTACATACTCGAGTATTGACCTTTGTTGAACTAACCTTCAACTTTGGAAGGTCATATCTCCCTGGTCTGAACTCTGTTTTGGTTCTTTTAACTCTTGATGGAAAGCTCTGTGAGTCTAATTTCATATGCCACAAATTTCAGCTCAATCGGATTTGTATTTTGTGAGTTATACTCAAAACATTGAAGCTTGGTTTGCTGTGTGGCGTGGATGTTTCTGTCAACTTGTACAATTCATAGCTCCCGCGTATGACCTCCTTTGGGCTTGAATTTTATATCAAAATGACGCATTGGGAGTCTAGTTTCATATTCCACTGATTTCACTTCAATCCGATCTCTGGTTTAGAAGATATCATCAAATTACCGAGACATCGCCCATGCTGAATGTGAAACAGGCGATCAACGCCGCATACTCGAGTATTGACTCAAGTATTCAATACTTCACTTGATACTCGAGTATTGACTCAAGTATTCAATACTTCACTGGATACTCGAGTATTGACTCAAGTATTGCTAGTCCAGAGAGGCCAGAAATGCTGAGAACATTGGATACTCGAGTATTGACTTGGATACTCGAGTATTGACATTCCAGAGAGCCCAGAGATGCTGAAAACACTGGATACTCGAGTATTGACTTGGATACTCGAGTATTGACTTGGATACTCAAGTATTGACATTCCAGAGACGCCAGAGAAGCTGAAGACACTCCAATACTCGAGTATTGATGAACATACTCGAGTTTTGACTCCTAAAGCTGATTTTTCCTTGTTTTAACTCTAAATTGAGTCATTCCAACTTTCATATGATCTTGGAGGCTTCTAACATCAATATAAGAACTTGAATAATGATATCTTCATTCCATTCAACAAGTTCTTCCTTTTTCCATCTCCCAACTTGATCATTCTTCATCATTCAACTCTTTCTTTCTTTCTTCTCTTCTTCTCTTGATCATTTTCCATAATTCAATTCTTTATTTCTTCTCTTCTCTTGATCATTCTCTGTCATTCAACTTGTACTCATCATTCGAGCAAAAAAAAAAAACTTGTACTCATCATTCTTTACAAGTTCTACCTTCTTCAACATTTCCTCTTCTTCTGATTATTCATAAAGCTGAGCCTATGCTGAACTTGTTCCAGAATTTAATGTGTCGGCTTCCCGTATCGACTATTCATTTATACTCCATTGTAGCTCAAATATGATGAAGCTTCATTCCAACTTGTTTGATCATAGAGACTTCCGAGTGTCACATATAGTGCAAGTTCATCTTTCTTTAGTCTCCTTTCTTGATCAATCTCCATTATTGAAGTTCTACTTGGAATAATCTTCTTCAATATCTCCTTCTTGATTAATCTCTATAATTCAACTTGGATTAATCTACATTAAATACAACAGTTAGTCAATGTAGGAGATAACTATATTGCTCAATCTTTTTTGCTTTTAAGAATGACATCTATATAAGACATCATCAAAACTAATCAAAACCAACACTAACTACTGTATATTTAATATAGATTAGTCTGAGTTGAATTATAGAGATTAATCAAGAAGGAGATAAGAGGTTACGGAAGGAAGAACTTGCGAGAGAATGTCAAGAAAACAAGAAGTTATGAAAATATTTTGGGAATAATCAAGAAGAAGAAAAGATATTGAAGAAGGTGGAATTTCAAGAGAATAATGAGTCCAAAGAAGAAAGATTATGCCGAGATGGGCGAATGTATCTATGCACATTGTTTATCTGAATGTCTGTATATGTTCGAACTGGGATGTTAAATTCAAACTAAAAAGTGAAGTTCGAACTGGGATGTTAAGTTCAAACTAAGAAGTTAAGTTCGAACTGGGAAGAATGATCAAGTTGGGAGAAGGAAGAAGGAAGAACTTGCTAAATGGAATGAAGATATCATCATTCAAGTTCTAATATTGATTCGGGAAGTCTCCATGGTCAAATGGAAGTTGAAATGGCTCTATTCGGAGTTAAAATAAGCTATAATTGAGTTCTTGAAGTCATGCTCGAGCAACAACAATGTTATGCTAGAGCAAGGTGCATTTTTAGCCCAAAACCGCTCTTGCTTGAGCATGAAAAGAGATACTACTCGAGCAAGGTCGATTTTTCAAAGACTGTTCAGCTCTGTTTCGTGTTTTAGGCGACCTCTCGGTAATTCAACGATATCTCCGAAACTAGGAATCGATTGACGTGAAACCAAGTGGTATATGAAACTAGACTCCCAATGCGTCACGGTCCAGACCAAGCTTCGGTAATTTGAGCATATCTCACAAACGACAAATCTGATTGAGCTGAAACTATTGCCATTTGAAACTAGATTCACATACCTTTCCAAAAACATCAAAATCACAAAAAAAATATAAAATGAAGGAGAAGTGATGTTTCGAAGTTGATGGTCTGTTCAGAATGTTGCAGAAAACTCTGATCAAGAACAACCTCCATTCATCTAATGTTAATGGATGGACTACAACTAGCTTGGAGTTGATTCTTATTGAAATGGAAAGAATATTTGAAGAGCTTTACGAAATGGGATGATTTGCTAAACTTGGATTTATACCGGGAGACGTTATATGCTCACCGGAAATTGCTTCTTGTATCTTGTCAATGAGTTTACTTCTTGAAAATCTGATTTTTGTGCAAGATCATGTTAGCGTGCGGCGACACTCAAGGATAGCCTACTCAAGCAAAGTAATTGGGATGCCCGAGCATCAACGAGTTCAAAGTGAAGATTTGCAATTTGGAAAGTCATGCTCGAGCAGCAAATTAGTCTTGCCCGAGTATCAACGAAACATAAGTGAGAATTTCAACTATGAAGAGTCTTGCCCGAGCATAGAAGAAGTCTTGCCCGAGCACCATGCTCGAGCAGACCATTTATGATGCCCGAGCATCATCAAGACAGAAGCAAAATATTACAAGTTAGAAAGTCATGCCCAAGCAACGAAGAAGGCTTGCTCGAGTACCATGCTCGAGCAAAGGCAAAAGGTTGCTCGAGCAGCATCTATCAATCTCAAGTTCTCGCCTCTGTCTGTGTCTTGCTCGAGCAACAACGAGTAGAAGCATTTTTCACTGCATACGGAAAAACTTGCCCGAGCATGAAAATTATCATGCTCCAGCACCATGCTCGAGCAAGCATATGTCTGAACCCATTTCGCTCTCTGTCTCAGCGTTGCCCGAGCACGATATCTGCCATGCTCGAGCATCAGCGAATTAAGTCAGGATTCCTAAGATAACCAAGAGAAGCCTGCTCGAGCAAGGGTAGATGGTTGCTCAAGCATAACATATTCCTTTGAATTCTCAATATGGCTACTCGATGGTTGCCCGAGAAGATATAGAGTCTTGCTCGAGCAGGGTTCTGATAAATTCAAAAATCACAGTGTCCGTAAATCTTATTCCATCTGAATATGATTTGATTTTTACATATCATTACTCATTACTATTCCTAATTGCTTTTAATCAGTTTGCTAATGAGTTTCAGAAGAATATATCATGGATTAACAAGAAATTGTCACAAAGCAATTTGTGTGTCAGAAGCATTAAATGCTACGTCAGAAAACAGAGGACAGCTTCATCTGTCTAACGGCTATATTCATGAGTCACAACAATTAATCTTCAAGCTTATCCAACGGCCATTAATACAACACTCAAGACGGAGCATTAACGAAGTCAATGTTAAACACTTTATGATTAAAGTTGGATTAGAGCTCAACGGACAAAAAGCAACAAAAGCTTCAACGGCTACTTCCAACTAATCACCAATGGTCAAACGCTCGCAATGGTCGAAACACAATAACCTATAAATTGAGAAGTCTTCAAATCGGAGTGAGTGACGACGATTGATGACAAACCAATGAAATGATTTTACTACTTCACCGTCGATAGTTCATACACTCTGTTTCTCAATGTCTGTATAGTTTACAGTAGAGAGTGAGATGATCGATTATGTACTTCAGTGATTATTATTCATCTACTCTGTGAGAGAGTCCAAACACTTATTTGATTATCTATTTAAGTGATCAAATCTTAAGGTTTTGGAACCTTAAGTGTGGGTGTATCAATTACAACTTGTAAGGGGGAGTGAGTCCAAGAGTGAGAGGATCATCCTTCGTTTACAGAGTGTGTAATTGTATCTTGGAATGAGATTGTAAAGGCTGCACAAGTGCCCGGCTAAACTTGTGAGGTTGTAAAGGCTTTCTCTTGTGCCTGGTTAAACAAGGAGATAGTGGAAAATCTAAAGTGCAGCTTGGGGACTGGACGTAGGTCAAGGATTGGGCCGAACCAGTATAAATCTCTGTTTGCATATTCTCTTTCCTAAACTCTTATATTTCAGCATATATGTTTTGAATGACTGTCTATCGGTTTATAAATTATTACTATCATTCAAACCTTCTTCAGTAAGTTGCGAAAAGATTCTCTAAGTTTTCGAAAGTTTTATCCAACACCCAATTCACCCCCCTCTTGGGTGATAGCCAGGTCTAACATTATCCTTGATCATTTCCTGAACTATTAGTTTAAGACTGATGTCCAATGCCCATTGGACCTCAGGTAACAGTTAACCTCATGCTTATGTAAACAATATATGTATGACATTTCAGCAACAATCAATACATAAGCACAACGCAGATGTATCCCAACAGCAAGCAAAGCACACGAGATGTATCCCAATAGTATGTAAGCACACAGCAGATGTATCCCAATAGTACGTAAGCACACAGCAGATGTATCTCAATAGTACGTAAGCACACAACAGATGTAAAGTATCGTCTATCACATATAAGCATACAATAAGCATCAGAGTTAGTGTTATAGTACGCGCACGTACCTTTCACCGTGTAATGGCCAGCTTACTCGACTTTTGAACCCGACCCCGAACTTCCTGGATATCCTATAATTATTGTCGGATTATTTCCTTTTTCCATGATATCATAATTAATATCATTTCTCTTTAAATAATATCAAAAATGATATTTTCACCCATTTTGACATTTCTACCCTTGGTATATTCATTATTACAATTTTGCCCTTACATTTTCTTAAAAACGCAATACTGAATTTCTGGGCAGAATTTTCGATTAACTTTGAAAAATCATAATTAAATCTATAAAAATCGAAACGAGGATCCGTAAAATTCCTCGGAATCCTTAGGATGTCTAATTTTGATGAAAAATACTGGTTCTTTCACAGATTTTAAGAATAATTCCCAGTTTTCATGTGATCATCCTTTGCCCAGGAACTTTTCAGAAAACGTAGCCCAACTTTGGACATTTTTATCTTCTAGAACAGAAATTGAAATAATTCATTCTAGGTATATTTGAAAAGCCCTATATGTCTACTTTAACCATGAATTGTCTCAGAATTTTAGAACATCATCTTCAACATAAGATACCAGCGTTTTTACCACTGACTCAAAAATCGCTAACCGACAAAATTTCGCGAGCTTCGCTACTTTGATCATAATCTTCCAAAAATTTTGCTATAACATCTTCTTCATCAATTTTTCGAAATAAAACCATTTTTAACCATAAAAACATGATAACAAGAATATATTGGAAGATTAAAGATCAAAACAATATTTAACTATGAAATTGAACTAGAACTTCAAGAACTACCAAAAGCTAAAGACTAGAAACTCAAAGCTTGCTTACCTCTTGAAGAACTTCCTCCTCCTTCTTGCTTCCCACTATGATTTTCTATCTACTCTTGCTTCTCTAAAAGTCATCTACTTTGGTTGAGTTGGTGTGAAGAATATGAAGAACTAAAGCCTCTATTTATAGTGAAAGGTCATGTCACTTTGGTAATTCTTTCAAACCTACCTCTTATTCAATTAAAGCCATAGGATCAAACCTTAGTTAAGAAGTTTTAATCTTAACCATCGGATCTATACTTAATGAAGAAGATCCCATTTAATTAAAAGCATTTCTCTTGATTTTTCTTATTGGTGGATTTCAAATTACATTGGATTAAGCCTATTTTCTTTTCCTTCCTTGTAACACCCCAAATTTCGTAGCATAAATTGTGCCGGTGACACGTGGTTTTATAAAATTTGTCAGAATTTGAGGTACTACAACTCGGCGTTTTGTGGAAACGGAGAGCACGTACTAAAAACAATTTGAACAACGAGTACGATATAAAATACTCGGGCATATGCCGATGCCCAACGTATATCGATATATTACAAATTTCCCGAAGGAATATTCATGTGATACAATAATACAAAACTTTATAATTACAACTCTTCCATGTAACTATACCATCTTCAATCAAGCCTTAGGTAGACTTGGGGCATAGAACCTAACTCAGTTAAATCATCCCATTTGGCCAGGTTGGGTAAGGTCTAGTGGAAGTCTCCCCGATGTTAACGATGACTGATTGACTGAACCACATAGACGACCCTTTCTAGTTTAAGCACCAAATGATATGAAGTAACCTTATTAGATTTATGCCATAAGGTAGGTCCTGTTCACTTTCTTCAATTTGACCGGTGCCTTCTCTTGGCTCTGTCCATTGGCGTCTTTCCACGGCTCCATCTACTGGTGCCTTATGTGATCCATGATCCTTCCCCGACTATTAGTTAAGACGAGGTCCAATGCCCATCGGACCTCAGGTAACGGTTAACCCCATGCTTATGTAAACAATATATGTATGATAGGTATTCATGACATTTCAACAATAATCACTACAAAAGCCCATAACAGATGTAGGAAATACATAATCATATAAGTAAGGCCATAACAAATACGCCCCCGGGGTATGCAGATGCATGTTATCCCAGTCTGCACGATCTACCAGTGCCACGATGTACAGTCGTGTCCTCACCGCTAGGAAAACTCAACGGTATTATTAAAATCATAACCCGTGTTTATCTGAATGTATAATGAAAGATCTAAGACAAAGTCTTAGTCTATGAATACAACTATCATATATAAACATACTATAAGCATCAGAGTTAGTATTACAGTACGCTGCGAACGTACCTTCGTTGTTGTTCACGGTACGTTTGGATGATCAAACAGTGATCCCGGATATCCTATAAGGTAATATCACCTCTATTAATTCAAAAATATTATCTCTAGATATATTTTGGCTATATATGACCATTTTACCCTTGGATTAATTATTTCCCCATTATTTCATTTAATTTTCGTAAAAAACGCTTATTTACTCAATAAATGGGCTGATTTTTCGCCTAACTTTGAAAAATCATAATTAATTCCACAGGATGTCTACTTTCAATGAAAAATAGTGGTTATTGCCCAGATTATATAAACAATTCCCGGTTTTCATATCTTCATCCTCGCCCTTAAAATTTTCGAGAAAATATAGCCTAACTTTGAACATTTTTATCACTTAGCACAAAAGTCGAAATAATAACTTCTAGGTATATTTGAAAAGCCCTATATGTCTACTTTTACCATGAATGTTCTCATAATTTTAGCATAGAATCTTCAACATAAGATACCAGCGTTTTTGAAATAGCTTTCGGGAGTCACTAACCGACAAATTTTCGCCAGAGCTTCGCTACTTTGACCATAATCTCCCAAAATTTTTGCTATAACTTCTTCTTCATCATTTTTTTGAAATAAAGCCATTTATAACTATAAAAACATGAAAATAACACTATAATTGGAAGATTATGAATCAAAACAACATCTAAGCTATAAAATCACAAAGCTAGAGCTCAAGAACTTACCTAGAACTTTGCTCCTTCGTTCCTCTTGCTTCAAGAACTCACTCTACTCACTCTATAGCTTCTATAATCAGATCACTTTGGGCTGATTGGTGTGAAGAATTGTGAAGGCCTTAGCTCCCTATTTATAGCAATTTGGCCATTAACTTCCTAACATGTTTTCTGCATTTTTAGCCCTTAGATTAAACTTAGTTGAGAAGTTTAAATCCCCACCTTACACCTAAGAAACCGACTTCTCATTCTTCTTCATTTAGTTAGTTTGTTTCAATTTTTAGTTACCCCAACTGCCTATTTAGTTAGGTGCAAGTTGGTATTTTTATTCAAGATCCATTTCCACTTTCCAAATCTCAATTTTATGGCTTATTTAAAGGTCTTTTAAAAATCTTAAATAACTTAAGTAAGAATCATAAAAGTTTGTGAAAATCACTTTGGAGATAATAAAGTTCAAGCTTAAATTGTGCTTGTTCATAATATCTACTTATATTTGTTCTATGATCAATGGTTTTCAAGATACGATTTATTTTCTATTGGTTCTCATTTACTTGTGTCCCGAATTTATCCTAATGGTTTTTATCTTATCATTAATTAATTAACCATTTAATACCTTTATTACCTATGCTTGCATCATCATTTACCACTAAGTCTTCTTGCATTTAAGTTTGATTATGACCTATTTAAGTTAATATCTAGATATTATTTTGCCTCTTCTTTTCCCCTTGCAAACCGACCCCCTCCCCTAATTCACCTTTAATTTGCATTTCATTTCATCCTAATTTACCTTGAAAGTATTTGTTTAATTATGGCTTGATTAAGACTTGTATTTGGAAAAGATCTAGATATTATTTTTTCTTCTTCTTTTCTCCCAAAAACTGAATTCATACTCCCCTCTTTACTCTTGGATTTGTGTTTCATTTGTCTCACAAAAATTCTCCTATTGGTTGATTTAATCTCACAAGGATTAGGCTTTATGAAACCAATTTTAAAACCTTTAATTTAGCTTTATTAAATTTAATCCAAGCCTTTGATTTTGGGTTGGAAAAATCTAAACACTATTAGTGATATTTGTTAATGATTTAGATTAAGGATTAAGGATTAATACAATTTCTTAACTCTTTAATTAACAATTTTCGCTACTTAACTTAATTAAAGGAAGAATTTATAAATATTTTGTTAATATTACTAATATAGTGTTTTAGGGGTTATTAGGCCTAATTGCCAAAATTTGATAGGTTTCTAAATTAATCTTGATGATTAAAAATCCCTTATATGCTAATCTTAGCCTTTAAATATCATTTGGATACTAGTTAAGTTGATTTCTTCTTAATTAGGACCTTTTTAAATTAATTATTATTTAATTTCGAAAATTAGAAAAATATCTTAATTATTACAAATTTAATTGCCCAATAATTGTTGCTAATTTTCTCTAATTGATTTAGACCTCTTTTGATGGTTTTGATTTCTTTTGTAATATAGGTAAGATTATATTTGATTATGATAATCTTAGGATATTTTATGATTCCTAATAAGATTTAGAAAATTTAAATCTTCAACTATATTAATTCTAGGAAGAAATTACCTAGAAAACAAATAAAAATTATAAGAAAAATTGAGACCACATATTCACCTATTTTAAATAGGTAATATTCATTCAAAAAAATTAAGGTATATTATTTATCTAAATATAATATTTATGATAAATAATTATCCAGGTATTACATTTCTCCCCCCGTTAAATAAAATTTCATCCCCGAAATTTATTCTATCCCAACTAGACTTATAGTCTATAATTTCAGAATATATCTACTATTGTTTTTCCCCAAATTGTCTCATTCGGAGACAATCCCTCTCTCAACTAACTTTATAATTGGGATACTCCTATCTCTGAGTTACTTCTCTTGAAAACGAAAATCCGTTTCAGCTTGACTATAAAGGTATTGTCATTTTGTATTTCGATACTTCGACTTGTATAACATGATCACGGTTTAGATGATATTTCTTCAACCGAGAAATATAGAAAATGTTGTGCAATTCATTAAAGTTTGGGTAAAACTAACTGGTAAGTATTTGATCCATTCTTTTACTAACGTCTCGAACGTGCCCTATGAAATGAGGCAATCGAATGTTTTATCATAACTTTCAATCATTCATAATGATGACAAAATTCGAACTAAATATGACATATACCATCACAGCAACAAAAAAGAAAAGGATTCTCTAGAAATTTTTTAG
The DNA here is from genome assembly GCA_019022615.1 of Acacia melanoxylon. Classification (NCBI taxonomy): domain Eukaryota; kingdom Viridiplantae; phylum Streptophyta; class Magnoliopsida; order Fabales; family Fabaceae; genus Acacia; species Acacia melanoxylon. The sequence continues at coordinate 550,732 of JAFJYJ010000124.1, forward strand.
AAATGTGATCAACCATATCTGGCCTAAGAAAAATTTTGCTTTGATAGTTCTGTTGAACATATAAGTGATTTACATTCTTGCTTGTACAAGGCTTCAAACAGTGCTATCTCGATTATTCAAAAAATAGGCTTCATCGGATGTATTTACAATTTTTCGGGGAATTTGATTTAACAGGACTAAGTCTTCATAATATTCAAGCGCCTTTGATCTTGAATCATCATATGAGCTACTAATACTATCTTTATGTGGAGAGTACTGATCAAACCATATTTTTATATGATTTTTCATCATTAAATTGGGATTCATAATGCATTTTATCATAGTTATTGGGTTTAAAATGCTTCTCTTATGATAAATTGAGATTAGAGTAAATATATTTAATTAGGGCTAAAAAGGGCAAAATTGTCAAAAAAATGTAATTACTCTTAATCATTGATTTTTCTGAGAATATTTGATGCTAGATTAATTATTTTGACTATGGATGGTTGAAAAGATTAAATCAAATTTGAAAATGAAAGTTTTGAGCTCAAGTTATAAACTTTGCAATTTAGTCCCTCGCGAGAACTTTTTAAATGTTCACTTAGGTCCCCGTTGCAGCTTTTGCGTTTTGACTAAAGATAATTAGGTCGCATTCGGAGCCGAGGGCTGGATATTGGGAGACCCGAAAGAAAGAAACAGGACCCGACATATTAAATAACCAGAGAGACAGCGCCGTGAATTTTATTCCTGGTTGAGCATTCACGACCTGGACGCAGACGTCGGACATTCACCTTCGTCTCCATCTTCCACCTTCACCTCGGCGGGCCTCACCCACCGTGGTCGCCGGCGAGCAATCTCCCTCAACCACGTGGAAGACGCGTACGTGAGCCGAGGCGAGAAAACGAGCCCGGGAGATATCAAGAACGCGAATGGGGATCGATGATTCCTCCACCTTCCTTCCCTTCCGTCGTCGGTGTTTTCCATCCCCTTCACCATTTTCGCTGGCAACCACAACCTCTCTATTCTTTTTCACAGCTTCCATCATTCGTCCCTATCTCTCGTTCACCATCATCATCTTTTTCATCACTGATCACTACGTCACCATAAATACCATTGCTCCTCCTTCTTTTCATTATTCCATCCCTTATTTTTCATCCATCATCTCATTAGATTTTCTTTTCACTCCTTCATTTCTTTACAGAATCCACCTTCTTCCATAATCTCTTCATTTTTATCTTACTCTTTTCCATGGATGCTGCAATGTCAAGATTGGTGGCGACAGAGAGTTCAATGCGTGGCTAATTCCATTTGCTTCTTTGGTGATGGAGACTTGTGGCTTGAGTTTCAAAGCTTCAAAGGGGAGTTATTTTGTTCAATTTATTTTCTCTAATTACATTTTAATTTCCTAGTTTTAGGAATATTGTTTTGTAATGTTGAGACTTAGTTTATCCGTTTGGAAAACTTTGTGGATTGAACCTATGTGATTGGATTGAATTTTGTGGTTTTTTGAATTTATAAATTTATATTTCCCTATTGATTCAGTGAAATTGTGTTTTCTACGTGGTATTGTTAGATAGCATGATTTAATTGGATTAATTGAGTGGCGTGGTATCGCATTCATATCAAGAGGAAGCAAGCTACATTAATTTAATCTTAATCACACACTAAGTGGTTTTTAACAATATCTCATGAGGTAGTTTTTAGCTACGGTAGTAGGAGCTATTATTAATTGAGAATATTGGACTCAAGTGGTATCTTGGGGTTTTTCATCTAGACTTAGTGAAAATTTACTTTCATATTTAATTGAACTATGATAGTCACTATTCCATTTCCAAGAGCATCCATACTCATTTTCATACTCCATCCCATTTTATTAAAAATACCAAAAATAATAGTTTAACATTTAATTTAATTGCATTCTTATTTTACTTTATTAATTTGAAAATCCAAAACCTATTTTTCCCCTTGTTTTAATTGCATTTGCATGTCATATAGATTACTTAGGATTCAATAAAAGGCTCCTCGAGAGAGAGAACGATCCTAGGGTTGACTATAAGCAATCCTTGGTTTATTTTTGATTGTGGACCCCAAGGCTAAAGACAAAAAGGCCCTCATCAAGTACCTACACGATATTTACTTTATACGGATGATACTTATTCTCTAAATCGTAATTTTATATTAACTCCAACTAGCGATGTTATCTATTATCGAGTTCCTTTTAACCCAAAAGGTATTTTAAGCACTCGTGGCAGCAGTACAATTCTATGGTTACATCGTAGAGGTAATGTCTCCATATTCTCAAAGAAAATACGATAATCACTAACTCTAGATCATGCGTAGAATAGTTCGACTTGAGAGGCTTTAACGAACAAGAAGTGTAAGTCATCACGCTGTCCTACTACAGCAAGACATATCCCAATCCATACCTAGTGGTACCACTACAGACTATATAATATCTACTTGGATCTGGGATAACCAATTCTTGGTGTTGTGACCAACTTCTTTCTCAGTCTACGTAAGCTCGTCTCACAGTCCTTGTTCCACATCATGATTTAATTTTTACTCGTGAGATTTGTCAATGGTAAGGCAAGTTACGAGAATTTTTATATGAATCTGCGGTACTATCCCGCTAGACCCAAAACTAAATATCTATATCACTATTTTCGGCTCTTTCTAGTCCAGAACTGCTTCCCCTTTGCTGAATTTAACAACAACAATGTCGCGTGACAGAACATGGCCTATAAAGTTTATTTCTGACAGCCAACACTCACATTTATTTATTTTATTAAAAAGTCACTCCCCAAATACTCACAATTGATCGTCACTGTTCTTTGTGTTTTCTCTTTTTATTTCCGAACAGATGAGGATGTCGTCAATCAACTCCTTTATTAACCTACCTATGTGTTTGAGAGAAAATTTTGTTTAGGTACTCTATGAACAAGGTAGGGGCATTTGTCGTTTTGAAAGGCATCATAAGAAATTCAAAATGCTCGTATTAAGTTCTGAAAGCTATCTTCAGAACAATGTTTATTTGATTTATAGCTGGTTGCATTCCGAGCGTAAGTCGATCTAAGATGTGGAATTTATTAGGTAGATCATTGATCCTGGGAGGTGGGTTTTTGTTTTTGACGGTCACTTTGTCCAACTCACGGTAGTTGATACAAAGTTGTAAACTCTTGTGTTTTGTCCAGTGTCATTTGATACGGCGCTTTGGATATTGATCCGGTGCTAGGCATCAACTCCATTGTGAATTTTGACTTCTCTTTTTCTGAAGGAAGTTTGGTAAGATTATCAAGGAATTTTATTCGTGACTGAGTTGTTTTTGAGTAAAGACTTAGCTCCTGCATTAATTCTATCTCTGCTTTGTGAAATGTGGGAATGATATCTTCTCATCGTCACCGTTGATCATTGCATTGGTCGCCGCTACTTTTAACTAAATTGAGAATGTCATCAACATTGTGAAGCAGTACTCGAATAAGATCTATATTATACTCGCAATTTGGTTCTAGACAAGCTTCATAAGCTAAAAAGTTCACACCTAATGGTGTAGCTACTATTAGATCGTAAGGTAATATATATATATGTATGCATCCCAAGATGATTCGCATAAACATCAGGAGTAAACGATCGATTTAGTACTTGAATCAGACAATATCTGAAATAGACTGCTATTGAGCGTTAGTATCTTGGATCTTTTCTGGAGATTCTCTAGCCTCCGCTTCGAGTAATGCTAGTGTCTGGCCTGAGTTCTGGGGCCCTATCTCCGCAACTTTCTGAGGACAGTTCTTGCTAATGTGTCCCGGCTCTTGACATTTGTAGCATATTTGCTTTCCCTCGCAGTTAGTCCCTCGATGGTCCTTTTCGCATTCTGAACACCGTCGGAGTTTTGGCATCCTTGGATAGTTCTGCTATCCAGACTGGACTGGCTTCTTGCCCTTTCCTTGATGGTTGATCCAGGGTGCCTTCCTCTTCTGTGTGTAGTTTCTGCGGCTAAATCCGCCACAACTTACTCTATTGTTGAAATTTCTGGCTTTACGCAGTTCTTTTAGATTACGTCTATTTAACCGGCAAGATTCTTCTTGTCTTTCGACTTGTCTTTCCTATCTTTCAATAAGGAGTTCATCAATAAGAAGCTATTGTTCCTGTAGCATTCTCTGCAACTCATTCTGTGTTATCTGTGATTCTTGTTGCTCTGGTTCGTGTACTGGTATCATTCGCGGTTGTCTAACTCCATCTCTACCTCGACCTCGGCCTCTAAGGAATCCGATTTCTCGCTAATTTTCCATCGTATCTTTCTATGAAGAATGACAATTTAATCTCTTAACAAACATATACATAAAACATAATGTTTATAGCAAAATATATCATATTATTTAGCTGGATTTAACACCAGTAATTTATATCTTACATACCTTGCATCATCGTTTACCTACTTGTTTACATATTGTCTAAACTAGCCCTTGAAGATAATTCAGAAAAGAATGAAAATCGGCTGTATGTTCTCCTTCTAAGAGTTCATTCGTCTTCTCCATCCAGAAGCGATCTCGAGGAAAAAGGTATGGCATTGACATTACCCAATCGTCTAGTGGGTAGGGAAGTTTACTGTGTTTTCTCTGTCTGTAGGTCATCTTGACTTGCCCTATCCATTGAAAATATGTTTCTTTCATAGTTGTATTGTAATGTTATGCCATTACATAATAATCCGTTCGTAGAGCACTTATCAGCTCTTTGTTCGTATTCAAAACATGTCGCAGGGTATTTGGTTCGTAACAAGATTCAATTTCAAGGTCATCTTGGTAGCTCAACAACTGGAAATACTCACGGTTATCATCGACGGATGAATGATCCGATCCTATAGGTCTCTCTGGCTCAGAAGGTATAGTAGCCATTGGTTCAGGGTACACTATGCACAGAGGTTCTGAAAAAGGTTCTTGATTATTTATGATCTGATAAGGATATTCTGGTCCAGGGTGATATTCAGGTTCATGATCAGTTATCGGGGCGATATGATGTGTAGGAGTAGGAAGATATGTTGGCTCAAGGTTAATTTCGGAGTAAGATATAACGATCGTTTGAAGTACGGGTTGATTTGTATACTAACTTGGGATGGTATTCCTTTGAGGTTTTATGGTTATGAATAGGTACTAGGGATCTCTCAGGGTTTGGATGATATGCTGACTCTAGGTGATATACTGGTTCAAATAGATATACTGGTTCGGAAAGGTACTTCGGTCTAGGGTTGTATAGGCACTCGTTGAAACTGACTGGTTTGAAATGATACTCCGGTTCTTGATTGTTCTCAGACACAAGAGGGTAGTTTGAAATGTACACCGGGTCAGACTAGTATTCAGGAGCGGAATAGATTGACTCAAGTGTAGCTATAGGCACAGGAGGTGGGTATGTCGTCTCAGGGTTCAGTCTCAATCCTATAATATTGGGGACTACAGATCTTTGCGCAGTATGTCTCCCTTCTCCGTAATAATCCGTATATGGAAACTCGTCACTGTCTATCACTACAACATAACACCATGGTTATATTAGTACTTATTTTCAAAATATACTTAAATGTTAAAAAGACGTAGAGCTCAACTCTGTTAATCAAACCGATTGGCCATATAGGTGTCTATTATGGGAGTCTTACCGAGTTCACAGTGACTGATTGACTTACCCATATAGACTAGCCCTACCTTCGGCACTATTATTTTGTTATGAACCTAAGCAATAGGTTACTGTCTATAAGAAGACCTAGGTAGTATTGTCATCTAAGTTCAATTATCGCTTTTGTTTCTGGAATTTCATTCAGACTCCGATTTCCATATCAGAAGTCTTAGAGCTTATCAAAAACTCTAACCCTTTTCCTTAGGGTATTTGTTTTATTGTATCACAATATCAGTATTATATCAGTACTCTTATCCTTGTTGTCCATACAATGCTCTTGAGACTAGCTATGAAGCTAGTTCTGATACCAAAATGTAACACCCGAAATTTCGTAGCATAAATTGTGCCGGTGACACGTGGTTTTATAAAATTTGTCAGAATTTGAGGTGCTACAACTCAACGTTTTGTGGAAACGGAGAGCACGTACTAAAAACTATTTGAACAACGAGTAACTGATATAAAATACTCAGGCATATGCTGATGCCCGACGTATACTGATATATTACAAATTTCTCGAAGGAATATTCATGTGATACAATAATACAAAACTCTATAATTACAACTCTTCCATGTAACTATACCCTCTTCAATCAAGCCTTAGGTAGACTTGGGGCATAGAACTTAACTCAGTGAAATCATCCCATATGGCCAGGCTGGGTAAGGTCTAGTAGATGTCTCCCCGATGTTAACGGCGACTGATTGACTGAACCACATAGACGACCCTTTCTAGTTTAAGCACCAAATGATATGAAGTAACCTTATTAGATTCATGCCATAAGGTAGGTCCTGTTCACTTTCACTACTACAAAAAAGAAAAAAAAACGACCTAAATAAGACCTGATTAACATCCCTTTATTGAGGGACGTCTCGGTGGGGGTAGTGGAAATTGTGGCTTTTGGCGACCTGATTTAAAATTTAGTTCGCCTTAATAAGGCCAAAATTGAACAAAGGCGTCCTGATTACATAATCAGAACGCCTTTGTTGAGTTTTTTAAAAAAATTATGCTGCATATTTTAATTTTGCCCGAAAAAGAAGAACAGACAAACTCTATATACATACATGAATCAGTAATATACATACCCACAATAACACCAAACTTTCAAAGACACAAACTAACAATGAGATAGCAACAATGAGATATATATCTACCAAGTTTTGCATCATCATCTAGCTGAACCAGTACCTTGGGATCAAGCCACGAGCAAAGCGCTTAATAAACAATTTTCAATGACAATGTAGTTGGAAATGCAAGCAATTTTAACATACTTAGTATGAAGGCAATACTTATACAATTAAATTCAAGTAGTTAATAGTAAACAGCATTTGGTTGTTAAAAATAGTATTGCACACGCTTTTACCATTAGGAAGGGGAAAAACCATTAATTATTACCTGGTATAGCAAGGTTCCTAAGACCGTGACCACAAGATTATGTGCCTTGTGAACTCTAGATCATAAGCGATGGAAGGAAATATAAATATTTTAAGATCATGGCGTAACTACAGATGGTGAATATTATTACATTCAAAATTCAGACAGGTAGTTACACACAAACATAGGAGTATTGAACAATCCATACCAACATCGATGTGAATTGTCATCAATGCAAGGAAACCAACATCTTGCTCTCCTTATATGGTTATCAATAAGAAGAACACTATCATTGAAGTGGATCCCTGTTTCTGCCTTGGCTATCCAATAATCAATCTGTACAATTGTTATAGATTTTGCCATTGTTATTAACAACTTATACTTCTTTCTCCTAAGACTTGAGTACGATTCTTAATAAAAACAGCACAAAATTCAACATGCAGACTAACACAAACAAGACTAAAGACCTCATTGGGCAAGAAAAGTTTCCTCTAAATGTTAATTCCATAATTTTTAATTTTTTTCCTTCAAGTGGCACATGGTTTCATCCAATTTGAGGACAAATTCAAGTAACAATGGAATGTTATAATAGTAATGCAATTTAACGCAAAACAAATAGCCTAACAACAAAAGTAGTTCGAAGCATAGTCGATTTATTTCAAAGGTGAACGATGAGTCTAGGAAGTTACGTGAGACCGATGGATTGCTTTCACTAGATTTTTCTTATTTTATTTGAACTTTTAATTTAATTATTAATTAATTACGAAAATTAACATAATTACTTTAATTATTGCTAATTTAATTGCCCAATAGTTGTTGGTAATTTTCTCTAATTGGAATAAGTATTTCTATGTCATTTAATTGCCACTCATGATTTAATTAAGACTATGCTTAATTATGATAATTTTATGATGTTTTATGATCCCTACAAGAAATTAGAATACTTGGTCTTTAGCTTATTTAATTTCAAGAAGAAATTACTTAACATAATAATTAATAAGCTTTTAAGGTTTGAGACCACATATTCACCTATTTTCAATAGGTATTATTTGTTAAAATATGATACTTATAATAAGTGAGAATTTTAGGGTATTACACAGGACGCCAAAAAATACCCTAGCGCCAAATTTTTTTTAAAATTACCTAGGCCCCAAAAAATTTCCCTTGTAGGCTTCTTAAATGTAATTTTTTTTATTTGATTTGATTAGTATTATTTTCAATTTCTTTGATTTGATTAGTATTATTTTCGATTTCTTTAATTTGATTAGTATTATTTTCGATTTCTTTGATTTGATTAGTAAAAGTTTCGATTTCTTTTATTTCATTTGATTATTTTCAATTTCTTTGATTTGTTTAATAAAAGTTTCGATTTCTTTGATTTGATTAATATTATTTTCGATTTCTTTGATTTGATTTAATTATTTTCAATTTCTTTGATTTGATTAGTAAAAGTTTCGATTTCTTTGATTTGATTAGTATTATTTTCAATTTCTTAGATTTGTTTAGTAAAAGTTTCGATTTCTTTGATTTGATTAGTATTATTTTCGATTTCCTTGATTTGATTTGATTATTTTCAATTTCTTTGATTTGATTAGTAAAAATTTCGATTTCTTTGATTTGATTAGTATTATTTTCAATTTCTTTGATTTGATTAGTAAAAGTTTCGATTTTGTTGATTTGATTTCATTATTTTCAATTTATTTGATTTGAGTAAAATTTAATTTTGGCGTCCCGATTTAAATTTTAGGACTCAAAAAATTTCCGGTGTCAAAAAATTTATCAAAATGTACCAAACAATTTCCGGCGCCAACAAATTCATGAAGACGCACCAAAAAAAAAATTAATTTTAGGCATCCTAAATATATTTTAGGAGTCCTAAAATTCAATATTGGAGTCCCGATTTTATTTTCAAAACGCCAAAATATTTCCCGGCGCCAAAATATTTCTCAAAACGCGCAAAAAAAAATTAATTTTAGGCGTCCTTAATATATTTTAGGACGCCTAAATTAATTTTAAACGTCCTAAAATTATATTTAGGACGCTTAAGTCTCAAAATTCAGCCAAATAATTACGAAATTGCCACCACCTATACTTTTTACTTCCTTTTGTAAAATAAGGACGTTTTTAGGAAGTAATATTCACTTTTTGTAGTAGTGTCAAGATCGTTATGAAGATGATTGTGGAGATGAATTCACCCAGTTGTCCTTGTCACTTCCAAGCTCATCCCAATATCCGGCCCATTGCACTCAGCCACAGGACCAAAGCCCAAAAGATGAACTAGCTGGCCCAGATCCATGTTACCATGACCCGCTCAGTTACCTCCAATTCTACGATAGTGACAGTGACAACAATAATCTCTCTCGAAGTCACGAACCAATTTGCAAAGGGTGGTCCCCCATAGTTAGTGTCGGTAACCAGTTCCAGCCAGTTTCCAGTTTTAAGTCATGTGTTTTATATGTGTATTACGTGTCCACTACTTTTTCAGGCATGATATGTTTTCCTTACTTTTTCTGTAATGGTGTCTGTACTAGTGTGTACTGTTGTCTGATGCCTTTTATTTTCGTCCACTGCTTTTACTAGTGCGTTCTATCCTTGGTTTGTACCGATATGGCTCGCTCCTCTATATAGCGAGGCATTGTATTAAGTTGTAACGATATCGTGAGAATCAATAAAAACCTTTCGGTGTGTTTTCTATTATGGCTTCCTTCTAAGTTCTCTCTTTGCTTCTGAAAGCCCTAGTTCTTAGTATGTTGGTATTATCTGCTCCTTAGATTCCAAGTATGCTCTGCACTTGCCTCTACATGAGGATCTTGTGCATCAGAACAAAATCAAGATCACGATCCAGTATGAGAGAGTATCGAAAATCAGGATACTGAATATGCCAGTATTGTAAGCCTTGATTGGGAAGATGTTTGAATCCTAAAGTGTCCTTGAGCGTGGGCAAGAGGTAAGTCCCGGAAGGCTCGGACTGTCCACGGGATTAAGCATCTTCTAATCAATGTGTGTGTTTCCTGGTAACCGTTCAGTATAATAATTTTCTGTTTATTAAGCTTTCTGGGTTTCCAGTAAGTAAGATAGGATTGATCAAGGTCCCAATGACTTTGTTGGTGTCTGTATCTGAGATCTTCTAGCCCTTGGTTCGAAGAAATTATATTGGGCTTCTTAAATTTTGATTTATGGCTACGTCTCTTTTTCTTCGTGCATGAGTGTGTCTCAGCGTGAATCTCCGTGTGCGAATGTGTGGCTGCGTCCCGATGTGTTTCAGCTCTCAGATCCTCAGCGTGAATATGCGGCTCTTAAGGAGAGCGTGAATGAGTCCTCTTCTCTCAGTATGTAGCTAGGTCAATTAATAGGGAGAAAGAGATAGATTGTTGGATAACAACTTGAGCCCATCAAAATTTAAGAAGCCCAATATAATTTCACCATTAGATTTCCTTTTAGCTTCCCTGAAAAATTCTGCACCATAGGATTTTCTAATATGATAAAATCGTAATATATCATATCGTAAGAAATATTATTTAATCACAAGATAACAATCAGGATATTGATAATTTAAGCCCAACAATCTCATAATTAAATCTGATTTATATTGTTTCCTAAAATTGGCTAACAATTCAAATATTATCTAATATATCCAAATTAGCCTAAAATAATCCCCAAAATAAATGAATAAGGTGGGATAAAATATATGAAAATTGGCATTTATCAACTCCCCACACTTATCATTTGCACTCCCAGGCAAAACAAATCAAGACCAAGGGAAAAAAAAGTAAAGTAAAAATTCAAAAGTGAATGTTTCAATCACAAACAATAAGTAAACAAACGCATTTCAACACCTATTATATCCAAATGATCTTCTCATGAATTAAGAAAGCAAACATCATGACAATTTACTTGACAAAGGGAACCTAAACTAGAAATCTCTCACCAAGGATAATGTGTATGTCACTCTTCACTCAAAGATGTATAGGTCTGTGTTTACACTCAATTTCATCCCTATCCAATACTCTCTCCATAAGCTTGATAAGAATCTAAATTCTCCACCACTAATAAAGCAAATGCATCCATAAATCCAAAGGTTTTTATTAGGTTGTTATGGGGCTAATTTTAAGAAAAGAAGGGTACGATGTGTAAAAAAACAAAGTTGAATATCTTCAAAGTTGAAAAGAATGATACAATAGAGAATATGGGATGCAAAGAACTAAACCAAACCTGAACTGAGTCATCATTCCTTTTTTCCTTCATTTTTGTCTTTTCTTCATTTTTTTCCTTTTTCAAGATAACCTACCATATTTTTCACAATGACCCAATTCCTAACTTTTTACATGTTCTTCCATCCAAAACAGATATAATGCAATACTCTTCAACTCCCAAGACATTCAAAAGGGTAGAGATTTTTTTTTTTTGGGTAGACATAAAGGAAAAAATAATAATAACATATAGGCTCAAAGGGGCTAAACAAAGGATATATTATGAAAAAGGTGGGCTTTTTGGCTTATCTGGCTAAAATGAAATGAATCCCTTTATCATTTTTATGAATACACATGCATAAAATGCGGCCTCAAATAAGATTCAAGTCAAGTTCTAGATCAAGTAAAGAGATAGGGGTACACAGTAAAAAAAATGTATTAGGCTCAAAATCTCACTAGGAATATGATCACTAGCCTAAATTCACCAAAATCAAATTCATTGCCACTAGGTTCACCAACTCAAAACATGATCAATCACTTTTCAAATCAAGAATGCATCATACTAAAGTTACTTTAAACTTGTAGTTTTCACATTACTTTTTTCTTTCTTTTCTTGAAAACAAGGAACAAAAACCAAAATAAAAACCAAAATATTCTTATTTTTATCATTTTAAAAACAAAGAACAAAAACCAAAAGTAAGAACAAAATCCCTCCCCACACTTAAATCATGCATTGTCCTCAATGCAAAATATAAGTCTTACCAATAACAACTTGACAATGCAAGTAAAAGAGTAAGGAAGGAATACGACCGGACTATTAACGACTTGGAGGCTCAAATGAAGTAGCATAATTGGCTTCTCTCCCTTGTCGGTTGTAAGTCACATGAAAGCACCGGTGATGTCCTCTTTTGACGTTCAAAGCAAACATACCAAATTTTAAGCTCGCAAATAACATTTCAGCTCAAGTATAGAAGGTGTTTGGATGGGAGGAATCAATCCATATACCTGCATAAAATCATTGCTCATATAAATATAATCAATAAAATTTGATTGGTCAAGAATAAAGGAAGATCCCAAAAGAAATTGATCAATAGAAAGTATTGGAACTTCCAGGTATTTTGAACAACCCACAAAGTCAATATGACTCTCCTCAGTAAGAGTCAAATTCTCTAAAGAATGAATCAAGTGATCACTCAAAATGGTCTCACTATGCTTGCTCAAATCATCACACAAGACAAATTCTACCTGTGAAACATTATAATTCAATATGGTTGTATCCTCTAAATGAATATTTAAATCAAGGCTTCGCCACACTTATCTTTAATAGTATCCCCACTAACAATAGTCATGTCAATATAATGAGTAGTATCAATAAAATCAATAGAGATATTACTTTCATCATTCAAAGCATAATCATGATTAGAGTTAAGTGGGTGTCTTCGAAATCAATAGTGTCGGGAGTCAACAACAATTTCTTCATCAACTTCCTCATCGAATCAATGGAATTTATAGGACGGAGGTATGAGAAGAAATATCAATGCATGCACTATAAGATTCAGTATAATTTAAGTTACCAGAACTAGTCAATTTAGAAACAACATCAGTGCATGCATACTCAGCTAATGTACCGATCATCCTATTAGTTATGATTAGTTTTGATGATGTTTTATATTGATGCCATTATTCAGAGCAAAAAGTTTGCACTCTACATTTATCTTATACTTTGACTAATTATTATATTCAATGTAGATGCAAAGTTTAATAAAATGAAGAATGATCAAGAATGAAGTCTGAAGAAATAAGAACTTGTTAAATATTATGAGAATATCAATATTCAAGTTCCTATGATCAAATAGAAGTTGGAACGGGTCAATTTGGAGTTAAAACAAGCAAGTTCAAGCTTCCGGATGAATACTGGTTTGTTGGAGGGCACTTATGTAATTTCCGCTCTTGGATATCAATATTCAAGTCTCCGTGATCAAATAGAAGTTCGAACGGCTCAATTCTGAGTTAAAACAAGCAAGTTCAAGTTTCCGGATGAATACTGGTTTGTTGGAGGGCATTTATGTAATTTCAGCCCTTTTTTTCTCACTTGAACAGTGTCTTGCTCGAGCAAATTGAGTTTATAAAGTCATGCTCGAGCAACAACAATGTTATGCTCGAGCAAGGTGCATTTCCAGCCCATAATCCGCTCTTGCCCGAGCATGAAAAGAAAGCTTGCTTGAGCAAGGTCGAATTTCAGCACTCTGTTCAGCTCTATTTCGCGTTTTAGCTGGCGACTTCTGGTAATTCGACGATATCTCCCAAAACAGAAGTTTATGAAAATACACTCCCAATGCATCATTTTGATATAAAATCCAAGTCAAAAGGAGTTCATATGAGAGAGTTATGATTTGTAGAAGTTGCAACTGAAATTCACGTCACAGTCCAGAATAAGCTTCGGTATTTTTGGTGTATCTCACAATCTACAAATCCAATTGAGTTGAAACCGGTGCCATTTGAAACTAGACTCACATACCTTTGCAAAAACATCCAAACCATGAAAACAAAGATCAATTGAAGGAGATATGGTGTTTTGAAGTTGATGCATTCGGGATCCGAGAAAACTCTGATCAAGAACAACCTCCATTCATCTGATGTTAATGGTCGATCTACAACTAGTTTGGAGCTGATTCTTCTTGCATTGGAAATAAGACTCAAAGAGCTATATGGGGATAAGTGGTTTGCCAAAATTGAAGCTGTATTAAAGACGTTATCATTAGAAATTGATCCTTGTGTTGATGATATGCTTGCTTCCTGAAACGCAGAGAACAATTCATGTTCAATTGAATTATTGCATCGAGTCAAAAAGAAGCAGAAAGCTTGCTTGAGTAAAGAATTTGTGATGCCCAAGCATCATCGAGCTCAGAGCGAAGAAGTACAAGTTTAGGAGCCATGCTCGAGCAGAGCATTTGGCATGCCCGAGCATCATCGAGACAGAAGCAAAAATCTGCAAGTCAGAAATGAACAACCGGCTATCACCCACGGGGGTGGTGGGTGTACGATAAAACTTTCGAAAACTTTGAAAATCTTTTCGCAAATTAGTTTGAATGACGGAAATTAGTTTATAAAGCAATAATCAGTCATTCAAACATGTATCTTTGGAATTGTAAGAGTTTAGGGAAGAGAATATGCAACCGAGATTTATCGGTTCGGCCCAATCCTTGACCTACGTCCCGTCCCAAGCTCCACTTGAGATTTTCAATCCACTATCTCCTTGTTTAACCGGGCACAAGAGAAAGCCTTTACAACCTCACAAGTTTGGTCGGGCACTTGTGTAGCCTTTACAATCTCTTTGCGAGATATCCTCTTACGCACCGTAAGAATACAATTACCGACTACGTAAACGAAGGATGATCCTCTCACTCCCCCTTACAAGTTGTAATTAATACACCCACACTTAAGGTTCCACAACCTTAAGATTTTTACAACTAAAAGAATTAATTGGTGTTTAAGAACTCCTCCGAGTAGATGAATGCTAATCACACGAAGTACATAATCGATCATCTCACTCTCTACGTAAACTATATAAACATTGAGAACGAGTGTATGAGTTAAGCGTATATTCATAATGACGGCATTTCGGCGGTGCACGCTCATGTCTCGCTTTTTCATTTTGAATCCTTCTCCTTTTATAGTTGATGGAGAGCATTCGACCGTTGAGCAATTCTTCCGTTTAGGATATGATCGTTGAGTGTCCGTTGGAAGTAGCCATTAGACGAGATGAATCACTCCGCCTCGGTTCGTCCGTTTGAAAATCACAGCTGGAATTTGTGGAGAAACATTCTCTTACATTCCTTTTGTATATCCGTTGTCAAATAGCATTTAATGCGCAATGGGAATGTCGGAGAGGCTTTACTTCGATCAGAACAATTTAGCTTCGGTTTAGGTAACTTCATTTAATGCTTTGTCAGTCAAAAGTTGCTTTATCCTAATCTGCTGGTAATTTGTGATTATACAATCTGAAACTCATCAACACACTGGTTAAAAGCATTTGGTAATCTCAATAAGTGATAATCGAAAGTAATAAGATAAACTTATGATTTCGTAAATTGTCCAGAAGCGAGTTTCAAAACAGGGGCAACTTTGCTCGAGCATAAATCCAAGCTTGCTCGGGCAAGCTTCTTAAAAACTCAGTTATAAAGAGTTCCTACTCGCTGATGCTCGGGCATGGATTTTTCATGCTTGCCAATGTTGCTCGAGCATGATGATATTCATGCTTGGGCAAACTCTTGAAAGCACTAGAGAAATGCCTTCCAGACGATGTTGCTCGAGCAAGACTTCCTCCTTGCTCGGGCAAGGTTCAGTCAGAGTTAAATTCAAGAAGACATCCAAAGGTTGCTCGGGCAAGCTTTTTCTCCTTGCTCGAGCATGTGCTCGAGCATGAAGATTTTCATGCTCGGGCAAGCTATTCCATGTGAGGAGAAATTGCTTCAAGTCGACGTTGCTCGAGCAAGCTCCCATTCTTGCTCGGGCAAACTCCAGGCAGAGACGATTCCAAGTAGACAGGCAGAGGTTGCTCGGGCAGGCTTTTTCCTTTGCTCGAGCATATGCTTGGGCAAGCTATTTTCTTTGCTCGGGCAAGACCTTATGACTTGGATCTTTTGCTTCTGTCTTACTCTTGCTCGGGCAGACCAAGAACCTCGCTCGGGCAAGGTATTGCTTTCTGGTGTTTTTGGAGGTTGCTCGGGCAAGTTGCTTGTGCTTCATCTCAACTTTCCTCAGAACCCGTCGTTGCTCGAGCAAGCTTATAACCTTGCTCGGGCAAGGTCATACTTTCTGGCTTTTTAAAAGGATGCTCGGGCAAGTTTTCCTATACTTTCGTTGCTGGGCATTCATGATCAATACACCTCAGAAAGCTCTTTAAATATATCTTCCATTTCAATAAGAATCAACTCCAAACTAGTTGTATTTCGTCCATTAACATCAGATGAGTGGAGGTTGATCTTATCCAGCGTTTTTGCAGAATCCAGAACAGACTATCAACTTAAAAACATCATAACTATTTGAATTGATCTTATTTTTCTGTGTTCTTGATGTTTTTGAAAAGGTATTTGAGTCTAGTTTCCAATGGCACAAATTTCACCTCAATTGGATTTGTAGATTGTGAGATACACTCAAATTACCGAAGGTTGGTCTGGACTGTGACGTTGATATTTATTCTGACTTACGAAAATCATAGCTCTCTCATATTGACTCCTTTGGACTTGATATTTTTTCAAAAGTACGTGTTGGATGTCTAGTTTAATATGCCGCTGGTTTCATATCAATCCGATTCCTGGTTTGAGAGATATCATCGAATTACCAGAGGTCGCCAGAAACAGAGCTGAACAGAGTATGCTGAAGAAGAACCTTGCTCGGGCAAGCTTCTTCTTTGCTCGGGCAAGAGCGGATTTTGGGCGATTTTGGGCTGAAAATTCACCTTGTTCGGGCAGACCTTTGTTGTTGCTCGAGCATGCCTTCAGAAACTCAATATGCTCGGGCAAGGAGTGACAGAAATAGCTGAAATTACATAAATGCCCCCAAACAAACCAATATTCATCCAGAAGCTTGAACTTGCTTGTTTTAACTCCGAATTGAGTCTTTTCAACTTCTGTTTGATCACGGAGACTTGTATATTGATGTTCTCATGATATTTAACAAGTTCTTCTTTCTTCAAACTCCATTCTATATAATTTAATTTGGACTAACCTATAATACACAAAGTAGTTAGTCAATGTATATGATATAAACTTTTTGCTCTAGATAATGACATCAATATAAGACATCATCAAAACTAAGCATAACTAACAAGAAAGTCTTGCCCGAGCAGCGAAGAAGGCTTGCTCGAGCACCATGCTCGAGCATAGGGAAAAGGTTTCTCGAGCGGCATCTATCAATCTCAAGTTCTCGCCTCTGTCTGTATCTTGCTCGAGCAAGAACGTTGGTTTGCTCGAGCAACAACGAGTAGAAGCATTTTTCACTGCATAAGGAAAAGCTTGCCCAAGCATGAAAATTATCATGCTCGAGCACCATGCCCGAGCAAGAGAAAAGTCTTGCCCGAGCAAGCATGATTCTGAACCCATTTCGCTCTCTGTCTCAGCGTTGCCCGAGCATGATATCTGCCATGCTCGAGCATCAACGAATTAAGTCAGGATTCCTAAGCTAACCAAGAGAAGCCTACCCGAGCAAGGGTAGATGGTTGCTCGAGCATAACATATTCCTTTGAATTCTCAATATGGCTACTCGATGGTTGCCCGAGCAGATATAGAGTCTTGCTCGAGCAAGGTTCTGATAAACTCAAAAATCACCGTGTCCGTAAATCTTAATCCATCTGAATATGATTTGATTTCTACATATCATTACTCATTACCATTCCTAATTGCTTTTAATCGATGCGCTAATGAGTTTGAAGATTATATCATGGATTAACAACAAATTGTCACAAAGCAATTTGTGTGTCGAAGCATTAAATGCTACGTAAGAAAACAGGAAAGCTTCATCTCGTCAAACGGCTATATTCATGAGTCACAACAATTAATCTTCAAGCTTCTCCAACGGCCATTAATACAACAGTCAAGACGGAGCATTAATGAAGTCAATGTTAAACGCTTGATGATTAAAGTTGGATTAGAGCTCAACGGACAAAAAGCAACAAAAGCATCAACGGCTACTTCCAACTAATCTCCAACGGTCGAATGCTCGCAACGGTCGAAACACAGTAACATATAAATTGTGAAGTCTTCAAATCAGAAAAAGTGACAACGATTGAAGAATGACTCGACGAACCCAATGAAATGATTTTACTACTTCACCGTCGATAGTTCAAAAACTCATACACTCGGTTTCTCAATGTTTGTATAGTTTAGAGAGTGTGATGATCAATTATGTACTTCAGTGATTATTATTCATCTACTCTGTGAGAGAGTCCAAACACTTATTTGATTATCTGTTTAAGTGATCAAATCTTAAGGTTGTGGAACCGTGGGTGTATCAATTACAACTTGTAAGGGGGAGTGAGTCCAAGAGTGAGAGGATCATCCTTCGTTTATAGAGTGTGTAATTGTATCTCGGAAATAGATTGTAAAGGCTGCACAAGTGCCCGGCTAAACTTGTGAGGTTGTATAGGCTTTCTCTTGTGCCCAGTTAAACAAGGAGATAGTAGAAAATCTCAAGTGCAGCTTGGGACCTGGGACGTAGCTCAAGGATTGGGCCGAACCAAAAGATAAATCTCTGTTTGCATATTCTCTTCCCTAAACTCTTATATTTCAGCATATATGTTTTGAATGACTGTCTATCGGTTTATAAAGTATTAGTGTCATTCAAACTTTCTTCAGTAAGTTGCGAAAATATTTTTTGAAAGTTTTATCCGACACCCAATTCACCCCCCCTCTTGGGTGATAGCCAGGTCTTACACATCCCATCAATTGAAGTGGTAGAAGAAAAAGGGGATGAATCATTAGGGGGTGAAAGTATATTACCACATGGAAATTCACTTTGAAATTCTAAATCTTCACTCCGATTGTTAGTTGCATTTGAACACTCCTTCAATTTAGTTTCTAGAGCTTGAAGCTTCACTCCATTTTCTTGAATCTTCACTCCATTTTCTTGAATGAGTTTCATCATAACATCTATCTTGTTTGATGATCTTGAATACTCATCATGAACTGGAACAATTTGATTGACATATCCAAAATTTGAGTGATCATGCCATCCAGGATTATATGCACTTGAATATGGATCATATATCTGCTCAACTCCATAGTCATAATGATAAGGCATATAAGTATAATAGTTATTTCCATAAATTGAAGCATGCCAAGCCATCATAGGAGGGATCAAGTTCAAGTTTTCAAGAGTGGATTGGATCCAATAAATAACTACTTAAATCACCTAGACTCTAACCTAAAGCCTAACCATTGCTCCCCGGCAACGGCACCAAAATTGATGAGCTTGCTTTTGTCGATAAAGCAATCAATTAAACTAATACCTAATTAATTATGCAGTTTAGGGTCAACCTAGGTCATTCTCTCAAGGAGCAATCTGTTGGTTTTTCTTTAGGTTGAATTTAGGTGATGAAAAATGCAATGAATTGAAACTAAACTAACTAAATGCAAGATAAGAATGACTCTAAAACTTATATGAGAATGAAACTAATCTAGATGCGGATGCAAATTTGGGGGTTTTGATATGAGAGAATAAAGAAAATCCTAATGAGAGAATTGACTAAAATTAAATCAATATAATTAACAAAGATCTAGTTCAGTTATGAGAAAGGAGGGGACAATTTAGGATTCACATGGAGTTAACTTTCTTAGCCTAACTTAATTAATTAGACCAAAGGGAGATTATTGAAAAATTGGAATTAATGAATTTAATTAACTAATTGAAACATGAGAAACCCTCAAGTTCAATAACACCTAATCCACTAGAAAACTCATTATGGAATGAGTGCTAGTTAATTAAACTTATTAAAACCCAATCACGATTAATTTCTAAATATTTGGAATCTTGTTTACAATTATCTAATTAAACAATTAGACATTTTATCCACTCAATTAAACAATTAAATCGATAAACCCAATTGACAATTAAATTAATAACGAAAACTCAATTATTAATTCAATTGACAATCCAAAGGTTACAAACAAGAATCCAACAATAAGCATAAAAACTTCAAATTA
This sequence comes from Acacia melanoxylon, assembly GCA_019022615.1. Classification (NCBI taxonomy): domain Eukaryota; kingdom Viridiplantae; phylum Streptophyta; class Magnoliopsida; order Fabales; family Fabaceae; genus Acacia; species Acacia melanoxylon. Next base: position 570,630 of record JAFJYJ010000124.1, read on the forward strand.
TCAATCTAATCCAAAAGAAATAAGTTTACAATCTAAAACTAGATTGTTCTCAATTAACATAACTTGAAATCCTTTAAAACTAAATTAGCTCAAGTCTTGAATTAAAAGATAAAAAGAACAACACTCTCTTGTAATGTTCAAGTGTAAGTTCCTAGGCCTTAGCTTTCTCCATGCTCCTCCCAAGTTGCCTTCCAAAAGAGCTTAAGCTTCCATGAAAATCATTTCTCCTCTCCAAGCATTAGACAAGTCGCCATTAAAATTGATGAGTAATTGATGCGCAGAAATAATGGCGGTGGGTCCCGTGCTTGGAAGGATAAGAAGAATTGATGATTAAATCAAACTCCTTGTCTCGCGCACGTTTGGATAAAGTAGCAATTGAATTAATTGATGGAGTTGAAATAGTAATCTATGGTCGTCTCTTTTTCTTCGTGCATGAGTGTGTCTCAACGTGAATCTCCGTGTGCGAATGTGTGGGCGTCCGGTGTGTTTCACTCTCGATCCTCGGCGTGAATATGCGGCTCTCAAGGAGAGCGTGAATGAGTCCTCTTCTCTCGGTATGTAGCTAGGTCAATTAATAGAGAGAAAGAGATAGTTTTTTGGATAACAACTTGAGCCCATCAAAATTGAAGAAGCCCAATATAATTTCACCATTAGATTTCCTTTTAGCTTCCTTGCAAAATTCTACACCATAGGATCTTCTAATATGATAAAATCGTAATATATCATAGCGTAAGAAATATTATTTAATCACAAGATAACAACGGATATTAATAATTTAAGTCCAATAATCTCATAATTAAATCTGGTTTATATTATTTCGTAAAATTGGCTAACAATTCAAATATTATCGCATATATCCAAATTAGCCTAAAATATCCCCAAAATCAATGAATAAGGTGGGATAAAATATATGCAAATTGGCATTTATCATTGGGTTGCTTGCTTCTTTTTATATTCTTCTCCCCTTTAATTATGTTCCCTGTCCAATCTCATCCTCTTCTTCTATTCATTAGCTTCTTTCTCGAGCTTTTAGACCGTCCAGTTTTGAACAGCAGAACAGCATTTCGGCCTAAAATCGACCCAAAAAAATATACGAGACTCGGTCGGTTCACACGTAATCGATTTGGGTTAGCTCCGTTCGGGGTGTGACTCCGGTTTCTCTACCTGACCAAACTAGTTTCATGTCCGGTTCACTGGCGGTCTGAACCGGCCGGTACCGTCGGTATTAATAACCATGCTCAAATGCCACTAAGCCAACAACTTACTATTGTTAGAACCTGGCAATAAATAAATAAAAATTAATTATCAATCACATTTTTTTATTTTTTTTATATTATTTTGGTCACACATGTAAACCCTGATTACGTTACACAGCACCAAATAGGGAAGTAGAACATTTTCACTCCTAGTGGCTTTATCTGCCTTTGCAGGGCCTTTTGCAAGATGCCGTGACGGGGTTGGTTATGGTCCACTTCTCTTACCATCCACTTCCCATCATCTTCTTCATCTCAGCCGTTAGATTGAAATATTAACGTTCGATTTAATGTTTTATAAAAATATTATTTTTATATATTTTTTAATAATTAAATATTTTTATTAATATAAAAATAATATTTTTATAAAATATTAAATGCGAACCGTTCGATTTCAATCCAACGGTTGAGAAGAGGAAGAGTGTAACATCCCATTTTCAAAAGAAGTATAATTTTTTTTTCATCAGAGTAGAGCATTGGAGCGATTGAGTAATCGATACATATATTTATAAATGCCGTAAGTCCGTGATTTACGAAACGGTACATTGACCGAGAGTTTTCAAAATGAATAACACCCGAAGAAAGTCTTCAGTAGGGTCTGCGTGCGCTGCTCGCCTTTCTCCTCGGTTCTCGGTTCTCCGAACCCGACGCTATGATAAGAGCGAGATCCAATTACAATTTGGATCTCGGTAACTGTTAACCTCATGCTTAAATACGACCACATATACACGACAATGACAATCAATACAACAGTCCATAACAGATGTATGATTAAAAATACATAACCACGTATGTAAGATAATAACCACGTATGTAACATAACCACGTATGATACAAAGAATAATAACCTCGTATGTGACATAACCACGTATGTGACATAACCGTGTATATAACATAACCACGTATGTTACAACAACAAACATATATAATCATACAATAACCATCAGAGTTAGTGTTACAGTACGCGAACGTACCTTTTTGGCGGTACAACGAAACTTTTACGGAAAAACGGTAAATTTCCGACAGCGGGAAAAACAGCGGTGTGGCGGCGCAACAACTCGGCGGTACGATTATCTCGAGATATCCTATAAGGATAATATTTAACAACTTTTAGCAGCATAACGGGCATTTTAGGTACAAATTACCATTTTGCCCCGAACCCCTAATCGGCGGAATTTCGCAGAGCTTTTATTTTTCGCTCTATCTCTCTAGAATTTTGACAGATCTTTTCCCTCATCATATTTTCGAAATATATATCATATTTACCCCTAAATATGATATCTAGACTATCTTGAAAAATTAAAGATAAATCTAGCATTCCTACTATATCTACCGAAAGAACTACGAAACTAAAGACCGTGGACCGAAGAACTTACCCGAGACTTTGCTCGAGACTTTCTCCAGAGCTTCTCTCTCTAACTTCTCTCTAAGAGGCAGATTTTTGGTGTGAGAAATGAAGAAGAGGAGGGTGCTATTTATAGAAGAAATTCAGGACGTATCGGGAATTTTCTGCTTTGTTTTTGAACCGTTAGATCTAGGGTTTTGTAAGATGGAATCTTGACCATTCAAGGTCTTGGTCGACATCAAGGGCCCAAAAATTCAAAAAAATGAGTTGTCATCCAATGATGACTCTTGCTTTATGGCCTCCGGTCCGATAAAGCTACCCAATCGATGTCCGTTTCGCGCGATTTCGCGAAAACTCAAAAATGCGAGCGTGTAACTTTGAAGGTCTTTTCATCCTCTTTCATATTATCAATTTGGATCCTCCTTTTGATCATATCCAGGTATTCTCGGTGCGTCGGAAGATATTCGGACAAACACGTCCGGTTACGAAATCGCTTCCGATAGAACCAACTCGGACAATAATTATTTGAATCGTAAAACGTCCGGTTGTTGTCTAACTTAATCCGTGTTTGAAAATACGCAATTGTTTTTATAGGTTCTCACTTTGCCTATCTCGACTCTACTCTATCCGATCAACTTTTCGTCTTATTTGAAATTAGGGTTTTCGGTTGCGGAAACAACGCCGGGTAAATTCTTTCTTCGTGTAAAAATTCACTTGTTCTTGATTTGATCACCGGAAAGACTTTTACTTGGTTTACCTGTAGAATTTATTTCTAACTTTTCCCAGATGGTCGCCTATAAGCCGACTCACCGCATAATATTATTATTTTATTCTAATTACCATTTTAATTATTTAAACAATTCTTTTTAATTAAAAATACTTAGAATTTCGGCCCCCTCTTTTAAAAATTCAGTTTTAATTATTTTTCCATAATTTTTTCCATTTTTTAAAAATATAATATTTTTACCAAAAATTCCCGTTTTACCCCCCTTCGTTAATGCTTAATCGGACCTAATTTCTTCGTTTAGTGATCTTTTTAGGATCAGGTTTCTTCATATATTTATATTTACCAATTTTACAGTATATTGTTATCTTGCAAACTTTTATCGACATTGTCATTTTATATCCTATGTAAAATATTAAAAATGTTTACCCCATCGAGTTACTTTATGGTTTTGAAATGCTTTTAAACTTTTCTTCATGTTATTCCTCGAAATAATTTATTAAATTCTCATAATTAGGGATAACACTTCCATATTTTTCTCATAATTTTTCATGATCTTTCGTATTTATCAAATAGTTTTAGACTGTTTTTATCACCATTATATCATTTTTAGTCATTATGTTCATCAGATTTTCCTGTAACTTTTTTGACAATTTACTCTATAATTATAACAATTTTCTATAACAGTTTTAAACTCATGATTTTGCTTTATCAAAATATTCGTTAATTTACTTTATCTCAAAATTTCAGTTACTAAAATGCGGGTATTACATTTCTCCCCGTTAAATAAAATTTCGTCCTCGAAATTTGCTCTATAACAACTTAGACTCTGTTTATATAAACTTCGGACTATTCGCTCCGGAAGTTTTCTCTATATGTCGGCCGCTCCGCTTGACGAACGAGAATTCGCTCTGGTTTGACCGTAACGATCTTGTCATGTCGTACTTTGATATATAGTATTTTCCGTGGCACCCATATACCCCGGTCAACACCGAGATATCAAAATGTCTCCATGACGCCCATACACCATGGTAACACAAGATACCTTAAATGTTTCCATGACGCCCATACACCATGTCAACACAAGATACCTCACCCTACTCAATGACACGATCGTGGTCTGATCGTAGTAACTAAGAAATATGCATTGGAAACTAAAATTTTCGCGACAAGTAAGATAACTATTTATCAAACTATAGGGAATTCCTTACTATACATGTATCTTAACGATTTCTTTCACCCCGTACTCAGTGTAGTTTTCGAACACGGGACTTTTCGTCCATTAAAACACAGGACTTATTGTCCTTTCCGAGTTTCTTTCAACTCAAAAGGTACTTCAACCACTTGTGTTAGCGTACGGTTCTATACGATACTCACTAACTCTAGGTCTTACATCGATTAGTTTAACTTGAGAGGCTTCAATAGGCAAGAGGCGTAAGTCATCACGCTGTCCCTTTGACAAGACATATCCCGACCCATACCTAATGGCACCACGACCATCTTCTTGGATCCAGGACAACCAACTCTTGGTGCTATGACCAACTTCGTTCTCGCCTATGCAAGCTCGTCTCGATCTGTGTTCTACGCAATGATTTAAGTTTTACTCTTTAAGTTTTATCAATGGTTATGAGAAAATTTCGGTATGAATTTGCGGTACTATCCCGCTAGATCCAGAAACTAAATATCTATGTTACTATCTTCAGAAGATTGCTATTCCTTGATGTATAGCTGAAGTGGTGTTCCGAGCATACGTCAACCCTTGACAAAACGTAGGAATTACATAACTGAGTAAATCGTAGATCATGGGAAGTGGGTATGTGTTCATGATAGTCATTTTGTCCATCCTGCGATGATTGATACAAAGTCACAAACTCTCGTGCTTTGTTTGGTAGCATTTGATATGGTGTTTTAGATGTTGATCCAATGCTAGGCATCAACTTCATAGTGAATTTTTGACTTTTCTTTTCGAAGGAATATTTGTCGAGAGATTTTATTTGTGTCTCGGGTTGTTTTTAGAATAAGGACTCAATCCCCTCGTCATCGTTTGATCATTTTATTGATCACTTTGCTAGTTCTACTGATTTTGAGAATGTCGTCGATGTTTGTGAGACGAGAAATTTTGAACGAGATATATATTCGACTTGGAATTTAGACATGCTTTATTAAGCAAAATAGTTCACACCCAATGGTGTAACTACTACTAGATTGTAAGGTATGTATGTATCCCAAAATGATTCGCCTATTTATCGGACATCTTGAGTGATTAGCACCCGTGTTGTATAATATCTAAAGTAGATTCCTATTGAGAGATAGTTATGCGGATCCTCTCTAGAGATTATTCGTGGTCGTCTTCCTCTTCCTCCGCCTCGCCTCGGCCTCTGGGAGCTCCGGCTCCTCTTAAATTTGTCATGTCTCGTTCTTTCTCCTTTATTAGGGAAAACGTTAGTTTTAAAAAGACAATGATTAGTCTATCGCAGACTTTATCACACTAATACTACAAACGAACGGACACTCGTACTATTTCCCTTTGTTTAGGATTTTGTTGATTCGGTCTACTCAGAAACGGGTACGGAATTTCGTATCGGGAGTTCCTCTACATGAGTCAAAATGCATGTACTTATCCTTGTTGGTCTCGGAGTTTCATCCGGCGTGGCCTAGCTCCACATATAAGCTGCGCTAGGACAGAATAGTCGTCCAGTACAAACTGGTGATTATCAGAGTTATCAGGATTATCAGAGACTGATATTAGTACTGACAGTGGATTTGCGGATTCTAGGTTAGAGTGATGCACCGACAAAGGGTGGTACACCGGTTCAAGATGGTATACCGGTTCAAACTGGTACACCGACCTAGGGCTACCTCAGTACTCATTTTCAAAACACGCTCAAAGTTTAAAAGGCCGATTTGAACATAACTCCGTTAACCGAACAGAATGGCCAGATAAGTGTCTATCATGGGGACCTCACCAACTCTATGGCGACTGATTGGCCACACCCACATAGACTAGCCTTAACTGTCCTACCATAATGTCCGTAATAACATAGTCATATCAATGCCAGGACTACTGCTCTGATACCAAACTGTAACATCCCATTTTCAAAAGCAGTATAATTTTTTTTTCATCAGAGTAGAGCATTGGAGCGATTGAGTAAGAATCGATACATATATTTATAAATGCCGTAAGTCTGGGTGATTTACGAAACGGTACATTGACCGAGAGTTTTCAAAATGAATAACACCCGAAGAAAGTCTTCGCCGGGTCTCCGTGCGGCTTGCTCGCTTTCTCCTCGGTTCTCCGAACCCGACGCTATGATAAGAGCCGAGATCCAATTACAATTTGGATCTCGGTAGTGATTAACCTCATGCTTAAATACGACCACATATACACGACAGCGGCAATCAATACAACAGTCCATAACGGATGTATGATTAAAAATACATAACCACGTATGTAAGATAATAACCACGTATGTAACATAACCACGTATGATACAGCAATAATAACCTCGTATGTGACATAACCACGTATGTGACATAACCGTGTATATAACATAACCACGTATGTTACAACAACAAACAGAACACAACAAACATATATAATCATACAATAACCATCGAGTTAGTGTTACGATGCGAACGTACCTTTTTGGCGGACAACGAAACTTTTACATAAAAACGGTAAATTTCCGACAAATGACGGAAAAAAAAAATGGTGCGGTGTGGCGGCACAATAGCGGCTCGACGAAGGGTACGATTATCTCGGATATCCTATAAGGATAATATTTAACAACTTTTAGCAGCATAACAGGCATTTTAGGTACAAATTACCATTTTGCCCCCGAACCCCTAATCGGCGGAATTTCGCCGAGAGCCATTTTTCGCTCAATCTCTAGAATTTTGACAGATCTTTTCCTCATCATATTTTCGAAATATATATCATATTTACTCCTAAATATGATATCTAGACTATCTTGAAAAATTAAAGATAAATCTAGCATTCCTACTATATCTACCGAAAGAACTACCGAAACTAAAGACCGTGGACCGAAGAACTTACCCGAGACTTTGCTCGAGACTTTCTCCGAGCTTCTCTCTCTAACTTCTCTCTAAGAGGCAGATTTTTGGTGTGAGAAATGAAGAAGAGGAGGGTGCTATTTATAGAAGAAATTCAGGACGTATCGGGAATTTTCTGCTTTGTTTTTGAACCGTTAGATCTAGGGTTTTGTAAGATGGAATCTTGACCATTCAAGGTCTTGGTCGACATCAAGGGCCCAAAAAGTCAAAAAAATGAGTTGTCATCCAATGATGACTCTTGCTTTATGGCCTCCGGTCCGATAAAGCTACCCGATCGGTGTCCGTTTCGCGCGATTTCGCAGAAACTCAAAAATGCGAGCGTGTAACTTTGAAGTTCTTTTCATCCTCTTTCATATTATCAATTTGGATCCTCCTTTTGATCATATCCAGGTATTCTCCGGTGCGTCGGAAGATATTCGGACAAACACGTCCGGTTACGGAAATCGCTTAGATAGAACCAACTTCCGGACAATAATTCGCCGAATCGTAAAACGTCCAGTTGTTGTCTAACTTAATCGTGTTTGAAAATACGCAATTGTTTCTATAGGTTCTCACTTTGCCTATCGACTCTACTCTATCTCGATCAACTTTTTGTCTTATTTGAAATTAGGGTTTTCGGTTGCGGAAACAACGCCTGGTAAATTCTTTCTTCATGTAAAAATTCACTTGTTCTTGATTTGATCAGTCTGGAAAGACTTTTACTTCTGGTTTACCTGTAGAATTTATTTCTAACTTTTCCCCCCGGTCTGCCTATAAGCTGACTCACCGCATAATATTATTATTTTATTCTAATTACCATTTTAATTATTTAAACAATTCTTTTTAATTAAAAATACTTAGAATTTCGGCCCCCTCTTTTAAAAATTCAGTTTTAATTATTTTTCCATAATTTTTTCCATTTTTTAAAAATATAATATTTTTTACCAAAAATTCCCGTTTTACCCCGCGCCGTTAAGGCTTAATCGAGACCTAATTTCTTCGTTTAGTGATCTTTTTAGGATCGGTTTCTTCATATATTTATATTTACCAATTTTACAGTATATTGTTATCTTGCAAACTTTTATCTTGACATTGTCATTTTATATCCTATGTAAAATATTAAAAATGTTTACCCATCGGTTACTTTATGGTTTTGAAATGCTTTTTTAAACTTTTCTTCATGTTATTCCTCTGAAATAATTTATTAAATTCTCATAATTAGGGATAACACTTCCATATTTTTCTCATAATTTTTCATGATCTTTAAGTATTTATCATAATAGTTTTAGACCTGTTTTTATCACCATTATATCATTTTTAGTCATTCATGTTCATGATTTTCCCGTAACTTTTTTGACAATTTACTCTATAATTATAACAATTTTCTATAACAGTTTTAAACTCATGATTTTGCTTTATCAAAATATTCGTTAATTTCTTTATCTCAAAATTTCCGCATTTACTAAAATCCGGGTCAGAAAGGATGGGAAGTGGATGGTAAGAGAAGTGGGCCAGTAGCCAAATCTGCGGGGACTGCATACCCCTCTCATTTCTTTGTTCATTTCAGTGTTAGTGTGAATATTATCAAAAAATTTGAACGTGTCGATTTCTTTGACGATGAACGAGTCATGTTCAACCTCCTATTGTCATCACCTCCTTCCAAAACATGGCTAGTTTAATAGATGCATGAATAATATTTAACAGAAAAAAAAAAAACTATCATGTATGGAAATTATAACAGTAGTAATACTGTATAGAGATAATTTGTTACGCTTTTTTTTTTAAAAAATATACTCTTACTATTTAATAATTAAAATAAAAATGTAATGAGTACGGATAAAAATGCCAAATTAATATAAGTACTCTAAAAAAAAGACATAATTAATATATGGAACAAATGAAAACCAAACAAAAAAACACAAATGTTTCATATATTTAATTAGGACGGTAGGAAGTAATTAAGTAATACCTCTAGAATTATAAATTGAAAATAGAAACAGCACTCTAAAGTAACAGTAAGAATGTGAAAAAAGAGACAAGAAAAGGAAGAGGAACGACTGGAGCAGGGAAAAAGGGAGCAGAGTCAGAACCTATAGGGGTAGAGAAAAGGACATAAAAAAATAATCCAAACTTTAAAACTCTTCAAATAAATTGGAAATGACAAAATAAAGAAAAATAATATTGTGTTATTTAAGGAGAAGTGAAAGAAAATACAAAGTGGTAATATCATAAATAGAAATTCTTAGGGTCATGTAAGAGGCCCAATCAAATTTGATAATTCTTTCAGATATTTCTACTTCTAGGTTATAAGAAGGATTAAATATCCTCATTTCAATATTACACCTTAAATTTTGAATAAAACGCAAAAATTGTCACGTTAAATTAAGAGAAAAATGTGTCCTTTCTCGTATAGTGTCAATTTGGTGTAAAAACACAGAAATCCACATCAAACTATTAAAAACACAGTACAAGAAGTAGCATAATGAAAAACAAATCCACATCGAACTGGCAAAAAGCCAACACAAACACTGCGCAAGAAGTAGCATAGTAAAAAAGTAATTCCAACAAAAATAGAAAACTAGACCAAAGAACGACATTCACAGGAAGTTTTACTACCGACGTGAGCCAGGAACACAGCAATCTCGAATTGCGCTTAGAAAACAGATTCTCGAACTGATAGGTCTGGAAGTAATCGGTAATCGTCACACAATTTCAAATTGCTCAGACAAAGAATAGCGAAGAACATAAGTAATCTCGAATTGCTCAGATGAAGAACAGCAACTGCCGACCACCGTAGATTGAAGACGAAGTTGAGGAGAAACTTGCGACCACCGAAGATCGATTTGGGAGTGATGGGGGACGAGATCGATTTAATCGGGAATTTCAGAGTTCAAAGTACAAGGCGATATCAATTTATGTCTCAGGTTTTAGGACAATTTTTTTCATTTATTTAATTAAAAAAAGCACACAGATTTTATGTCTGCACGTGCAAACGTTTGCACTAACGTGGCTCCGCCACTATATATATATATGTGTGTATGTATATATATCTATATATACACATATGTCTATGTACACACACATGTGTATACGGACACATATCTACACACATATATGTATGTGTGTGTGTGTGTATATATATTAAGGTAAATTCAGTTTTCGTGATTCTTGATCAGCTCCAAGTCTCTTGTGCCATGGTGGCCGTTGATAATAGGGAGTTGTGTGAGCAAATAGTAGGAAGAAGTTTTCAGCTGAATGGGAATGTTGTCTTTTTTTTAAAAAAAAAAAAAAGAAAGAAAGAAAGTTTGACTACACCCCTTTGTAGCCATTTAATATCAAATAAACCTAAAACTTTCTAAAAATTCATGGTATCCCATAGGACTAAACTGAAATCAAAATTTGTAGGTGAAAAGACAATTATGTCCTTATTTTATAAGTCAAATATGCTTCTTTTTACAAGACAAATAAGTGAAATTACATTACTATCTTGTCCATGTACAAGACAAGGAGTATATTCACAAGGGCATAAATATCTTTTCAGCAAAAACAAAAAACAAAAATAAACTTCATTTCAGTTTAGTCATAAGGGCATAAATATCTTTGCAACTATATTTGAAGTTTGTGTTGTGTAATTGTTTAACACGTGGAATTCGTTTGGCCGTTTTGTTGCTGTATACTGTTGGTAGTTTTCTGATATTAATAAAATAATTAAAATAGGTGATTTCCTAAAAAACTAGGTGTCAATTACTTTCATATTCTTGTTAATCTCATTGCTCTTGTTGTCAACCCGATTTTAAAATTTAAGTGGCATTTTTATGTCATTTTCCCAAAAAAATTATAAGGTCCCATTAATCGAATTATTATTCAAGAAAACAATTAAAATTAGTTAAAAGTAATATGTTAGGTGAAAAAAATGCTGATAGGGAGGGTATGGCAAAAATAATATAATGCATTTAATACTCACATAACCTCACAAACAAAAGAAGATAGGTTACAACACATTTAATCAAATATTTATACAAAAATTAATACAAACTTCATACGATAGTTAAAATATATATAATTAATATAATAAAATAAAATAATTACAATTTTAATATATGATAATAGGTTTATAAAATGAGTATCATAATTAGCAGCGAGGAAAGGTGCAAGTATAGGGAGAGTTATATAGGAAAAAACATTCATGATAGGAGGGGAGGTTAAGTGAGAAGCAAAAAGAAAATTGAAGTTAAGGCAAGTGTGAATATATCATGCAATTGGAAGGAAGGAAAACGATATGTGAAGTTGTCATGCAAAATAATTTAGGAGGGATAGCACTTAAATGTCTTTCGGGCTCAAAGAGTGCAGTTGTCATGCAAAATAATTAAGGAGGGAGAGCATTTATATGTCCTCCGGTCTCAAAGTGTGTTAGTATTTAGGTGTCCTAGAGACAATATGCAAGGATAGATCAACACCAGTTCTACGTTGTAGTATTTCATTATTAATAAATTAGCACATTTTATCTTTATCATATTTATGTCTCGCCTTTATTTTAATGTAAATATGTGTTTGAAGATAAAAGATCTAGGAATGGAACATGTGTTATTCCTGAGGATCAATGATAGAAATCATGATCATGAGGACTTGAGAATACTGGATATTTATTGCCTAAAACTTGTTCCTAGTCTTGAATCACCAAGAAAAGGCATTGATGATCTCAATAAGACTAATACGACATCATCTACATGTATGAGGTACAAGGTAAGGACCTCATGGAATACAGGCATGGTAATGCCTTAGGCGATGTCATGGGTGGATTTGTTGGAGAACAAATAACACCGAACTGACCTGCCAAGAGACTCCACAAAGATTCATTGTAGACAGTATCATTGGATATGTAAAGTCTCTCATTGTTTGATAGTGTGGATCGTCCTAGACTTAAGGATTTCATCGAACACTATGTCCTAGGGTTATACTTTGAGTATACAACTCTATCCGCTTGAAAATAGGGAGAACAGTGAACTCTTAGGTGTAACTCGAATACATGAGTATAGATAGATATGCTGAGAAGACTCACAGTCCTCTACAAAGGATTAGTCATTCGCACGACCGGTAGACCTTGGATAGCTTCTAATTAACTCGAGAGTTTGTACGCATAGCAAGTGATCATGAAGTGTAATACCCTAAAATTCTTATTTATCATAAATCATATATTTTGATAAATAACACCTATAAAATGAAGGTGAATATGTGTCTCAAATTTGTGTAATTTGTTAATTATAATTTTAGGCAATTTTCTCTTGAAATTAAATAAATTAAAGGCCAATTTTGAAATTTCATTTAAGGATAAAAAAAACAATATAATTATCATAATTAAACCATGGTTCTTAAATAACCAAAAGGAGTAAGAAAATGATATAAAAACACTTAATCAAATTAAAGGAAATTAAAAAAAAAATTAATGGGCAATTAAGTTTTCACTAATTAAATAATTTGTGTAAATCTTCATAATTAATCAATTGGAAAATTAAGAAGCATCAATTAGAGAATGTCTTCATTAAAAGTGAAGAGCCAATAAGAAGACAAGATTAGCCTTGAATGAAGCACTAATTATCATAATCAATTAAAGAACCAATCACACTATATGGCAATTACATCTAATAATATATAAATCACTACATTAGGGATGTTAATTAAGATTAAATATTCAGCCCCTAAAGTCATGGTGAAGGGCAAAATTCACATGGGAGAGAGAGTGTGGAATTATTTAATAAATCTTAATCAAAGCACATGTGTTATAAAATAAAGATCTTCAATAGTAAGTAGGATTTTTCTAACACAAATGGAAGGCCAAGATTAAGTTCAATAAAGTTAAATCCAATGGTTTTAATTAATTACACAATTAAGCTAAATCAATGTGAATTTGGGAGAACCAATAGGAATCTAGAGTCTTTATTTGTTAGACTTAAAGAGAGCACAATTTAAAGAGCCAAGGATAAGGGGTGGGGGACGGTTGGCTTGTTGAGAATGAAGGAGAATAATTGTTTTATATTATCTAAACACACACATGGGATAAGAGGCACATGGGATAATGGGACAATTTGGAAGAGGATAGGATAAGATGGTTAATGAAATGGAAGAGGATAAGAGAGAGGGGGAGGACGAATTGAAGAGGGAAAAAGAGAGGAAAAAGAAAGCTTGGAGGAGGAGTTAAAGGGCATTTTGGGAAATCCATATGCAAGGGCATTTTGGTCCTTTCTCATGTGGAGTTTTTCCTATAAATATGAGGGCTTGCTCTCTTCATTCTTCACACCAAATCAGCTCAAGAGGTGATTTCTAAAGAGTAGAGAGTGAGTGAGGAGTAGCTTGAAGGAGTAGAAGCAAGATCAAGTAAGTTCTTGAAGTTTTAGTCTTTAAATTCATAGTTAGATTGTGCTTTGATCTTGAATCTTCAAGAGTAGTTTTGTTATCATGTTTTTATGGTTAAAAATAAGATTATTTCGAAAATTTGATGAAAAATATGGTAGAGCAAAATCCATGAAAGTTGAAGATCAAAGTAGCGAAATTCTGGTAAAATATATGGTTGGAATTTTCTGGAGTCAACAACGTTGAGGCCATGATTTTATGGAGAATATGAAGTTATTAAATTCTGAAATGTTTCATGGTTAAAGTAGACATCTAGGGCTTTCTAAATATACCAAATTCGTAGCCATTTGAGTTCTGCGCAAAAGAAAAAAAATTCTTGAATCTAGGCTATGTTTTTTAGAAAAATTCTGGACAAAGGTTGCAAAATGTTAAACTGGGAATGATTCATATATTTCCAGAGGAAACCATTATTTTTCCTCAAAAAGATACATTCTAAGGATTCCGAGAAATTTTACTGAACCTCGTTTCGATTTTTGTGGAATTAATTATGATTTTTCAAAGTTACGAAAAATCTGCCCTTAAATGCTGAATCAGCGTTTTTAAGAAAATGAAAGGATATAATTGGAATAACAAATCCACCGGGGGTAAAAAGGTCAATAGTGGCTAAGATATCTCTTAGCATATTATTTATAAAGTAAATAATAAGGTGATATTATCATAGGACATCCGGGAAAAATCAGGAACCGTAACAAGCTGACAAATGTACCACTAGCTCTACGGACTAAGGTATGGACGCGTACTGTAACTCTAACTCTGGTGCTTCTCGTATGCTTATATGTGATAGATTATTTCATAGAATCATGGGCAAGACTTTGTCTTGGGACATGCACTGTGGCTAAGACTCTGTCTTAGGTCACTGTTTATACATTCAGCTATATACGGGTTCTAGTCTTGATAATGCCGTGAGATTGTTTTCCTAGCACTGAGGACACGAGGAGCTGTCGTCGCACTGGTTAGTGCAAACGTGGATAGACTTTACATGTGCTGTGTGCTATGTACTGTTGTGTTGTTATAACCTTACATCTACTGTGTGCTATGTATTGGTTAATATTGTAATGTTATGAATATCTGCCATACATATATTGTTTTACTTAAGCATGAGGTTAGCTGTTACCTGAGATTCAATGGGCATTGAATCTCAGCACTTATCATAGCTTCAGGATCCGGAGGATCGAGAGCCGGTGACAAGGGTAAGCAGCACACGTGAGGACTCGGCTGGAGTTTTATTTTGGAGATGTATTTATATTTCTACGTAGTTAGAATTTTGAATACTCGGATAAATGTACCGCTATTGTAACCAACCGGATAAGCCACAGTTAGTATTTTGTCACATACTTATCAGTTACTCACTCTCTTATCTGCTCTAATGCTCTACTCTAATAATATTATCTTATTCCGCTTTTGAAAAATGAGGTGTTACATGAAGAGTCATGATCTGTTATAGAGTTAACATAAGAAGATTCATAGTTATGTGAATTAGCTACATTTAGTCAATTAAGAGAGATGATACTCTATCTTTTCTCTCGACTAAATGTTAATGACGATGTGAGGGATGATGCCTGCACGGTATCCAAATATGAAAGATATATCACTTGATCAACTCAATTAGTTCTGGGTCCGCAGAGCATTGCTAGTGTCTTATGAGGACATTAAATAAATTGGGTCGTTTAAAGGAGTTTTAATTGGTCCAAGTTTATTTATGTCGGTGACTAATTGGGCCTAATGGGTTACACACAAAGGTTATTCCTGATTGCTTAAAATAGCAAACTCGGGCCAATAATTGTTATTGGCCTTTTTAAAGTAAAGGTGTAATTGGGTTGGAGTGAGATTCCAAGCCCAATAAGAAGCAAAATGAGCGTCATATATGTGGTGTTCGATGGGAAATCAGTTTCTCCATAAAAGGGTCCTAATGTGTTGGAAGACCCAATAGGGTCTTAAGCCAAGTTGAATTTGGATTTTGAATTTTGAATTTAAGTTTGAAATTTTAATTTTAATTCAAAAGGTTAGGTTATAAAAGATAATTCTGAACTATCTAATATATATATGTGTGTGTGTGTGTGTGTGTGTGTGTGTGTGTGTGTGTCTGTGTTAAACCCAATTTTCAATTTACCAAAAATCTTGTATTTTAAGGAATATGTTACCATATGAGTTTGGTTAACATAAGTGACAAAAAGTCACATTAAATAATAGATATTTTAAATGCTCATAAGACAAGATCGAAAAGGGATTAGGAAAACACTTAGTTTAATTGTTATCTATTAACAATTATCCTTAGCAAAATAAGCTTGCACTAATTAAGATTAGTTGCATAATTCTTCAAGATGATTAGAGGTAGATTAAGATCATCAAAAAGAGGGCTGATTATATTTGAAAATAATTAAGCCAAAGAGAATGAAATAATGCTTGTCTAAATAAGCACTAATTACCATAGTTAAGCTAACAAATCAATTATGCAATGACACATGTAATTAGTGGCCATTTAAACACTTGATTAGGGAGTTAATTAAGCGTCTTAATCAGCCCCAAAATTCAGATATAAAAAACATATAGCTGATTGCGGAGGAAGAAAAGAGATAATAACATTGTTAATTAGAGTTGAAAAGTCAATATTTTCAACTAACCAATAAAAATCCATGAAATAATCAATATGTTTTTAATAAAAAAAAAACACATTAACTGGTTAAAAAAAGGGAGTATGTCGACTAGCCATGGAGGAATGGGATTGGAGTTTGAAAAGTGCATTTTGATCCTAAGGTGAAGAGGAAAGAAGAGCAAATGGATTTCTTGTGAATTACCAAATTGACATTGGAGTTTTCCCTATAAATAGAGGGCTCCTCTCTTCATTTCTTCACACCAAAATCAGATCAACATAGCTGAGTATAGAATAGTGAGAGTGAGTGGCAAAATTCATAGGAAGGGAGAAGGAGTTGAAGCTTCAAGGTAATTCTTGATCTTTAACTTTTAGTTCTTAGTAAAATTGTAATTTAATCTAGAAAATTGGTAGGTAAATTCCTTTACATGTTTTTAGGCCTCCATTGCATTTAAAATGCTGAATGAGGTAAAAACATGTTGGGAAATATTTTTAGAACAGTGGATCAAGATTGTGAAAGTTGGAAAATTTATAGTTTTAAAGCCTATTAAAGTCAGTCGCATTGAGGCTATTATTTTATGTATAAAATGAGCTTTAAAAATCATAAAATTTTATAGAATAAAGTAGACATGTAGGGATTTCTAAATATATAAAATATGTAACGTTTTGACCTCTGGACAAGGAGATAGGAATTTTTGAAGATAGGCCTTGTTTACTGGATTTAAATCTGAATAGTGTTTGAAAACCTAAACCTGGGAATGATCCGTGATGTTCTAGCTTCTAGGAATATTTTTCCTTGAAAATATACATGTCAAAGGTCATGAGGAATTTTGATTCACTCAAAAATGATTTTCGTAGAATTAATTATGATTTTTCAAAGTTACTGAAAAATCTGCCTAGAAAATCCAGCATTGCATATTTGAGAAAATGTAAGGGTAGAAATGGAAATAATAAATCTACCAATGGTAGAAAGGTAAATTAAACCTTTGGAATATTATTCTAAGCAATATGATATTTATCACAATTTCATATAATAATCCGACGATAATGTATAGGATATCCGGGAAGTCCGAAGCCGAATCCAAAGGACGGGCAACTTGGTAACTACGTGGTGAAAGGTACATCCGTGTACTAGTAACTTTAATCGCATATATCGTGTATGATTATATATGATTGAATGATTCATTAAGTGATGGACAAGACTAGGTCTTGGGTCATGCACCGTGACTAAGTTATGGGGCTTAGGTCACATGTTTATATATATTTAGCTTTGTGTGGGTTATAGTCATGATAATGTCGTTTGGTGGTTTTCCTAACGTTGAGGACACAAGGAGTCGTGGCACTGGTTAGTGCAAACGTTGTTGACAATACATATGCTGTTTGTAGGGTGCTATGTATTGTTGGGTTGTGAACCTTATATTTGTTGTGTGCTATGTTTGGTTGATACTGATATGTGATGAATATCTCGTCATTTATTATTATATCGCTATAGAGGTTAATGTTACATTATATTCAATGGGTATTGAATCTCGTCTTGACTAAAGGTTCGGGAAGGAACCTAGATCTAAGAAAGCACCGATTAGAGCCGGGAAATCGAGCCGAGCCCGTCGGGCCGGCTCGTTTAAGCCCTGACCCTGCAGGGCTCGAGCTTGAAAAATAGGCCAGAAATTTGAAATTGGCCCTGCAGGGCTAGCCCTACAGGGCCTCAGACTTAATCGGCCCGGCCTCACAGGGCCTCAGGCCAGCCTGTTAGGCCCGTTTAACTGTAGCTTTTTTGTTTTAAACAAACAATTAATTACTTAGACTTCCACTTAATGAATGTGTTTATTTGTAATTACTTAGATTTTTTTTTAGTTTAAACTACAACCCTTTTTTAGGTTTATTATTATTTTGTATTAAAACACATAATTAGTTATTATAAATTTTAAATACGGGATGTTTTCATATTAAATAAACACATACTTTGGTAATACAATATTATATAAGTAATAAATTATAAATATATTTTGTGTAAAATAAATATAATTATTTTTACCTGTCATAAAATCATGCATGAACCGAAGGAATCTGTAGACAAACACAAAACTATGAGAGGGAAAGGCATTTTGTCGGGGCATACATAAAGCAATTCCTTTTTTTAATATTTTTCGAAAAAAAAAGGAAAAAAAAAACATATTCTTTGTGTTTATTTGTTTTCTATTATGAATTAATGAATGTGTTTATTTTTTGAATGATTTATATTGTTTAGATATTAATTTTGATAACATTTATTTGATAGATTAGAACTTTAGTAATTGCAATTTACTAATTATATTTCTTTTAAAAAATCGAAGGAAAAATAGTTAAAATTTGGAATAGTAATTTTCAAGCCCTGTAGGGCCGGCCTTGGCCCTGGTACTATCGGGCCGGGCTTTGTAAAATAGATGTTTTCCTTATCCCAGGCCCTGTAGGGCCGGCCTTGATTCCCAGCTCTAGCACCGATGGGCGGAGCCGTGAAGAGGTATTGATGGACGGAGCCGAGAAGAGGCATCGATGGACAGAGCATGTGAAGAGGTGCCAGTCAGAGCGAATGCCGTTAGAGGTTTGTTAGAGCGTAGTTTTTTGGCATGAATTCAATACAGTTAGTTCATAACTATTGATGCCTAAACTAAGAAAGGTTTGGTCAGTTTGGTTTCAATAATTAGTCACCATGAAAGACAGGGAGACTCCCACCAGACTAACATCGGCCTGGCCAATAGGTATGATCAACTATGTTGTGTTCCGAGCTACAAGTCTAGTTAAGGCTTAATTTAAGATTGAATGATTATTATGTCAAGATTTTTAATTATACAAGTTCCGGATAATTGTATCACATGAATATTCTTTCGGGATATTTAATTTACCAGCTTATACCTAGGCATTGTATATCAGTTACTCATCATCCAAACATTAGTGCAAGCTCTCAATTCCGCTTTACTCTGACCTATAACAACGTATTCCTAAATACTACATGTCACCAGGCACAATAAGTGGTATGGAACTTGGGGTGTTACAATATATATAAAGATCCAATAATGATTTGATAAAGATAGGAGAAATAATGAATGAGGATTGAATTAAAAATGATTTTGAATTTTAGTTTAAGGGATGAATGTGATCTATGATCTTAAATTATTATTCAATTAATCAATTAAGATATAAATGTCACTAGTGCAAAAAAGGGCTTTAAGACCGGACGAAAGAGGCATTGTAAGACCAGACCAAATGACTAGGTCTTGTTCCCCGGTATTAAAAGTCCACATTTAAGACCGGATTACAACCGGTCTTAAAGAACATCTTCCGACAGGACATTTAAAACATTAGGTCTTAAAAGTAGTACTACATAAGTTTGAAATATGTTTTGTTCGGTCCTAAAACTCAACTTTTAAGACCGGGGAAAATATCACCGCTCTTAAAAGATCAAATTTATAAGAGGACAATTATAAAGGCGGGTCCGAAAAATATCGGCTTCTAGACGATGACTAATTATACGCTAGTCTTAAAAGACCGACTTTCAAGACTGGACAATAAATTCTCCGGTCTTAAAAATTGAATTTTAAGACCGGACTTATAACACACCGGTCTTAAAAGACAAACTTTTAAGACCAGCTTAATATCAAATATGTACACACGACCTTTAAGACCAGATATATGAACACCTCCGGTCTTAAAAGTTGAACATATAAGAGCGGCCTATTTATTACCGGTCTAAATTTTCCCGTATTTTATCCCGATTCTGTTCTTCCGATCATATATATATATATATATATATATATATATATATATATATTCATTCACAAATCCACCAACCAATCCAGCACATAAAAGTCGAATATGCAACCACAACTCCTCACGACGTATAGGAGATGGCTGATCAACTACGGCTGAAGGATTCGATTCAGCTTCATCTTCCAATCTCTTCTGCTTGGCCGCCATCAATTCTTTTTCGGCCATTTCATATCCGCCGCGAGAAGCCCTATGCGGGCAATCATTCTTTCTCCTTAGCTCCTGTGCTTTTGCCCTTCTTATCGTGAATCGAAATGAAAAAAAAAAAAAACTATTACTTATGAATTCCAGCCATTGATGTCTAACGAAATTAGAACATTCGCTTCATATGAAGGTCAAACATTAGTCAAATTCACTTCATCAAGTTTCAACATTTTATTTAAGAAAGATGTAGAATTGTAGAAGAAATTGGGATAAACAGAGGAAAGGAGTTGCGAAATCTGCCAACTCGATCAATTAATTCATTCATCCTAACTGGTTCCAACACATATTAGACTAACCTCTTACATATAGTTAGAGGCTTGACTCATAACAGCTTGCACCGAAACCATTACAGTTAACATACTAACATCATAACACCAACGTCTAACAACTGCCTACTATAACAGAACTAAGACTATATAATTGAGACTTGACTCTTATGCCATCATTATTTCCTTAATTTACTTAATTTCTTTATCAGGGTCTACATATCAGACTTGCATTGACAAAGGCAAGAAATGTATACTTCTATTCACAAACCAAACCATTTAACTAAAAGGATTAGATGAACACAATAACATTCAAATATTCGAACAGGTTAATAAGAACACAAAAAAGGCAAACTAAACTAAATATAAACTCACGAAGAGCTTCGGAGTGGTCATGACTAAACAAATTGTTGCCAAGTTTGTTCATCAATATACGGGTACTTATTCCAAGGTTGTTCTTGAGGCGAACCTCGGCAAAAATATAGGTGTTAGCTAGAAAGGTCTTAAACTTCCTCCACCGATCGCACAATAAGACAATGTCTTCTCTTTCAACTTCGGACGATCGTGACGGCGTAGGTAAGCCGGATAGTGTCCCAAATAGGATCCTTTACTTTAGAATCGTCCACACTTTTCCACTCATCTATCAAGATGCTAACATGGTTGCGTGCTTGATAGCCAACAAAACTATTATATTTGGATTTCATGGGACCGAAAGGTTGCAACTTTTCATTAAACTGAATCTCCAGCTTTGACCCAGAAGTCCGACTTAGGGTTACATCTTGCATTCGTGTTCCTCTTATACCACGATGTGCACGGCGGTTTCGAGGCTCATTGACAGATGAAGACGGTTCGTTCAGACTCACACCAGTCAAAGTAGTAGCTGGCGTTCCCGGAACAGGAGTAGAATCGTTTTCACCGTTTGTAACATCCCATTTTCAAAAGCAGTATATTTTTTTTTCATCAGAGTAGAGCATCGGAGCGATTGAGTAACTGATACATTTATTCAAATTGCCGTAAGTCCGGCTGATTTACGAAGCGGTACATTGACCGAGAGTTTTCAAAATGAATAACACCCGAAGAAAGTCTTGATCGGGACTCGTACGGCCTCGCTCGCCTTTCTCCTCGGTCCTCGGTTCTTCCGAACCCGACGCTATGATAAGAGCCGAGATCCAATTACAATTTGGATCTCGGTGTAACGGTTAACCCTCATGCTTAAATACGACTACATATACACGACAACAAAGAATCAATACAACAGTCCATAACAGATGTATGATTAAAAATACATAACCACGTATGTAACATAACCACGTATACAAACAATAATAACCTCGTATGTGACATAACCACGTATGTGACATAACCGTGTATATAACATAACCACGTATGCTACAACAACAAACAGAACACAACAAACATATATAATCATACAATAACCATCGAGTTAGTGTTACAAAGACGCGAACGTACCTTTTGGCGGTACAACGGAACTTTTACTTTAAAAACGGTAAATTTCCGATACGGAAAAAACGGTGTGACGGCGGACAACAAAGCGGCTCGACAAATGTACGATTATCTCGAGATATCCTATAAGGATAATATTTAACAACTTTTAGCAGCATAACGGGCATTTTAGGTACAAATTACCATTTTGCCCCGAACCCCTAATCGGCGGAATTTCGCGGAGCCCATTGTTTTTCGCTCTATCTCTCTAGAATTTTGACGAGATCTTTTCCCTCATCATATTTTCGAAATATATATCATATTTACTCCTAAATATGATATCTAGACTATCTTGAAAAATTAAAGATAAATCTAGCATTCCTACTATATCTACCGAAAGAACTACCGAAACTAAAGACCCGGGGACCGAATAACTTACCCGAGACTTTGCTCGACTTTCTCCAGAGCTTCTCTCTCTAACTTCTCTCTAAGAGGCAGATTTTTGGTGTGAGAAATGAAGAAGAGGAGCTTGGTATTTATAGAAGAGACGGATGGCGAACGGTAAATAATTCGAACTTCGGTCTTGACGAATATGGACCGTAGGATCGCATTTTGAGGACAAAACACTCTTGGCCATCCATGGTCAAGATCGAAATCTAAGAGCCCTAAAGTCAATGGATGAGTTGTCATCCATGATGGCTTTGCTTTATGGCCTCCGCCGATAAAGCTACCGTCGGTGTCCGTTCGCGCGATTTCGCAAAACTCAAAAATCCGAGGCGTGTAACTTTGAAGATCTTTCCATCCTCTTTCATATTATCTATTTGGATCCTCTTTTGATCATATCCGGTATTCTCCGGTGCGTCGGAAGATATTCGGACAAACGCGTCCAGTTTAAATCGCTTAGATAGAACCAACTTCTCGGACAACAATTTCAATCGTAAAACGTCCAGTTGTTGCCTAACTTAATATCGTGTTTAAAAAGACGCAATTGTTTCTATAGGTTCTCACTTTGCCTATCGACTCTACTCTATCGATCAACTTTTCGTCTTATTTGAAATCGGGGTTTTCGGTTGCGGAAACAACGCACGGTAAATTCTTTCTTCGTGTAAAAATTCACTTGTTCTTAATTTGATCAGTCTGAAAAGACTTTTACTTCTCGGTTTACTGTAGAATTTATTTCTAACTTTTCCCTCCGCCTATAAGTTCGACTCACCGCATTATATTATTATTTTATTCTAATTACCTTCACATTTATTTTTTTTCTTTTATTTTTTATTTATTTTTCTAAGCATAAAATATTTTATTAATTTTTATTTTTTATTTTATTTATTTATTTAATAATTTCGAATTTCTCCAATTAAAAATAATTATTTAAATTATTTTTAATTCATTTACTTTTATACCTTAATTATCCCATTAATTACCAGATTAGCCACTTACTAATTTTTGATAATTTTCTTAATTAGGATAAATCATTATCTCACAACTATTTTACTTACATTGGTATTTTATATCCCATGTAAAATATTAAAAATCATGGGGTCACTTATGATCCCAAAATAATACTTAATTTTGCCTCATTATTTTTCAAGGGAAATTATCCCAAAAAATTCCTAAAATTAGAGACAACATACTTTCTAATTTTTAACAAATATTTAATTGCCTCCTGGGATTTATCATAATATTTTTAGGCCATTTAATGCCTCAAAAATACATTTTATGGATTTTAGCTCTTTATCTCTCCTAATTTCCATAGAAATTACCTTAGAAAATAAGGTAATTATTACACTAGTTTTGAAACCACATATTCACCTATTTCCAATAGGTATTATTTATCGAAATATGATACTTATCATAAATACGATTTTTAGGGTATTACACCGTTCATTTTCGAGACGGGAAGAGGTAATGCAACGGGAAGGGTTTCGCAACGTAAACGAGGCTCTTGATGATAGTAACAAAAGCTTACGCGCAAAGAAATGTATATTTGGCGATTCATTTTTAAGATAGGACATAAAAAGAGACGGTCTTAATAATTAACATTCAAGACAGGTCATACTACGATCCGGTCTTAAAAGTAATTAATTTTTTATCCGAACTATTTTTCTATATTTTATACCGGCCGCATTTTATGTCCGGTCTTAAAGATAACTTTTAAGACCGGTGATTATTTACATTCGGTCTTAAAACTTTATTACCTTTATATTTAAATTTTTCCTTATTCTTTTGGCCCGCATAAAATATTAGTCGGTTGTGTGAGATTTCTCCATAAAGTAATTGATATTTGAATATTTTTTAATAACATTTTTAAGACCGGCCTTGTTTTGAACTGGTCTTAATAATATATTTAAGACCGATGAAAAAATGATCCGGTATAAGAAGTTCTTTATATTTACAAACTCGCCAGGTCATACATAAGAAGTTCCTTTTATTTACAAAAGCGCCACCGGTCATACCTTTAAGACCGGTGCTTCCAATGTCCGCTTTGAATGAGGCGGTCTTAAAGCCCTTTTTTGCACTAGTGTGTGATCCATAATCTTAAATGGTTGACTCAATCAATCAATTAAGAAAGGTTTAAGGTGCAAATTGGCCAGCGAAGTGTTACACTTTAAAGCATCCAGCACAAAAATGTTTTGAAGGTATAAAAAATACCAATGAGCGATTGAAAGGGAGCAAAAATACCAATGAAGAAATAAATTCAGATGAAAGTAGCACAATCCCCGCTTTGGTCTTTTCGTTGACGTTTTAAATTCTTCATTGGTATTTTTACTCTTTTTCAATTGTTCATTGGTATTTTTTATACTTACAAAACATTTTTGTGTCAGATGCTCCTAGCATAACACGTCGTTAGACAATTTGCACCTTAACCCATTAAGAAATAAATGTGATCTATCATCTTAAATGATTGATTCAATCAATCAATCAAGATATGAATGTGATTCATCATCTTAAATTTAATCAATCAATCAAAGTATGAATTTAATTCATTGTGATTTGAATTTTCCAATTCAAGCTTGGATTGGACCTTTCTTGTAAGCACTTAAATTAGGGTTAGACTCTTATAAAGTGCTGATTTTTTGTGTGCCCTTTTGTTGCACGTTTTTCTAGGAGAAAACAAGAGGTTTTTGTACTCTCTAAATTTTGGTCTTCACCAAGGTTTAGAGAGAAAAGGGCGCCATCCACAAGGGCAAGGTTCCAATGATCTTGTTCCTCCTATCTTTAACCTAATCCTAAGAAACCACCATCTTCTTGAAAAGATAAAAACCCAAGGAAACCAAAACTTAACCTTGTAATCGCCTAGCAAGCATCCAAGGAGCGAAGGTCTCAAGAGAAGGAGTTTCGTTGCAATCGAGTGATAGCCGTGTGGATCAACGTTAGAGGACATCAACAATATTGATGTTTTCAAGTGATTTAAGGTAATCATAATCTCCAATAGTCGTGTTATTAAGTTATCTTAATAAACAATAGATGTTTTAACGAGTAATCCTGAAGCTCATGAATATTATAAATTGTTATGAATTCTCATAAGCACCGTAAAGAGTTACGAATTAATTATTAAAAAATAATTAACGTAATGAGTTAAGGTTAATAATTCATGAGGATGTAAGGAGTTGCGAGATTCCACAACGATTAAACAAAATTTTTGTTTTCACCTTATGAAACTTTGCATGAAAGTCACATAATAGACAAAAAATTAATCAACAAAGAACGCTTATAGATATCTTATATATTACTTGCCCACTAACAATGTTCTTATATTTGTGGGATTTAAACCTACAACCTTATAGTTATGAGCTAATCTCATAACCAATTGGATCAACCTTTATTAGTCTATACAATATCTTTTTATTTCATTGAACCAAAAAACTAAAACAGCCCAAATCTTGAAAACCATAAAAACACAAAAAAGAACATAAATTAATTAAAATAAAATAATAAAAGCCTAAATAATTTGCATCTTCCAAGTTTATACTCATAGCCGGCTTGTTGCTTCCCGCATTTATCAACTAAGATCATTATATGAGTCGGGCAAGTGTCCATCAAAGAGGATTTGGACAAACAAATCTTTATTTTGAACTCTACAAAGGAAGAAGCTCATCAGAAAGAAAAATGACATCTCATTCGCCGGGTCCCTCTCCTTTAGTTAAACCTTAGAAGGGCCCTTTAGTCAAACCTTAGAAGAAGGTCCCAACCCGATGCCCCATTACAAAATTTATTTTCAGCTTAATTAGTTTGAGAAAATAATTCAGATTCTTAATTTATGGCTAAACCTTAAAAAATTAGGTTGGTCATTGTCACACCCCAAAATATCAAAGCCTGGCACAAAGTATAGCGTCCTTACTTCGTAAGCCTATTTATATTGATATTTTCTAGTTACAATCGACAAGATCTACTTTGTTAATATAATGACGTCATCATATTTATCCATGAATTTTTGTGTAAATAGTGAAAAAATATCACTTTAAATGTTGGGCTTTCCAAATAAGTTTGTAACGATCAAACAACCCAATTCCTAAAGAATATTAAGAATTTCTCTCAATACAAGCACACCTAGTAAGGTAGTGATGAACATCATGCCTACAAGATTTTTAGAACAACCTTTCTTTACAACAACCAAATAATTCAAATTCATCTTAAGATTAACTTTACAATTTCAATTAATGCAAACATTTGAGAAGTGATCCATTCCATAATTCGGATGAAGGAGTAGGCTTATTTACGCTCTCTGGAACACAAATAACTTAACAAGTGAACATAGTCTCCATACAAAACTTATTACCAAAATACTTGAAATAAATTTGTACTGATGCAAACCGGTTTATAAAATTTCATGCTATAAATGAGATAAAACTTATCATTGAAATATGTATAAAAACTAGTTGTCTGACTTAGTATAAAATATGCTTGTATTTCAAAAACAACGAAATTTAAGAAAAAAATCATAAGTTCGACACAAATACAAATTCGATAAAGTAGTTTCTTTTCATTAATAAATAATGATAAAAACATTTTCTTTTCCCAACAACTTGTTTCATTAGACGAACCATCACAAAGTGAATAACAAGCGCGGCGCAAAGGCCACGAGTAACAAGCGCAGCTCAAAGGCTATGAAACAAGCGCAGATTGAAGCCACGAACACAATCATGGACACACGGTCCACGAGGGTAAATAACCAAGCACAACATAGAGCTATGAAACAAGAGCAGTACGGAGTTACGAAACAAGTGCATCACGGAGCTACGAATAACAAGCGCAGTACAAAGGCCACGACACAAGCATGAACACGCAGTCTACGAGGGTAAATAATCAAGTGCAGCTTAAGGCCACAAAAACAAGCGTGAACACACAATCCACGAGGGTAACTAACCATTCAGGCGCTTTGTGTTAAGTTCCTCCAATAAAAGTCCTTCTTTCAACTTATGAAAACTTGCACTTGTACATTATGAAAATTCAATCTAATAAAAGATTCTACAACATGTTATAATTCATATCTTGCAACGGACTTTATAAGCACTTTATTTAGAAGCATATCTAAAAAAGTTTGGTTGTTAAACAAGGAAAAACAATAATCAAATCAAGTTTTCAATTAGAATGCTTTGTTGTAAACTTCTATTATAACTCTGTACCTCAAACATTTTCATCCGCAAAATAGAAACTCATTTCAAGCACGTACATCAATTAGTCAAATACTTACAAGAATCAAGATAAAGTAGTCATGCACTCAAGTTTAAAGATCAATATTCTTTTTACATTCCATAAGTCTGATCAAATCCATTTCATTATTCAATCCCACAAAATTCCTTCCTCAACGGTTCCATTGAACACTTCAAGAGCATTCAAAAGTCTAGCACAAAGTAAGCAAATTCAATACTTGAAATTTCTACTCAACTTTTTTCCAAAATAGCATATAATCGATCATCATGAAGTTATAGAGCTTCCAGATTTTATCTTTGAACAAGATTTAAATCAAAACAGTTTCTAAATTATTTTTCAGCATAGAGATAATATAGGAACACTTATCCAAGTAAACTTTTCGTTCAAACATTTCATCACATTTCATTTAGACACATTCCCAGAGTATTCATTTCTCCTTATCACAGCCTCAAAATTCATGCGTTCCAACTATAAGTAAAATTCTATTTAATCACAACTTTCCAAACCAGATCATGTACAAGAAGGGAAAAAAAAAACAGTAAATATTCAACAAAGTTCTTTTTTTAATAAAAAAAAATTCCCCCATAGTAACCTTTCTTAGTTTCCAAGATCAAGATACTTTAGACTTCCATCCTCTTGCAACCTCCAAGTTACATAAAAAATACAAATTTGAGTCAGCTTCCTTCCCAATTTCACTTCTTCACTAAATTTAAACAAATTAAGAAATAACGAACTCTTGTATTATAATTCCCATAAAGTTTCTTTCTTAACTATATCATAAAACCTTACAACATCCAAAATTCCTATATAGAAGAGAAAATGATTCTTGTTTCCTTCAAGCATCTCATGGTCTCATGGAAACCTAAGCATGAATCATTATCAATTGAAAAGAGTGTCTAAATTATTCTCCACAATCAAAATATTATACAAACACATAACTAAATGAACCTTTTCTCTATAGAGCATTTCACCAAACATCTTAAGGGCACTCAAAATAACCCAACAAGCATGCATCTTAATTATCAAATTAGAAATCATAAACATTCAAGCTCCACATTCAAATAAATTCACCAAGCTTAGCAGAGTACAATTTTTTTTTTTTAGAAACCACCACACCCTCCCACATATATTGAGTATAGGAAAAAGCTTGCACATATACCACCACAACGACAACAACAAGCAAAACCGATGAAGGATGAAAAGATATCCAGCCACCACATAGACCTCAATCAAACACACAAATATGCCCAGAAAGAAGAAGAAAATCGATTAGTTACTCCCTCACACGAAGAAGAAAATTGCAGCTAGCCATTAGAAATGTTGACAGCGGTGGCCAAAAAGAAGGGAGGTCGGCGGAGGAAGAAGAGAAGCAAGCTAGGGATTTTACCTTCCAGCCCCCCCTCCCTTTTTGTGCATGAAGTCCCCCATGATGAGGGCCTTTTTGTCTTTAGCCTTGAGGTCCACAATCAAAAATTAACCAAGGATTGCGTATAGGCAAACCTATGATCGTTCTCTCCCTCGAGGAGCCTTTTATTGAATCCTAAGTAATCTAAATATCATGCTAATGCAATTAAAACAAGGAGAAAATTGATTTTGGATTTTCAAATTAATAAATTTGAAAGGAAC